>JARHVA010000292.1:4352500-4520000 GCA_037957365.1 Torreya grandis | reverse complement strand
TGTTTAGTAGACAACAAAGTGAAGCTCAACCTTTTATAATATAAGAAAGATGAAAATAACCCTACATAACTGACCCATATTCCAAGAAAATATCTTAATCTAATGAATCCCAATAATTACACTAGATCATCCAAGATCAAGAGGTTTAAAGAAACATGATAGAATTAGTAAGATAAATGCAAGGAAGGACAAGGTTAGGGTAACTATTGAAGAACAAGGATCTATGTCTTCCAAGGAGGCTTCACGAAGATATAAATATTCTAAGAAGCCCTAGAAATCTTTTATTTATGTGGTTATAAAACACTATAGGACTATCAATGCCAATATTTCAAACCCATGAATCACTTTTGAAGGAGAAGAGGTAACAGATATCCTAAAATGGGAGTAAATGTTGTTAAATAAAGGGATGATTTATAGAATTTTTAATTTTTGCCTTTCATTGTCTAATCTTAAAGGACAAATTGAATAGCAATGGAAACCTCTTATGGAAGGTAACTTGGAACTCTTCCCATGTGACAATGGTTTTCTTTTAGTTGTTTTTAATCATGTTAAGGACATGAAGGATATATTCCATAATAAGGTCTAGAATTGGGTCCAAATATTTCTTAAATATAATATCTAGTATCTCAGGTTTGACCCAATCACTGAATCCTTTAATATTAGACCAACCTAGGTAAGGCTACCTCATATCCCCTTCTATTTCTAGACTAATTAAAGGATATATTCCACAACAAGGTTTATAATTTGGGCCAAATATTTATTAAATCTAACACTTGTTATCTAGAATTTGACCCAATCACCAAATCCTTTGATATTATACCAACCTAGTAAGGCTACCTCATATCCCGTTATAGTTTTATATAGATTATTATTAGAAAGATATAAGGAATAGTTTGCATGAATTTTTATCTAAATACCCATATTCGAAACAAATTCAACATTCTAATTTTTCTCATATTTTAGTCAAAATTAATATTTTGTAAAATCTCCCAACTCATATTAATCTATGGATTGAGGAGTGGAAGTTGAAACAACCTCTCGATTATTAGGGGTTACCCTTTTTATGTCTTAAATGTTTTGAAATAGGTCATCTAGCTAATGATAGTGTTATTATCAAGTGTATATTTTGGGTTTCATGGTGTTAAGAACCCCCATATATAGATACAGATATTGTTAATAGTTATGTAGAGGATTCAAGCTCAGATAATGAAAGTGAAGTACTAGAAACATAAGTAGATGTCATGACTCCAACAAAGAAAGCCAGTGTGCCTATGTGAAATTTCTAGCTAAGGAGAAAGAATTTAATCACATAGATCCTTTTTGAAGGCCTAATTTTTATTAGAAAATAATGTTTCTTCATCAAACAGTACTAAGTGTGTGATATCTTGGGTTCCTTTAAAAAATATCCAATTAGAAAATCTTTTATAAATGGCCATTCCTATCTTCCCTAAAGAAGGTGGAGGTGGTGATTGGAAGTTTGTTAGTAATAAGAATAAATTTAAGGGCTATAAGGGATCATAACATTTTAATATATCCATCATATTTAAAAATTACAATCATATAGGAGGGTCCTACGGATCTTTTACCTCTTATTTTGTTATTATTTTATTGCTTTCATCTTGCCTTTTGGATATGTTAGACAGACTTATTATTGTATCTTGTGTTAATGGCCATGTTTATTAGTTTCTTATAAAGGGTAGGATCCATTTCTAAAACCCTGATTTACCAATAATAATAATAATAATAATAATAATAATAATAATAATAATAATAATAATAATAATAATAATAATAATAATAATAATAATAATAATAATAATAATAATAATAATAATAATAATAATAAATGTAAGGTAGAAAATACAAGATATATAGAGAAAAATAATTAGAGTTAGAACTCAATCCAGTTTTTTCTCATGAAGAAATGGAAGTAAATCTCTTAAGGAAGTTAGAAAAGGATTTTTTAAAATCAACAAATCCAATTTATGATTTGAGCAACTTCTCAAAAAATTTATTATATTTGGCATCTTTGGCCTAAAGTTTTCTTCCTTTTAATAGACCTTCTCTAGTTCAAATCCACATTATATTTCAAACTTGGTCTATGATTATTTTGATTACTTTGAAAATAAATTTATAACATGATATGTAAAATAACAATCAGTATGCAAAACATCTCATTACAATATATTTTTATATGTAAAACTTGACACAATATCATCATCATGAGGATTACCAAGGAAAAGTGTTGGAAAGTTAATTTATTATGAATATTTGTATTTGAAAATTCTAAGAGGATGATTTCCTTCAGTTGGTGTTATTGTAATTAGCTTATCCTCCAATGTAGCAATGCATATTGAGTTTACAAAACCATGCACCAAAGTGTCATTGGACTTATTTTCATATGTGTCAGAAGACACATTATTTTCATTAAATAACTTTCAGATTCAGTAGACATGCCATTGGCATTTGAATTTTCATTAACATTTGCCAATACAAAGGGTTTCCAATCAAAATTGATTTTCACATTATGAGATATGTACAACATTTGTGCACGTAGTTGTTTCAATGACTCCATAATAAGTTTGGAATTAACTCTTCCTATTTGACACATGTTTCTATATTCCAATCATTTATTTAAATCTATTGTAATTATTATTTTTGTTTTAGTGATCAAAGTAGCAATTTTTGAATTTTGTCAACACTTGATGACATAATTTTAATTAACCCTATAAAACTAATTTGCAGCTTGTTATATCCTAAATTATTATTTGAAAAAAATGCACATCTAAGTGCAACAAGCCCTTCTTGAAGATCCATTAACATTTCAATAAATTATAATTACTTGTTCAGTCTAATATTAATGGGTGTTGTAAATGTTAGAACTTTTCCATTTCTTAATGATCAAATACATTTTAAACATATTTTTTTTCATTGAGTAGTTTTATAATTTAGAAATTATTATTTGCATGCATTATTTTAGGACAAAATAAGATTATTCATACTATGTTTGAATTTTAATTGATTTAAAACACCATAATCATGTATGGGTGTGTCTGTAATCTTTTTGTTCAATACTCGTATTTCTTTTGTTGTTAATAGTTTTTCCTTATTTTTTTTGTTATACGACAATTTATTCAAATTGATTTAAAGAGATGGTAAGAACATGTGATAATTATTGTACAATAGAAACACAAGGTTAAAATTATAGATCTATATCATTGTATACTATCAACCATTGTTATTGCACATGCTTTATTTTTTTTAACATGCAATGTTATTTATTGTATGTAAAGAGATTCTATTTTATATATGCAATGTTTCGTAACAACCGCCAATAACACAGGGCCTCACTCTAGTATGTTATTGCATAGATAATATTTCATAATATACATTCTATTTATTTATATTTAAAACATTTATTTTATATAATGTTTTTATTGAACACAGTCATTATAGGTTTTGATTATTTATTGACTAGTCAACGACCTTATTTAAATATGGGCATCCAACAAAAACTTATCCATTGGATGGTGAAATATATGCCATCAATTACATATTAATAATACATAAAATTCATTGTTACAATGTATGCTTCCCCATTTTTAATATTAGGTAGGCTTTTTATGACACTATCTGCCAAACAACTATGTGCATTTATATCTCTAGAAAGAAAAGCATTACAAAATACTGTAATGAATAGCATCACAAAGAACGTATGTCAAAATAAATTTTGGTCAAATGAAAAATAGACATTAATATGTTATCACCATAATAATATGTCATTTCCAACATTATTACAAGTCCACATGATAGTAGTTTTACTGCATTTATTTGCCAATAAAGACAAAATAAAGAACGGGGTCTTGATAGATGCCTTTGTGGAAATGGACTTTGGTAATTGTTTAATGTTGTATAGTAAAATGGTTCATAATGTCCAGATATGATGTTTTGATCATGAAATATGTTGGTTCAGAGGATTCCTCATTAAAAGGAAAATAATTTTATTTTATAGTTAAATACTAGACATAGCTTTCTAATATTCAGCGATTCATAAATACAATTTGTACATAATTTATCTCTCCATAGGCCATTATCTCCATTTATTGTGTATGAAGTCACCAAAATCTAAATTATACAAAAATTAGATTTAGTATATTATACGTGATGTACTTGATATAGTTCATCAATATCTAATTCTAATTCATAATACCTTAGTGCATGGGGATCATTTTTTCATAAATAGTTTACAAAATGTTTTATAATTCCTTCTTGTAGCTCTATCAATGTGTGAAAAAAATGTAATAGCACTTGAAAACATTAATAAAGTAACCTATGTGTAAAAGGTTTTTTGTAGCTAGGGCAATATCTATGTCATTGTATTGAGTATTTAACAATGGTGTGTATTCTTCAAAAGAAATGATATGTTGTCTACTATGCATAGGAATTGTTTTTTATTTTTTAGATTTCATTCTATAATGACAAGTAAATTGAAGAAAATAAAATGAAGATAACCAAAAATCTTGGAAAGTACTTACAAAAACCATCACAAACCTATTATCGATTCATTGAACAATCACTGGCTTTAGAAGCTACAATCACCCTGTTTGATATATTTTTATTTTTTTTAATACAACTAGGTATTTCATCACACTAATTTTTGCCTAAGAACCCTCCAAATAAATTTGTATGTAAATTAAGGATAAAATATCATGATTATATATATTTTATTTTACACAAAATAAAAGTAAAAAATATAAATTTATTGAATAAATTTAAAAGAATAGAATAGACATCTAACAACAAATATGATAGGATATATATTTCTTGATGGGAATATTATAGGTAAAAGATATCAATAAATGTTTAATATATAAACTTCTGCACAAGATAATTTTTTGAGGTGCTACTTGTTAAGTATTTAACTCAAAGAAAAAATAATCCACTACCAAGTAGGACAAATAGATTCAAGATGCATAATAATAGAAAATATTACATCATAGTAACTAACTTAAGCAATTTCAATAACCTTGTTTCATACATTTTTCTTTTTTAACAAAAATTCATTAATCTGTAATGCAATAAAAATAATATGTATGCATATAAACTTAACTAGGTACTAAATACGATCACTCTAGTGAACTAAAATTCATAGTGAACATAATTATTTGGATTGAGAAACTACATTAAATCATTTCATGTACAAGTTATTACAAATGTGTGGGACTGATTATAGGAAAATTTTAAACTAAATGTACATTTAGTTCTTTGGATAGTCATTACACATAAATAATTTATAGGTTAGTCCACATACATAATATATTTTATACTAGTAAATATTTATACCATGATTATGTTATGCATTCACTCATACAAGCATAGTTTATCAATTACGATTTGTTGTAACTAGCTTTTCAGACTAAGCTGACTAAATTTGTGCAGAGTGAATGGTAGCTAAATATTTTTGACATATGATAAAACCAACCATTATGTCATTTAACACCTAAAATAGTTTTTTAGAATATCATTATTGTAAAATTATGCCTATTATAATGGTAGTAGACATGTCATGAGGATTACTACCTACATGTCAATTATCACCATCCAATTTTTCCATTGAGTTACCACTCATTTCATACAATGTCAACCTTGAAGACCACCCAAAAAATCATTATTGTTGCTTGGTTTACATGGTGTTAATAGAAATAGACCATTATAAAAGATTAAGACCCACATTTCAATCCTCTCTATCCAATTCCTTCACTATGATACCACTCAGTTATAACAATAATGGTAGTTGGTGATGTCATAACATAACCATCAGAGATGATGAGTCACACATGGAAATTGTTCAACTTTCTTAATGGATCTTGTCCCTCTCAACATGTAATTATAAATATACATATTTGTAACATATTGTAGATAAAAAAGACTTAAAAATAGGCTAGAAGATTATAGCCATACATCTTTCTCAAGAGTATGACATGTACAAAGTGAATAGATAAATAAAACACATTTACCATTTCTTTTTTAATCTCTCTTTGTCTATTTTGCACTATCTCTTTCTAATCTTCTGCATTCACACATAACTTAATCAAATTATTATCTAGAGAGTTGTCTATAGGTTAACCCTTGGGCACGAGATAATTCATTGTCAAAAGAATGATGTCTATTGATTGATCCCTTGATAATGGGGCCTTGACTGTATTGCCATTCTTTATGAACCTATGGTGATAGATACAAATCTAGTAATTAGTGTATATATTTGTGGCCCTTATTACATACAAGGGGAAAGCCCTTGACATCAAAGCAAAGTAGATCCACCATGTTTATAAGGAAATTTAGTGAATTGGGGTTATCTAGCAATCATACTCAAAGGAACACCTTATTGTTATTATTTTCCCTCTATGTGTGAATGAACTATATCCAAGGGGTTCTTATTACCTTAAATTCCCATAATGGGGGTGAAATAAGGAAGCAATTATCCTAGAAAATATAGGGGTATCTTGTAAGGATCTACATGTACGAGTGAAAACCTATGGGAAAAAAGGGCCACACACCTCTGATTAGGGTATTATCCAATATGGATAAAGAACCACTTGAATTTCTATAAAATAAATGGCATCTTCCTTAGATATAATAGTAGATATAAAATTTGAAAAATAAATTATTTACCACCCTCTTAATATTTCCTTTGTATTTTAGTCTCAACCACCTAGAGGGAGTCGCATGCTATAGAATATAGTGGTGAGTCTCAAAGAATAGCATGTGAGTGCACATCCTCAACTATCCAAGAGGAATATTAATGCCATAAGAGTGAGTATGTCAAAGATGGTAAAGATGAATGGTGATTCCAATCTCAATCTACAATAAATTTTAAGAATAAAAAGATGAATAATCCCATTCAAACAAATCTTAATACAAGAAAAATAATAAATATCAATACAAGAAAGAACCTAGTCTTAAAAGCAAAGTACTTTTTATGAGCAAGGAAAATATGATTAAATTAGAAATCCATTATTGTGATATTTTTTTGTTTCATGTAATATGACTAGAGAATAAAAGAGGTTTCATAATTGTAAAATATTTAAATAGACACATGCAGGCATCTATTGGTTATGAAGTAAATTAAAAATATCAAAAATAAAATTTGAGACATTAACTCAAAAAAAATTAAAATTTCTTTCCAAAACATGAAATGTTGTTTACATTGGCATACACTATGAAATAAAATCACATATCCTATAAACTTGCATTTTATCAAACCGAGCATAAGAACCAATGTAATTCATCTGGTATGTTGATCTATGATGTTGTATGGAATTTTAAATTATGGATAAACTGGTTTTATTGATGACCTCATAAAAATTATGAACTCTTTCTTGTTAAATCTAATCTGCAATCAACTTTTCTATATACTCTTTGGAAGGAAAAGAAGATATTATTGGTAGAAAATACTAAATGTGCAGGCCCAAGTGGGTAAAAAGTAAACAACACAAAAAATTAAAATAGGGGAGGGTAGAGTTATAAAAATAAAACACTCACAAGTTCATATATTAACACTTAAAAAACTATTAAAAATAATTTCTTACATATATAAGTATATACTAAAACTCAAAAAATACTTCTATTCTAACTTACTGTCAATAAACTACTTGTTGTTCTATATTGCACAGTCTATTGATATATTTTTTAGGTTTTATTTACTCCTTGCCATGTCTTTTTATTTTTGTCTAACTTACACAGTCTATTGCTATGATTTTATTCTTCATGTTATTTCTCTATATTCTCTAGGCTTCTCTCTACCTACTGCTACTTATATTTTCTATTATTTTTGATATTGCTCTTATTTTCTACCTCGTCTGCCTATTCTTGAATGTTGTTTCTATGCAAAAAATATATTGCACACATTCTTATTCTTTTTTTCTCTTTTAATAATTTTTTTTACTTACAAAATTTCTTGCACCAACCACCATTTTCCCCCTAAAATTGAAATGACTCCAAAAAATTCAAATTTTAAACTACTGCATTTAATTCTATTTAGTGGCTACAATGGTGTGGAGTTGGGAAGGTAGGTAGGTGAAGGATAATAATTTATTTTAACACTCCCCCTTATTCTTTACCTTCTTACTATGGTCTATAAGAATTTTCTCAACCTTTGAAACTTCTTTATAAGTCCTCTTTATTTACCCAAATACTTCTTCAACTCTTTTGTGCATGTCCAGATCTTCATTATTGAAGTCCATAGCTTTGTTGATGGAGTCTATAGATGGAGTGGTAGAGTCTATAGTTGTGCTATGGACTCAACTCAAAAAAATTGTATTTAGTTTGTAATTGTGCTAGGAATTAGACTGATAGAGTCTATAGCTATACTATGGGAGTTTGGAGTTGACTTGATGGAGTTTGGAGCTTTGTTATAAGAGTCTGAAGCTGACTTGTAAGAGTTAGGAGTTGACCGATAAGATTTTGGATCTAAACTGTATGAATTTAGAGCTAACTTGTAAGAGTCCAAAGCTGAATTGTAGGAGTCCTAAGCTTGAATCTAGGAATCTAAAGCTAAACTATAGGAGTTTGTATCTCTACTATGAAACTCTAGAGATAACATAAAAATTTGTAGGCCCAATGTTGATGCATTAATGACCCTTAATATTCATATTAAGTGTATTAAAGTGTATTTATAAAATAGTTTAGTGAAAATATTAATTACTTGCTGATCTGACTTGCAAAAACTAAGCTCTATCACACATTCTTCCACTAACTCTTGAATGAAGTGATACCTGACTGAAATATGCTTGCTCATACCATGAAATAAGGGGTGATTTGACAACACTATGGAGGATATATTATCACAAAAGTCCATATAATTTCCTTGTTGTTCCTTAATTTTAGAAGTATCCTTCTAAATCATATGGTTGGACATGCTACTACATTGACTGCTATGTACTGCACTTCCGATGTAGAAAGTGAAATTATAGGTTGTTTGTTTGGAGCCCAAGTTATGGCTCTTGACCCAATATGAAATACATACCTCTAAGTGCTCTTTTGGTCATCAAGGATACTAGCTTAATCACTATTTGTGTAGCCCATAAGATGAAAGTCATCTATTTATCCATACATAACTCCAGAATATTTTGTTTCATTCGCATACCTCAATATCCTCTTGCCCACTTGCCAATGTGTCTCCTTTGGAATATCCATGAATCTAGATAGGAGGCTGGTATCATACATAATGTTTGGCCATATTTTAGTCAAATAAATTAAGCTTCTCACTATGATCTTATACCATGTGGGGTTTAAATTGTTACTACAATCATTCTTACATAAATTAAGATTTGACTCAATTGGCATGGATACTATCTCATTATCTTGCATCTTAAACCTCTCTAAAATCTCATTTGCATACTTATATTAGCATATGAATATGTCTTCATCCATTTTATTGACTTATATCTCAAGAAATTACTTCAAGAAGCTTAAATCAATTATTTCAAACTCCTTATTCATGGTTGTTTTGAATTATACAATGGATTGATTTGAATTTATGGTGAATATTAACTCATCCATATATAAAACAACAATCAAAATATCACCTTTTCTCACTTTAATCTAGAGTGTAGGCTCACTAGCATTTTTGCTAAAGTTGTTGCTCAACAAGTAAGAATCTATATGGCTATACCATGCTCTTGGGGGTTGCTTGAGCCCATACAACAACTTTTTCATCTTATATACATTGTTATCATAACCGAGAATCTCATATCTAGGTGATTGTCCCACATAAAATTCCTCCTCTATCACTCCCTTTAAAAATGTTGAATTGACATTCATTTGACGTACAAACCACTTGTGTTGAGCAACAATGGCTATGATTGTCCTAACTATTTTTAGCCTTTCTATGGGTGAAAACATCCTATTGTAATCATGTCTAGGCCTTTGATAATATCCCTTCATCACTAGTTTTTCCTTATGCATCTCTATCTTGCCTTTGGGAGTGGTTTTTGACTATACACCCAATTGAATCCTATGACCTCTTTTGCTTTGGGTAGATAAACTGACTCCCAAATCTGATTTTTGTCTATTATATGTATTTATTCATCCATCACCTCACACCACTTCTTATCCTTAACTAATTTTTAAAAGTAAAAAGGATCAATTGATAAAAAGAGAGCATAATTCATAGTTTCATATTCATTTTGATTATACCTTGACTTATCATAGACATATTGAAAGTTTTTTATCCTTACTAGGCATGACTTTAGTTGGATGAGGATGATGTTGACTCATGAACAAATCCTTGATTTCCTTGATGGTTATTTCCACTAGGTGAATTATCCATTTATGAAATAGGAGTCTAACTTTGTGCACAAGTGGATGCACTACTTATTGGTTCAAATTCAATAAAGGGTCTACTATCCCTTGTTTGCACATGCTCTTCTTCTTGTCTCTCTTCCCAAGATTCATGTTTAATGAATTAAATATACCAATTGATTATGAGTTATTTCATTATGGGATTGTATGATTGGTAACCCTTTTATTGATCACTATATCTAATGAATATGAAATTCTCACCTTTGTCATCCCATTTGGTCATTCATTTCTGGGGCATGTGTGCATATGCAACACATCCAAACACTCTAGGTGTTAAACACTTGGTTTATGACTGCTCCATGTTTCTGGAGGGATCATATCCCTTACACTCTTCATTTGATAAATATTTAATAGGTATATGACTATTGCTATAGCCTCAACCCAAAAATCATTAGGCAAACCCTTTGCCTTTAGCATGTTCCTTGCCATATCTTGGATGCTCCTATTCTTCCTATTGGCCACACCATTTTGATGTGGTGTATACCTAGATATAAAATGATTCTTGAATCCATGATTGTTAAAAAAATTCATGAACTCATTAGAGGTATACTCTCCCCCTTTATCTATCCTCAAAATCTTGATGTAGTGGCCACTTTGTTTCTCTACCATGGCTGTGAATTACTTGAAGGTATCAAATGCATCCAATTAGTTATTCAAAAAATGCACCAATATCTTCTGGATGAAATCATCTACGAATGTCATGAAGTATAAATTATTGGATAGGGATGGGGTCTTCATAGGACCACATAAGTTTGAATGGATCAGCTCTAAAGAAGCTCTATCTCTCCATGCTTTACCCACATGAAATATACTCCTATGTTGCTTCCCCAAGATGAAACCTTCACACACTTTGTTTTATTGTTATATAAGGGGAAAACCTCTCACCATTTACTTTTTATGAATAAGGTAAAACCATCTGAAGCTCAAATTCCCATATCTTAGATGCTAAATATTAGACTCATCTACTACCACTATTTTGAATGTTGTGACGACCTCACATTGTATTCTCAATGGAAACATCTGATTGTTTATCATCTTTCCTACTATAATATGCCTATTAAATCCACTCCTATCAAATATTATGCATTCTCCATTCTCAAATATGACCTTATGCCCCTTTTGGATGAGCTTCCCAATGATAATAAAGTTTTGCTTCAAACCAGGGACATATTAAATATATTTAATTTGCCTTTTGTCACCTTAATTTGTGTGAATAAAAGTATTTCCTTTATTTATGATGAGAACCTTCTAATTATTTTCTATCTTGGCCTCTAATTTGATGAACTCATCAATGTGGTTGAACATCTCTTTCTTCACACTCATGTGGTTGATACAACCACTATCCAAGTACCATGTTTCTTTACCACTTTACTCCACAATGTTGCATGTTATCAACAAGTTTCCACCTTTCTCATTACTATTAGGTTTAACCTCTTTTGTTTTTGATAACTTTGAATTCTAACTATTAATATCATACTCCTTCTTTTTACACTAACTAGAATAATTTCCATACCTCTAGTAATATTAGAATTGGATGTTAAACTTATCATACCTTTGTATAGATCCTCCTCTAGAAGTGTTGTTGCTCCTTCCTCTTCCTCTTCCTCTTCCTCTTCCTCTTCCATATGACTGTTAATGGCTATACCTTCCACCTTCTTGACTTATATAATCTCTCCCTCTCTTCCTTTATTGTTTGATCATATCCCCCTTCATTTCAAATTCACATTGGTCTTGAATTCTTAGTCATGGGAAGAGGTGCCTGATCTATTCAACATTTATTCATGGGTTTACAAGGAATCCATTAGATAATCTATTGCCATTTGACTCAAATCATTTGAATCTTCAATTATAAACAATATAGGGTCAAATCTGATTGGAAGGATCCTCAACACTTTTTTAATGATCCTATTATCTTCAAGGGTATCACCACATGTCTTCATTTGATTGACAATATTCATTGTCCTTGTGAACAAGTCATTGATAGAATCATTATACTTCATTTATAAGGTCTCAAAATAACTTCCTAAGAGTTAAAACTTGACAAGCTTCACCCCTTCACTCCTTTGATATACATTTTTAAAAATGCCTCATGCTTGTTTAGAAGGGATAATTATTTCTATCCTAGAAAGATTGAATCAACTAATGCCATTTGTATGTAGCTGAGTGACTTATCATCCTTTTTCCTATGTTATTTCAACACATCCTTTTGTGCTTGGGTTAATTCATTAAAGGTTACCCAGTCTACAAACTCATTATATCCACCTTCAACCATCTCCCATAGCTATTAAGAGTTGAATATGATCTTCATTTTGATGCTCTAAACATCATATTTCTTTCCATCAAGTGTAGGGGGCTATTACCATGAAACACAAATGCCTACTACCATGTCTAAATGGGCTTACAACCTATGGGATCTAATACCAGATGTTAGTAGAAAATATAAAAAGTGTACGCCAATGTGGGTAACAAGCAAACATTATAGAAAAATGAAATAGGGGTGGGCAGAGTTATAGCAATAAAATACTCACACATTCATATATTAAATAATAATTAAAAAACTATTAAAAATAATTAATTAAAAAAACATCTATATGCTCAAACTCACAAAAAACTTCTATTTCAACTTGTTTTCAATAAACTACTTGTTATTATATACTACATAGTGTGATTCTATGTTTTCTAGGTTCTATTTAATCCCTGCTATGCCTTTTTCTTCTTCTTTGACATACATAGTTTGTTGCTGTGATTTTTTAATTATTTTTGTTGCTTTGTATTCTCCAAGATTTTTTATGCCTACTATTGCATCTATTTTATGTTGTTGTTGCTTCTCTTATTTTCTTCCTTATTTGCCTATTCCTGACTGTTGTTGTTGTATAAAAAATTGTTGCAAACATTCTTCTTCTATGCCTTTTTGTCTCCTTCTAACATCTCTTCAACCTACCATTGTTCTTCCCCTAAAAATTAAATGGCTCTAAAAAAATCAAATTTTAATCTATTACATTTAATTCTTTTTGGTGTTTGCAATAGTGTAGAGCTAGCTAGGTAGGTAAGTGTAAAATAATAATTTATTTTAACATATACAACATAGTTGATTCAAGATAGATGTACCTAAAACAATGTTATAAGACATTCTTACAAACACATTAAAGAGGTCATGTTCATAAAAAAAGAAATACATGCATAATACCTCCTCTGACCACTCCCATCATCATCACCTAGTTCTTCACCAATTATTCCATATCTGCAAGATGCATGGTAAGAATAAATAATATGGCCTATAGTGAAAAATAAATATAGGCATTTGATAGGATGAAAAATAATCTCTAAAAATACTAGTAATTAATTTGTTTCATCCTTGTCATAGTAAGAGACTTTCACTATTATCCATTTGTCTTTATCGACATTATTGAGTGCAACTCTTACTACAACTCAAAATAGAATAAAATAATATTAGCTATCAACTATTGAACATGTTTTTACTACATCTAAGGAAATATACATCAATGAATAATTAAAATATTAAAATAATATTGCTTCTATATAGAATACATTGGCAATTTTCTTCATTTTCTGTAATAGGGAAATAGAATGGTTTCAATTTGTATGTAAGATTACTACAGAATGGATGATTTTAAAAAAAATTATTAGCTATTTGTATGTGAAAATGGAAAGAAAATTATGTATAATTTATATATTTTAAACTGATGTTGCCTAGAAATAATTAATGAAAAATACTTCTCCATGAATATGATAACTACCTAATCTCCAACAACAACATTTGCATGCTCAAGTGGTGTCCATGGTAAAAACAAGTGGTGAAATCAACCTTGTATCGTACTTATCCATTTTTTATTTAGTTAACTCACTCATGCTCACAATATTTAAATGTCCCTTAGAGGTATTTGAAACATGGTTACAACAAGATTATTTATTATCATTTTTACAATTCTCTCAAATAACAAGGGAAAAAAAGTATTTATATTGTAATTTATTTCCTATATTTTTCTTATTGAATTATATCAATATGTAATAAGGTTGATGGAAAAGAGACATTATGGTGCAAATATGCAAATATATTTCACTTTAAAAACTAGAGTGATATGATATGCATGATATGGGAAAATTCCTATTATAAAATCAAAGGTAAACTAGATACACAAAATACAACAAAAAGCACATTAATAACACCAAATTAGGGAGGAAAATAAAGGAATTTAATGGAATCAATAGGGTGAAACAAGTAAAAATAATAAATCTCTATATTCTTGATCAACATCAATTCACCTTGATCATTTTTCCATAATTAATCAATCCATACAACTATTTCAGTAGTCTATTTGAATACATACATATGTTACTTTTATTAAATTAATGTATTGGTAAGTTTACAACACTGTCAATTTATTATTAGAATAAATTGAAATAGATTACAATCACTCCCCTTGATTTTCATCAACTGAGATTGTAATGTCCCCAATTAGTGATATTTTTTTAATTTTTATTTTTTTGTGAAACCCTAGCCAAGAGAAAAAAACCTAAATTTTAGAATAGAAAACCCTAGCTGTGAAAATACTCTAAAATTATCATAAAAATATGATAAACCCTTCAAACCAAATATGAAATATTTCAACAAATATTAACCCTTCCAAAATACAAAGTAGCCCTTCAAACCTAACGTGTCTAGGTTCAAAAATTCAATATGATTTATTACAGTCCTTTTGATATCAATTTCTATAGTAATTCACCTTTAATAGGTCTTCACAAATAATAGAATAATATATATGTAAGTAAATACTCTTTTTATGATGTTTTTACTTCAAAAATAAGTTGATCTTATCAAATTAAATATTTATAAAGTATGGGAAATTTTAGGAATATATTTAGAATCCCTTTTTGACCATAAACCCTTAATTAGGTCCTTTTTCCAAATCACCCAAGGCTATAATATTATATAAAAAATTAAAGGAATATTAATAGTATAATAAATGATATTCAAACACTAGAAAACCCTTCCAAATCAAGACACCAACCTCCAAAAGCAAGTCTCCCAACTTGAAACACCCTTATTTTGTCCTTTTTTTGAATTTGAGGATCTACGGTAGCTCCTAGATGTAGTTTCCTTAATGGATATATGAGGTTTTTCATCCTCAAATCCATTAGCTTAATGGTTTTCATCTTCAAGTCACTAGCCTCAATATTTTTTGTGCTTATAGTCTAAAATTCTAATAGATAAACATAACATGCATTCAAATGAATTCCTCCTTTGCCTTTACACAACTCTCTTAAGGGGCACACCCAAAAGGGAGGGACACATCTTTTCAAATCATAAGGAAGAATGATTTTACAAATCCCACTTAAGTGGATAGGCACCCATGACCCTTAAAGGTCCCAAACTTAAGTGACTTTATAACATAAAGTATTTTTTACATGTGTTCTTTCAAGAACCAATTACTTCCCTTTCCTTTTTTTCTCTTTTCCCTTAGCCCCTAGGAAATGGATTAAGGATAAGGGTCCTCAAATATGTCCTAATTAAAAGAGGGACATGAAAATCCTCTCCACCCAAAAATACTTTTCCTCAAACAATTGTAATAACTAAGGAGTTGTCCCCACCATAGGTCTTATGTAAAACTGGATCCTTGGTTCTTCCCCTAGAAAAAAACATTTTTGACGAAGCCCCCTACTTATGTATATGAATATCCTCCATTAGTCATGAACTCTAGAAATAAAATAACATCATTTCCAAGTCCTTTCCTTCAATCTCCTTAGGGGCCCAAACCTTTGATGCATTGATAAGATGAAGTGATATGAAACTTTCATCAAAACTATAACATTAAGGTGGCTGGAAAAGTGTTTTCCAGCAAGGAAACCTTCAAAAAATTGGGATTTTAATTCCCCTATATAAACACCTACAAAAGACAAAAACACATTAGTCCAAAAAATGTCCTCTTCCTTTCCACTTGTGAAGTGGTTGGAAGCAAGTATGGGGATACCCTTGAGAGCATATGAAAGAGTTAATGCTTCCTCCACTCTCCATAATGACTTAATAACTTATAAATTACCCTATTAGAAGATATATAAGTGTCTTCAAACTTATCATCCCATACCTCCCATGGGATGGAAACTTCCTCCACATGGGGATCATCCAATACTTGGCCCTCTTGCCTATGGGCCTTCTTATCTTAGAGAGAAATGCCTCCAAAAGAGACTATAATTGATGATCATAGGACTATATTTACACCTTATATATTTACAATTTCCCAAATATATCACCCTTTTCACTCCCACCTTCCTGTTTGATGAACCAATTGTGTATACAATTTCAAGAGGAATAAAAATGAAACTATGTATAATTTTAGAAGAGATATAACTATCATAGGAAATATGACGAGAAGATGTATGATAATTTACCCTTACATATTATACCATATGAAACTCAAAAAAAATATCGTTACCTTTTATTTCATGCCTCAAAATCCCCCAAACATGCCTCCCAAGGACTCGAAGTCCCCATGTCGAAGTTATTATTAATTATTACCTCATCAAGGAATAAATCAATTCACTAAAGAGAATTCACTTGCTATTAGGTGGACCATAGTTGAGATGTATAGCATTGAAATTGATCTAAAATGTCAACATATTAATTACCCAATTACCTTTATAAGATATGCTCATAAACATATCTCTAATGGACATCATCATGCACTTACAAGGTGTGTTAGATGGCCTAGAGCTGACAAAAGTATTGTGACTAAAATTTGAAACTTTGATACCCCATATGAATTTTTTAATTTTAACCTCACTCATTTAATACATATTACCTTGAAAATCACCCATAAACTCCTTAGAGCCTCCCATGTGCAATAACAAACCTTTCAAAATTTTCAAAAAGAGAGTAACATTGAACCATATTCAAAGCATACCTTTAATGAAGGTATCATGGAGATGCATGGAATCTTGCATTGATATCCTTCTGTGTCATTTATGTTTTTGTTCTTGATCCACCTTGATGATAATATTAATCATGTAGGGAATACATTTTGAGACTAACAAAGACCCACACATATAATTTAGAGAGAGTTGTACCATACTTTCACCATCTGACCTCTTGTCATGAAATAAGTTCCCCAATTCACATGCATTTCAAGAAATTTTCATGGGCTATAGTATGCCGAAAACAAAAATTGTGTCTTTAGTAAGCATTGGATTTGGCCTCTCAAACTCAATTTTTTTTGAGTGTATAGGCCGATTATACCTCAAAAAACCATTTTTTCTACTATTGTTCATGATTTGGACATTTTCCCAATTAAAGAGGGGTTTAGGATCCTCATCCTCATCCTCCAATACACCCTTGTAATAAGGGATAGAGTGTTTCATCTTACATCTAATAGGTTTCCTATGCATAAAATCTTTCCTCTTGTTTGTCTTCTTACAAATGCAATAACCTTTATATATGACAAATCTTATCAGATATGGAGTAGGTTTGTTCCCTTTTGGACTTAAGCATTGATAACATTAATAAATTATAGACTTTCCTCTATGCCTTTCATCTTCCTTTCCCAAGATCATGTGGATAGTCCCTTCATTATTTCTATCTCTTATAACCTTACCATTTTTAGGACTGACCAACTCCTTCAAGCATGGAATTTGATAATTTTTAGGATACTATAGTGGTTGCCCCCATTCAATACTTGTGGCTCCTTGTGTACTCATTTTTCCATTATAGCTAGACCTCATTATGATCCTACACCTATAACAAACATGTTATTAAAAATAAGTGATTTTAACAACACCTTTTCGATTACCTTATCAAACATGATGTGGATTCCCTTTTGATTCCATATTTTTTCCTTACAATCCTTTCTCACTTGGATTTCATAAGATGTTCTCATGTCATTCTCATCATGGTCATAGTATGTTATTTTTCATCTCAAACTCCTCCTTTTAGTGTCTCTAAATCCATGTACACATGCGTGGAACACCTCCATGTTGTTGAGGTGTGAGAAGCACAATGGCCAATATATACCAAGGTGAAAATAAACCTTATATGAAACAAAATACAAATGTGAAAAACATCAGTTTATAAGTTACAAAAAACCCTTTCTTTGATCCTTAGGTCATGACATCTCTTACTTGTCCCCCTCCCTATGATTATCCAAGATCTATTCCTTATCCCACAACATAACAAAATAATAATACTATTCCTGTAGGGATCACCTATATCCCATATCCATGTTGGTAATTTAACTTACCCAAATTTTGAATTAACTATGAATAATTCCCTTATCTATTTAGTACCTTTGATCTCGTCCTTATTATTAACATGTTGCTTATGATAAGTAGAACAATGTGAGAACAAAGTATGAGGCAAATACAATGAATCCTTACCAAATAAATAT
Organism: Torreya grandis; assembly: GCA_037957365.1. Classification (NCBI taxonomy): domain Eukaryota; kingdom Viridiplantae; phylum Streptophyta; class Pinopsida; order Cupressales; family Taxaceae; genus Torreya; species Torreya grandis. The sequence continues at coordinate 4,501,242 of JARHVA010000292.1, read as the reverse complement.
TTATTTTTTTTACCCTCAAATGTGAATTTAGAAACATCATCAAATTGAAAAGCATCAAGAGTAATTAATTAGGCACTTCCCTCATGGGCATACTCCTCAACAAGGTCTTCCCAAAAGGCCACTCTACATATCTTCTATAAATCTAATTTTTCTCCCTCAATATGCAAAACATATTCTTCCCCTTTATCACCTTCCTTTTCCCCTTTTTCTTTTTGTTGTTCATGAATTTGTATAACAACTCCCTCTTGTTACCCCACTATTTCTAAATTGTGAAACTCAGAAATTCCTCCACTTGGCTGCCCCAAATTTTATGATTTTTATAACTCAAACATTTTATCATGTAACTCAAAAATTTATAATTTTATTCCTCCCATTCCTAGTTGAATGTATGCCACTTTCTACCCTAAAATTTAAGATTTTAGGGCCTCAAAAACACGTGTCATTTTCCCATTAAACAACTGAAAACTCTTCTTTGGCTGCCCCAAAGATTTAGATTTTTAAAGCTCATCATTCACATTGATAGGCTGCCCTTTGTGTATGTAATGTCCCCAACTGGGACAAATAATAAAAATAGGGGTTTTCTAACAAACCCTCATGTAAATCTAAAAACAAATTGAAATTTGAACCCAAAACCAACAAACCCTAGATGGGAAGAATTTCTAAATTCTAAGAAACAACACTCAAATATAAACCCAAAAATTACTAAATATAAAACTAAAATATAATACCTCTTTTGTGGCAAGGGGGAATGGCCATAAGGCTGAAATTTCCCTTGTAATAATTATGATTTTTGAATGTTGGAACGGATGAATTTTATCCCTCAAATCCACCTTGAAACACTTGAAAAAAATCCCAAATATTTATGCAAAAATCATACAAAATATTAGGGTTTCCAATCAACACACTAGGGCTGAAAATTATGAAATTAACCCTTCGAATGAAGTCACCACACTTAATACACACACACACACACATACATATATATACATATACATACATACATACATGTATATGTATATGTATATGTATACACACACACAACACACACACACACGCACACACACACACACACACACACACACACACACACACACACACACAATTATATATGAAAATCAAACCCTTCAACAATCCCTCCAAATCTCTCAAATCAAGTCATCAATGTTGGGAAATTAATATAATAAACTCCATAATATAAATTAGAAAATATATGATTATTCTCTCCAATTTTAGAATCCCAAAACACTCTAAAACCCCTCCTAGGTGGATCTCTCCACTAGGAAAAATAATATAAATAATTTAACTTATAACTAACACTCAAATCAACCAAATTTAGCTTAAAAAAGGATTATAAAAATATAATATTAATATTATAAATATTATTAACAACTTTGACTTGTTTTCCACCTTTAGAGCAATCTCAAACATACCCTAAGGGATTCACCCAGCCCTTAAAGGAAGTCACCAAGCTTGGGGAGCCTCTTTACTAACCCAAGGTATTTCACCCCTCTTCTTTGACCTAAAAATTGTATTTTCCATCTCTCAAATGTGTTTGTATAGTCCTTGAATGAAACTGGTGTTCCAAAATACCTTTATAAGACTAATTACATGTAACCATGAAAATCTGAAGCACAATTATAGCCCTTTAATATATCTACCATGAATGAAGGAATCTATGTTTTCATATACAAACCTTTGACACACTTGACAGTTTTCATTCTCAATTTTTGGTGAACAAACTCGACATAATTGATCAACAATTCAATAGTTAAACATGCATAACCTTTCAAATGAACCTTCAATTTCTTATTATAACCAAACCCAAGGGTGGCACCCAAATTAGAAGGATGTGAATTTTTGAATCATAATCAATTAATCCCAACTGACTCTAACAGTTTTCATCAAGTAAGAGGACCATATTTTATTACAATTTTGAACCTTGTGAAAAATTTATTACAATTTTATCCTTCTCTAAAATCAAGAGGGGTCTCACACCCCTCATAACACCCTCATTATTATCCTTGAAAGATGGATTAGGGTGCTTCCCAAGGCAATTTTAGAACTGCCCTTAGAAATCATGTTTCCTTTCAACCCTTCCAAAACATGGATGACAAAAATCATAACTTATCATGCTTATCACTTGCCTTGTAAAGTGTTCTTACTTGGATTTAAGGGGCTAAATTTTATGTCTTGTAGTATCTTTATCTTAAATCCTCCTCATGATCATGAAGCATCCTATTATCACGCTATTTGATAAAGAAAAAAGGGGGCTTTTTATCAGTCAAACCATGCAAAATGATCTCATTACCAACCTCTTTGAATTTTGACTCCATGGTTTGATAGTTTTGAGTGTACTCACCAAGTGACTATAACCATTGCATAACAAAGACTATATTGTTCTACCCAACACTAACCACATTAAAATCATCCTCTACCACATACCTTTCCAAAGTGAGACTACTATTTAGAGCCTTGGTTGTACAAGGGATGGTGAACCCATCCACCATCATGACTCTAAACCATTTGAAATTTATGGCTATAAGCCACATGATGCCACAATCCCTCTATAAATGAAGTTATGGGTCGACCCACTATCAATAAGTATGGTGTCCAGTATACCCTTCAATAACACCTTCATTATAAATGGATAGTACCTAGGATCTCTTGAAAGTTATGCTAGAGTGCCACTCAATTCATCTTCTCCTTATATCTCCAATGTACCCTCCTCATAGGTTGTTGTCCTAAATTACTCCTCCTCATTATCCTCTTTAGGAAGTACTTCAATGTAGTTCACTTGACCTTTACCATGGTAATTATGGGCCTTCTCCCAAGGATCCTTACATGTGAATCAATGACCCTTCCTTCTTAATTTATTTCTTATATCAAAGATACTATGTAGTAGTTCTATATGTTGTCCTAAACCAGGTTGGTTTGGTCTAATCAAAGGACCCTCATGATTGGCCTCTAGAGTTGCTATGTAGTTTCTCCTTGTTTTCCCCAAAATGACATCTTTATGTTTCCTTGTAGGTGGGAAAAATGCACCCTTTGTCTGTCCCAAAGGTGTAAATCTTCCCCTTAGAGTAGAAGACTCCAAATGATAGGCCTTCTAGATGATCTGTCTCAAAGAAGGTGGATCAAATGCCTTGACCAATCCCTTTAAGGAACCAACCAAACCCTCAATGAATAACACCACTAATCTCCTATCCAATATATCAGTCACCATAAATGAAAGTCTTAAAGAATTTATAACATAATCATCTATTGAGGCCTATTTCCTCAATTGACCTAAATTATGAAAATAAAGTTATGGATATACCCTATCAAATCTCTCTATCAATATCTTGTTGAATTCCTCATATAAGTGTATGTGTTGGTGTCCTTATATGATCAAACCATGTTTCCACTAATCATGGGCTACTCCCTCTAAATGTGATGTGTCAAACTGAATAGCCTCCCCCTTTGCCATTGGTCAAATTGAAAATAAAGTGTCCACCTTATGAATCTAAGCCCGCATATATCTCCTTTATAAACTATCAAAACTAGAAAGGGATAGCTTCCCTAACACATGTTAGAGATATCCTTGGTTGCGACTATGCCTATGACTAATCCTGAGCCTACTCTATCCCTATTTCTATGAATAAAACTTAGAAAACATCATATTCCATATCACTATAGTGCATAAAGTATCATACTCATCCATCTCCCTCTCCAAATCATCATGTGGGTTAGGTAACCCCTCCCTCAATAGCGCAAGCTCCTCCATTTAAAAAAATATAGGTTGGATGGGCCTACATGTGGATGTAACATTCCCTGAAGGGGGTATATTTGAATATGTCCTACTACCTAAAGCACCACTATCTCTATTGAGTGGCTTTAAACCACTCATATAGCTGAGGGTACAAAGAAACCCCTCCATCATGACTATCATCCACTCCTAAGACTAAGAATATCCCTCAAACCTCTCCTTAGCTATCAAATCTTTCCTTTCTTTCTCTGTATCTTGGTGATCCATGTCACCCATTACTTATTCCTTCTCTAGTGGTCAAAATGGTGGAAGTCTTACTCCCCTTCTTACTATTCCTCAAGTAATAATCAACTTATTTATTTCCACTCATGTATAAGCAATCATCATACCACACTATGGCCAAAAAATGGCTCTTGTACCACTGTAATGTTCCCAAATGGGAAAAATAAGCAAAGTAGGGTTTTCTAACAAACCCTTATGTAAATATAAAAACAAATTGAAATCTAAACCCAAAACTAACAAATCCTAGTTGGGAAGAATGGCCAAATTCCAAGCAAAAACACTCCAATATAAAACCCAAAATTATTGAATGTAAAACTCAAATAAACTACCACTTTTATGGGAAGGTGGAATGGCTATGAGGCTGAAATTACCCTTGTAATAATTTTAATCTTTGAATGATGGAACATGTGGGTTTTATCCCTCAAATTTTTCTTAAAACCCTTTTAAAAATTCCCAAATATTTATACAAAATTCATATAAAATATTATGGCTTTTAATGAACACACTAGGGATGCAAATTGTCACATTAGCCCTTTCAATGAAGTTGCCACACATGAAAAATATATATAACTAAATCTAATAATCAAACCCTTCAACATGTCCTTCAACAAGCCCTCCAAATCTCCCAAATCAATTCACCAATGTTGGGAAATTAATATAATAAAACATAAAATATAAATCATAAAATATATGATTATTCTCTCCAATTTTAGTGCACAAAAACACTCAAAAGACCCTCCTAGGTGAATTTCTCCATTATGAAAAATAATATAAATAATTTTTTAATTATTTACCTGGTAACCAACCCTCAAATCAATAAAATTTAGATTTCAAAAGGATTAGAAAAATATAATAATAATATTATAAATATTATTATCAACTTTGACTTGTTTTCCACCTCGAGAGCAAGCTCACACATGCCCTAAGGCATTCACCTATCCCTCAAAGGAAGTCGACAAGCTTGGGGACCCTCCTTGATACCCTAGGATATTTCATCCCTATTCTTTGACCTACAAATTGTATTTTCCAGCTCTACAATGAGTTCACACAATGCTTGAATGAAGTTGGTGTTCCAGAACACCCTTTGTAAGACCAATTGCATGTAACCATGTAAATTTGAAGTATAATTACATCCCTTGAATACAACTACCCTATATGAAGGAATGGAGGGTTTGATCCCAAATTGCTAGGCATACTTGAATGTTTTCCTCATCAAGTTTTAGTAAATAAGCTTGACATACTTGATAAATAATTCAATATTTAAACATGCATAACATTTCAAATGAACCTTTAATTTCTTCTTATAACCAAACCTGAGGGTGCCTCCCAAATTGGAAGGATGTGAATTTCTGAATCATAATCAATTTTAGATTTTCAATTACCTTTTTGATGAGTTAGGATCCCATGACCCTTAAATATTCCCCACTAAATTGAAAATTAGACCAAAATCACTTTTGCATAGCTCAACTAAAAATTAGAATACTAAGAACCTTTTCACTTTTTTGCTCATTGAATTCCCCCCTCATCATTCCCCTTTCTTTATTTCTCTTATCTTTTTGGGAATAAAACCAATATAAGGGTCTATAAGCAAGCTATGCCAAAAAGGGGGACATTACAGTGTAATTGGAGGTCATTCTTTAACTGCCCTACAATTTTAGACTTTTGAAGCTCCATATTCATGTGTAGTTTAATCCACTTATTTTAAGAGAGGCTTTTGAGGTCTATGGATTAACCCCATATAATTTGACAAAACCTTGAAACTTATTGCCTTTAGTTCCCTCTAATAATTTTCCATGACTTGTAACAAATTATCCATGCCTTTGTTCATTGACATCTTCTTCATCCCCACCTTTTGAAGGGGATATTTATATTCTTATTTTGGAAAAAACCTAGGTCATAAATCCATTGAAGTCACTCACACCCCACGGTTGGCCAAATTGGCTATAATACCATTGTAATGTCCCCAATTAGGGATTTTTTTTTTTGTTTTTTGATTTTTTTATGAAACCCTAGTAAAAAGAAGAAAATCTAAATTTTACAATAACAAACCCTAGCTACGAATATACTCTAAAATTAGCTTAAAAATATGATAAACCCTTCAAACTAAATATGAACTCTTTCAACAAAGATTATCTCTTCCAAAATAAAAAGTATCCCTTCAAACCCTAGGCATTTAGGTTCAAAAATTCATTATGATTTATGGCAGTGCTTTTGAATTCAATTCCTATAGTTTTCCCCTTCAATAGGTCTTCAAAAATAATATAATGATATAGTTATAAGAAAATACCCTTTTTATGATGTTTTTCCTTCACAAAAAAATTGAGCTTATCACATTATATATTTATAAAATATGAGAAAATTTTAGAATATATTTATTATCACTTTTTGACCATAAACCCTCAATTAGGTCCTTTTTCCAAATTTCCCAAGGATGGAATATTATATAAAAAATTATATAATATTAATAGGGAAAGAAATGGCACTCAAACTCTAGTAAAACCCTTATGAATCAAGCCACCAACCTCCACAAGCAAGTCACCCAACATGAAACCCCCTTGTTTTGTCCTTTATATGAATTTGAAGATCTATAGCAACTCCGAGGTGTAGTACATCATTGGAGAGAGGGGGGTTTGCATGATCAAATCCCTTGGCTTGAAGTTTTATATCTTCAAGACACCAAGCTCAAGATTTTTCTTACTTAGAGTCCAAAATTCAAAAAGATAAACATAACATTCATTTAAATGGATTCCTCCTTTGCCTTTACTTAACTCACCTAATGGGCATGCCAAATGAGGAGGGAAACATATTTTCAAATTATAAGGAATAATTATTTTACAAATCTTACTTAAGTGGATTAACATTAAAGGGCCCGAACTTAAGTGATTTTATAACATATAATAATTTTTACATGTGTTCTTTTAAGAACCAATTATTTCCCTTTCTTTTTCTCTCTTTCTCTTATCCCCCAAGAAATGGATTAATGATGAGGGTCATCAAAGATGTCATTATCAAAAGAGGTACAAGATAGATACCCTTAATCTAAAACTATTTTTACAACACAAATTAACATAACATTGTTCCATCTCCTTTTGCAGGTCTTTCATTACAAATCTCCTTTAACTAGTAAGTCACCTTAAACCTGCTCCTCTAGGATTTATGGTTGTTAAAACCTTTAAATAGTTTCTTCTTCTAAATGTTTTGAATATTATCAAGTTCTCATGACACCCCTAGAAAGGATGGGTAACAAGACACTTCAATCACACTTGATAGAACTAGATGCCTTTTGTGTGTAAAAAACAATACTTGATAGGACTTGTATTCAAGTAACACTCTTATACTTTAACACTAGAATAATCCATGTCAATACAACATTATTAAACTAGTAAACTTCACAATTGTTTTTCTTTATCCATTACATCACACCTATGTCCTCTTTGTCCATTACATCATAAATGTGTGCTCTTTGTCCATTGCCCTACAATCATTTAAGTAATAATTTTGAGATGGGTATTTCAAATTATCAAAAACAAATATAATCATATGTGTAGAAGTTGATGTATTTTTTAGATTTATCTTAGGAGATAAATAGATACATATTGTAGCTTGTTTCATCTATAGCCTTGGGAGATATCCATGGCTAAAAATGAAGAATCATTCTTCATTCATCTCTTAGTCTTTATGCTACAATAGAAAGTGCATCTCACCATTAGTATATAACCTTTGAGAGTGAAAATAAAGGCACTAATACTACAAAATTACATTCCTCAAGTATGTGCATAATGGGTAGCATATAAGCTTTTGGGTTACAAACTCTTAAAGCTTCAACACTTTGAGATAAATGCCTTTGTGATTTAATAATAAATATCACATTCATTAATAAATGTTAATCTTTAATTTTAAAAATGAGATGTTGTTGAATATCTAAATAACAAATTGATGCATTTGTAGATTTGAGCTTATATTTGTGATTCCATTAAATCCAACAATTCGTCTTCCCTTTGTCTTTATTGTTGCTGTCCTAAATTTGCACCATAGTTGAGAAAGGGATTATTCAGATCTTCCTACTCAAATATAGTCCAACATAGGACTGATCCTAGGTTTTGGGTATCCTAATAATGGATTAGACCTTTGGTGAAGGCCAAATTCCTTTCGGATCTATCGCCTATACTAGACCTAAAATAACACTTGCTTGGAAAACGGAGAGAGATTTTGATAATAACTTTTGAAAACATGTAAAAAAAAGGGGTGATACACCAATAATTTGGTCAATCAAAATCTCACAAGACACACTATGAGATACATTCAAGACCAAATAATATTAATCATACTTAAATATTTCAGAATAAGGCATTAATCAGTTATCAAATTATCATGAAAGGGAAAATATCCACTTTCAATTTAAACAATATAATGTAAGTTGCACTTATAATGTCATATGATAACTATCAAGCATTTGAAGTTGAGAAAAAATTAGACATAGATAAGAACATACATTCACTTAACCACAATACATGAATTCATGAAACACACTTCATTATAGCTTAGAATATGATAGAATTCAACATTTATTACATCAAAAGGTGTTACAATAAAATTTTTGGTAGAGTCTAGTCATACCAAAAAAAGGGATCCATTTTAAGACTTAGAAGCTTGGAGAGAGAGAGAGAGAGAGAGAGAGAGAGAGAGAGAGAGAGAGAGAGAGAGAGAGAGAGAGAGAGAGAGAGAGAGAGAGAGAGAGAGAGAGAGAGAGAGAGAGAGAGAGAGAGAGAGAGAGAGAGATAACTAAGTAGATAGAAAACATTGAATGAGTACCAACTTCCCGTGATGGATTAGAATTCTCAAGGATGCTGAGTCATAGTCTTATTAAGAAAAAAGTTCCTATAAAAGATTTGAATGCTCCATTGATCTTTATCCATCCACCAAGGGTCCTTATAACTCTATATGGTTATCTAATGACCTTCTGATGAGTATCATGTCTTAGAATTGATAGAATTATGCCACATATATTATGGGTGTCTAACTATACCTGTTTGTTGAAAAATTAACCCTAATGATAGGTGAGACATGTCTCCATGCTTTTTATTTACTCCAATATTAAACACAATTCATTTATAGGTGAAAACTAATCCAACTATTGGTTTTCACATAGTTATAATATCCATGAACACTTGTAGACTACTTTTCCTTGCTTCAAAAGAATGGTTGCACCTTCAACCTTTGTATTAAACCCAAAAGACCTATTTTACCTATATGGAGCTCTATTGGTGATGCTTGGTCTCACTGGTTCCATTTAGTTTCTACCTAGATCTTGATTGAGCTCTGAGCCCTTTGGTTTTTACCTTATTCAGGTCAAAGAATACACCATCAACATTCATCTAATTATCTTGGACTCAACATTTATTTATTGGATGTCGATTGCGAACTGAGATCATTTAAATATTGACCTATCTCACTCCTTTAGATCCTAGTTATCTAGATGAATGTTGATAATTGATCTTATACTAGGACCCACTAACTTTTGACACTTGTCTTCTTTGTATTCATCATCAAGATCCTCTGACACTTTTGACTCATCTCACTTTGTTAGATCTTGATATATGATTAGATGTACTCTATTGATCTTTAGGGGACCCACTAACATTATTAGTCTACCTCACTCTATTAGATCAAGGTGTATGATTAAACACAAGCCATTAATCTTGGACCTATTTGAAACCCTAATGGATAATTTATAGTTCTTAAATTTGACATTTATGTGAATGTCAATTGACCTCCCCATGTACATATTTGACATTTCGTAGTTTATCAAATTTAATCTCCAATGGACTTTTGTAGTGGTTTAAATTTGACATTTACGTGATTGTTTCCCATTATTTGATAAACTTTGAAGATTTATATTTGAAGCTCAAAAATCATGGAGGGACCAAATTTTTTGGAGATGTTCCTGAGACTGAAAACATTGTGCTCACTTAATCCACTAGCTTTAGGATATTTTTAACTAGAGATAAAAAAAATGTTCAAACAAACTGGTATGTGTATTTTTTACATGACATCTACGTGATTGTTTGGTTCTTTGAATCTCAATGGCTATTCACCAAGGCCTGAATTTGACACTTGCACAACCATCTTACTCTACATGACCAACTTTGAATATCCATAAATTAATCTAAGAACCTCGCATGGACTTGAAACTTACAAGACATGTTCTTAGCACAAGGTACTTTATGTCGATGCAATCCTATTATTGGAGAGGCCTTTTGAGGGAAGATACAAAATGCTCAAGTAAATTGGTTCATTTGTTTCCTATGTGACATCTCAATGATGGTCTAGTTCCTCAAATTTACACAGTCTATCATTTTATCAGTATCTCAAGGCACTAATGATTTACTAAAGCTTGTACAACCTAGTTAATATTTATAGACACCATGAAAACTACTTGTACCCATTCACCTATAACTATAGACATGTCCTTTAAATATCAATCAAATCACACTTTAAACATGATTAAATTGTTTAAAAATATTTGAAAAATATATATGATCTCCACTTGAGGTCTATCTACTATTTTTAACATTGGGTCACTCCTTAATCAGGATCTTACTCCTATTGGACTCTTAGACTAGGTACATTTTTGGTATGCAGACCAAATTTGGTCAGCATCTTTAGCAACTTGGCTAGTCAACATGCCTGCTATGCTTGAGAAATTAGACCTGATATATGGCTCTTTGATCATTTAAGTGATACATGAATCATTTACATGACTGCAAGACATCCTCTTGACCTGCAAAGAAAAAGAATTCCAACATATAGGGAAGTAAATAACATGAAAGGGAAACTAATCTACTGAACATTTGTGCGAACAAAAGCACTTATTTGGGACAAAAGAAAGGAAAGTAATCTAACTAACTAAGATAAAACATGATCTACCTAGATCAAAATATAAATTCATAAACTCACTCATTCTAAGAGATTATATAAGTTTCAAATTAAGGTGTTCATTTAATATAACCTTTGATGAGTGACTCTTATTATCACCCAAATTTCTTAACATCTCCTTAAGTGAGTCATCAACAAAAAACTATTCACCAATAAATATGAACTCATCTTGCACTTTAGGATATTTTTTATACTACTTGTCAACTATAACCTTATCAAGTGATACCTCATCCATGCATTACTCTTCAGTGACCTTATCTTTCTTTCCATCTCTTGTAAGTACATCAAGATATTCAAGGAGTTTTTAATATTCAAACTAATATACATCATGATCTTGAATGAGTGACTCTTGATCAAAATTTTCATAAATAAACTTTTTAATGGGAAACCTATCCCTATAAAGCTCTTTAATTTCTTTTAGAGATTCAAGGTATAGATGTTAGTCATCTCTTTGCTCCTTATTTTGATAAACTTGAATAAGATTAGCTTGATTGGTACCTTCATCTTTATCAAGTAGATATATCTCAAACTCATTTATGACTTCAACTTGTACCAATTTCTCATGGAGTTCTTCCATAATAAGACTAGCCTTCTCCTGTATACCTAAGATAACTTCTTCAAGATCAACAACAACATTATTTTTGACTTGTACCTCAAGTGAATTATTAATGAGGATCTTTTCTTCATGCACACTTAAAATGTCTTCTTCACATTCTCCAAGAACATGACTTACAATTTCAACCTCTATCTTTATCTCTCACAGAACAATCTCTTTTTGAGGAAGGGAGATGGTGGGAGGGTGATGAAATTAATTTGTTTGAGGGGGAATATGAAGCATGGAAGGTTGATCATGATCAAGTTTTGGGATCTCAAGGGTAATGGAATAATTTATGGAATCTAGAAGAAGAGGGAAAGATAAATTTTTGAAGACTTCCACATTTTCCTCCTTCCACTTGGCCATTACATCATCCAAATCTGAAACCTCCTTATCCTCATGGACAATTTGAACTTGAGGGATGAGTGGTGAAGAAGGGGGACTATAATAGATTTTAGTCTCCTGCATAGGTAATTATATATATTATTGAATAGGCTTTTGAATCATACTAAGAAGCTCCCTTCGCACATATTGGGAATGGTTAATAACTTCATGAGAATGAGGAACATAAGAAGATTGGTAGGGAATACTAGAGGGTTCTTGGGACAATTGGTTCAACTCAATTTTTTGCCTCTCCCAAGCCTCCATCTTTTCTAATACAAATTTACAGAACTCATTCCTCTCTTCTAGATCATTAGACACATTTTGAAATAGACCATTCACTTCTTCAAACTGAGAGTTTGAGAAAACATTTCATGTATATGCTATTATTTTGAGCTCTATCTCATCCATTCTTTCTTGTAGACAAATTTACTCATGTGCAACATCACAGCCATATGGGAAAGCTTAAATCTAGTCATGAGATAGATATGGTTTAAAAGGAAGGTAAGAACCATGTTCTTCATAATAAAGATCATGAGAAACTTGATAAGGCTCATCATATCTTTGATAAAATGTTTGGTAAGGCTGATTATGCTCATAACAAGGCTCATATGGATCATGACAAGACTGGTATGATTCATAATAAGGCTGATAAAGAGGTATTACATAGAGATTTTCCTCATACACAATAATGAAAATAACATCATAATAGTGCGATAAAAATAGATTTACATGGAAACTACTTCGGCTTTCAAAAATAATTTCTTGATCTTAGGGATCACCAAATTCATCATGAAGAATGCAGTTACAATTAAAATTTCACTAAGACCATCTCTAGTGTGTTCCACTAGGCATGCAATTTTTTTTGGTGTTTTAGATTTTCACCCTAGCTAAGAAGGGTATTGTTTATATCTTCCTGCTTAAATCTAGTCCAACATGGGACTGATCCTAGGCTGTGGGTATCTTGATAATGGATCAAACCCCTAGAGAAGGTTGAATTCATTTTAGATCTATCACCTGTACTAAAATTAAACTATCACTTGCTCAAAAAAGGGAGATATATTTTGATAATAACTTTTGAAAGCATGTAAAAAAGGGGTTTATGCACCAATGATTTGATAACTCAAACTTTCAAATGACACACTATGAGATACATTCAATACCAAAGATTATCAGTCTCATGTTAATATTTAAAAATAAGGCATTAATCATGTATCAAATTAGCATGAGAGGGAAAATATCCACATTTAAGATAAATAAAAAACTATAAATTGCCCTTATAATGTCCTGTGAGAACTATCAAGAATTTCATGAAGGTGAGAAAAATTTAGACATAGAGAATGAACATACATCGACTTAACCACAATACATGAATTCATCTAACACACTTTAATCTAGTTTATAAAATGATGGAATTTAGTCTTTATTGCATTGAAAGGTGTTATAGTATAAATTTTGGCAGGGATTGGTCATACCAAAAAGAGGCATCCATTTTAAGGCTTAGAATCCTATATTTATAGAATAGGGAAGGAAAGAGAGAGAATTGAGAAAATAGAAAACATTGAATGAAGTCCAACTACCCTTGATGGATTAATATTCTCAAGGATGTTGATTCATGGTCTTATCAAGAAAGAAGCTCTTGTAAAATAATTAAATACTCCATTGATCGTTATCCATCCACCAAGTGTCCTTGTAACTCTATGTGGTTATCTAATAACATGCTAATGAGGATCATGTATTAGAATTGAAAGAATTATGCCACATCTACTTTGGGTGGCCAACTATACATTTTCATTAAAAAAGTGACCCTAATGATAGTTGAGACACATATCCATGGTCTGTATTTGCTCTAATATCAAACATAGGTCTGTTTATAAGTGTAAACCAATCCAACTATTGGTTTTCACATAGTCATATTATCCACATAAACCTATAGATTGCTTGTCCTTTATTCACAATTATTTTTCCATCTTCAACCTCTATATTAGGCCTAAAATACATATTTTACCTATATGGATTTTTATTGGTAATGCTTGGTCCTACTGGTTTCATCTGGTTTCTACCTAGATCTTGATCGAGCTCTGGTCCCCTTTTTTTTATCTTATTTGGGTTGAAGAATGCCCCATCATTTTTCATCAAAATGTCTTAGGCTCACCCTTTATTTATTGGCTATCAAGTGTCAACTTGAATCATTGACATGTTGACCCATCTCACTCTATTATATCCTGCTTATCTAGATGATCGTTGATCATTGATCTTCTATCAGGACGCACTAAATTTTGACACTAGTCCTCTTTGTATTCATCATCAAAATCTTCTAACCCTTTTGACTCATCTCACTCTGTTATATCTTGATGTATGATTAAATGTAATTCATTGATCTTCTAAGGTTTTAGTAAAACTATCAGACTACCTCACTTTATTGGATCAAGGTGTATGATTGAATGCGATCCATTGATCTTGGACCTATTTGAAACCCCAATATCTACTTTATGATGCTTAAATTTGAAGTTTGTGTGAATGCCATTTGACATCCCTGTGGATTTATTTGATGTTCCATAGACTATGAAATTTAAGCTCCAATGTATTTTTAAAATGGTTTAAAGGTAATGTTTACACAAACATCTCTCATTATTTGATCAACTTTGAGGATTTATATCTTGAAGCACAACAATCATGGAGGGACCAAATTTATTGGAGATGTTCTTGAGACCAAAAACATTGTGCCCACTTGATTCGACTCTAGGAACCTTCCAAGGGGAGATAAAAAATGTTCAAACAAATAGGTCTATGCATTTTTTACATGATGTCTACATGACCATCTGGTTCTTTAAATCTCAATGGCTATTCATTGAGGCCTAAATTTAACACTTGTGTGACTATCTTTCTCTACATGACCAAATTTGGAAATCCATAACTTAAGATAAGAAGCCCACATGAACTTGAAAATTAAAGGATATGTTCTTGGCACAAGGGTCTTTATGGTGTTGTAATCCTATTACTAGCAAGGCCTATTGAGGGAAGATATAAAATGTGCAAGTAAATTGGTTCATTTGTTTCCTACGTGATGTCCTAGTAATAGTCTAGTTCCTCAAATTTGCAAAATCCATATTTTACTCAATCTCTCAAGGCTCTAATGATTTCCTAAAGCTTGTATAATCTGGTTCATGTTCTTAGACACCATGAAAACTATGTAGACCCATTCACCTATAACTTCATACCTATCCCTTGAATATCAATCGGATCACACTTTAAACTTTCTTAAATTGTTTTGAAAGATTTATAAAAGATATATGATATCCACTTGAGGTATATCTACTCCTTGTAACATTGGGTCACTCTTCAATTAGGTTCCTACTCCTTCCACTAGACTCTTTGACTAGGCACATTTTTAGTATGTATACCAAATTTGGTCAACACTGACAATGCCTCATGGGGTTGAGATTGGAATGTTGACTATGTAAACATAGATGCAAAGTATCTAGAAAATCTAAATATGAGAATGTGTCTTTTTCACTCACCCTCTTAACTACTCTCTCTATTGTAACCTACATCTTCTTATCACTTTGCCAACTCAATTTAGATAAAAGTGAACTCACATACACCAAGCCTATTTCGTTGTCCTTATGATGAATAATTCTCATGGAATGTAAGCTAAATACCACATATATACTTTTGTTTTTACAATTTAAATTATAACTAATTAAGACCAATATCTATCAACTATAATTTGTTGGACTTTTACGTATTCCCCATCCTAATAGATGTATATCTCTAACGCTATGCTACCTTTTCATATAGGAGTCAAAACTCATCTATACAGTCTAGTGTCAGCTAAGGAACTATAGTAAACATTATATTTTATAGTAATTGAATAACACCCATATTAACATATCTACCTTCTAATAGCTACATTTCTTCTTTTGAATGAAGCAAGGGAACTGACCTTGATAGTGCAAAGTCTTATATTATCATGGTAAACTTCTTATTATAATAAAAAATAAATTAAAATTAAAACTTAACATCTTCCTAATGATGTAAATATTTTATCCAAGATATGTAAAGAATTTTGTACACTTCATCTTAGAAGAAAAGGTATATGTGCACCAATTTTCTTATGTTGTGGCAGAGTCTATTTAGATTTGATTGTATCTAGTAAGATGACAAGATCAAATTTCAATTGATACACTGCAACACAATTGCCTAAAATATTGTTACATGTACAAAGTATTAAAACTTTAGCACATTAGATAATTACTACTCATTAAAAAAATGAAATAGTTCTAAATTTGGCAATGAACATAAAAGAATGCCAAAAGCTCACATAAACATACTCATGTTTACTTCAAATTTATTTTTACACATATGTCTAATACAAAATGTTAGATATATCAACATGTAAGTATTAATATGTTTTAATTTTACTAGTTCCTTTTCCAATGTAGTTTCATAGTTACAATAAGAGTTATTTTGGCTTCACTCTGTCATAATTTTTAAGATCATGGTTATGTAAGTGACTTTGGCATGTGCATTTTCTAGATAGGTAGTAGAGTTTTTGCATACAGTGTAAAATGTGCATTTTTAGGGACCCTCACATATAAATGAACAAAATGTGTGCTTATGGGTAGTAACCTTGACACACGACCATTAAATTCATTAAAAAAAGGTGTATACTTGATCACCTCTAATGGAAATATACTAACATACTGAGGCCTCTTCACATAAGTTCAAAAAAATAGCTTTATTTTACTTGTACCTATTTTTTTATAGGTTTGAAGTATGTTCATTAATTCACATTTTAGTATAAAATGATAAATATTCATAATAAGATCAAATTTCATGATACCATGATTGATCTAAGGGCATCGTTGATTTTTTCTTAAGGGCCTTAATCACTCCGTAAGTTGCTTGTGGCATCCATAAAGATATAAAATAACCTTGTGTGCTTATGCAATGCCAAGAGGCATACCTTGCAATACTCAAACTCTAAATAAAACATTCAAAACTCATTGGCCATATGGACACTCTATACTGCATCACACCTCACCAAGTAGCATATCTAGGCCTTGCATCATGTTACCAAACATGTGAGCATACCACACATAGAAGAGGCAAAATGTCACACCTATACGAAGGTAAAAAATCATCTATTGTAGAAGTTGAACCATATCATAACCATCATCTTTTATAACTTCTTTCTTGCATTCAAAAACATGTAAGTATGCTTTATATTTGACTCTAGGAAATAGCTAGGAAGTGTTTCTTCTTTCCTGATCACATGAATCTTCATTTTTTACCTTCCTAAACATTATACACATATGGATAACACCCTATAAATTTATTAATCTCATGCATTCAAATTATGTAATAGTCTATTTTTGTCATTCTTTTCTATTGTATGATCCATGATTCGATAATTTATAAGCTAAGTTAATGGGTTTTCCTCCACACCACCATCTTAGGATCCATGGTGCAGATCATTAATATCAAAGTAAGATATTTAACATGCATGTAATCATGTAAGCATAATATAAGAAAAGACAACATCCACTTAGTTTTATTTTAGGGTATCCAAAATAACTTCCAAGCATGACTAAGATAATTGAGACCTGGATTTGTCTTTTGATGTATCCCTAGAAGTTTAAAATCTCATTCAAAATACCCTTAAGGAGCAGCTTGCTCCAATTCCATAAATCATCATGTAACTTGGGCCAAATTCACTCATTATTATATGAATCCTATCAACTCATCATTTCAATATCAAATCCATTTCCAAGTCCACGTCAATATAGACATCCCAATGTTTGAAAATGAAATAAATTCTATAAAATTGGATAGTTGGATTCAACAGTTAGAAGCCCATTTCTCAATCAACCACTTTTATGAAATATAAGATTAATTTCACATCATTGAAGATGTCCATTTCATCTCACATTGATAATAATCCTATAGCATGCAATTCAAGCATGACTAAAATCCCATTGTGAATTGGAGTCAATTTTTTAGTGCTATGCAAAATGATGAGTACATGAAGTTTTAGAAATTGTGTCAGAGTAAGAAGCAGTTGGTGCAAGACTATACCAATGAGTTTCATGACTAGATTGTACATCTAAATGAAAACACAATGAAGCAACATAAGGTGTTGAACTATATAATCAAAATCTCACCTTAATATAATGACATTGGGGAAGGCATTAAAAAAACCTACTAAGATGAATCAAACATCTTCTTCTTCATCCAGTGCTACATGCAAGAGCAAGCTCAAGCCTAACACACCATAAAAATATCTTGGTCACAAGTAAAACATGTTGTACCAAGGAGAAAAATATAAAATAACTATATAGCCTCATAATGCTACAACACCAATAGTAGAAAACAAAGGCAAGAAGAAGCAAGGTGATAAATGGTGCCATCAACTCTAAAGAAAATCTCAAAATGATTATAAATACCATGCACAACAATACTTGATGGTGTAATCTATATCAGGTCCCATGTAATGACCCCTTTTTCAAATAAAGTAAAAATAATAAAGTTAATATTTTAAGTTATCAAGTGACTTACTTATTATTAAAAAGTGAAAACTTAATATTACTTTATTACTATGAATGAAAAATAAAGGTGACTTTCCAAACAAATCAAGTCAACATCAAATTATAAGATGGAAAGTTACTTGGGGATTTTCCTTGGGAAAAGTGTTAACTTATAAAAATGCATTAGGGGGTTGTTTAGAAACCATCTTTTACCATTATCTATTTTTACATCGAGAGTTTTTAGTTATGTTTTCAAATTTTTCTTTTGAGGTCAAACAACCTCCATTGTAACCAAATTTAAAGACAAAAACCCTCCAATCCTTAGTAGTGACTCTATTGAGGATTTGTATTTATACATCCAATCATATATTTTCAAATTTTGGTTCAATTTTATCATCTAGGACATGTTTTTGGCATCATTTTTAGGATTTCTACATTCAACATTATCTATAACAACTAGGACATCATCTCAAGGGCTGACACCATCATCCCAAGGGATGATCTCATATTAAGGGTAGTATTTCATGGCTGACATCACCCATAGTTGGCTATTATCACTTCTTTCAATATACAGGGCCATTGTTTGGTCTATTCCAAATATTTATGATTCCATTGGTTAGAAAATTGGTGTATACATCTAGCTGGTATTTTTTTTAGTATTGAAAAAAAATACTTGATTTAAATGTTTATGATATGGTTGTAATTATTTGCAACAAATCTAGATTTTTTTTTTAGAGTTTAGAAATAATTTCTATCATTTTACAGTATTTATATTTTTGTTGTAAGGGTTTTGCAATAAAAATTAGTTTTTTTATTAATTCTACCCTTGGGGTTTTAGTGAATCTATAATTACTTAAAAATGTCTATTTAGGTTCATTACATTCATATCAGAGACATGATCTTGATAGCCTATGAATCATGAGGATAGTGAAAGAATCCATGTTAGATATGTTTCAAGCTATGCAAGAATATCAGAAGGATCTAAAGGCATGGATAGAAATAAATAATATGGAAAGGTCAAAATTTAAGCCTAAAAAATATATAGAGGAGAAAAATGAAAATCAAAGGTAAGGATAACTTTTCTTAAAATGAATTAGAGAATGTGGTTAAAAAAACTAATTGCATTGTAGACAAGCATAAAGGATGTAATGAGGAACCATAAAAGGTGTGATGAATGGTTAACAAGAGCTAAGGAAGCTAAGTTGATAGCCACTCAAGAAAAACAACACCTTAAAAAAATTAAGGTAAAAAATTATCCAATTATAATGGCAGACCATGAAAAAAAAATAGATTTGCAAGAATTTGGAGAGCATTTTTTGGTTAAAGCTAAATTTTTGAGTCTTCAATATAATAGAGTTGATGAAAATTTTTCTAAGGAATTTAAATAAGAAGATAAGATTTTGGATCATTCTTATGACATCTTAGAATATGAAAGGAATGTTTCAAATCAAGAAGTTTATGAGGTTAAATTCTAGAAAGACCTTGTTGAGAGGCATGCACATGAGAAAAGGGCCGCATTGAATACTAATGTTGGTTTTAAGCTTGTTAAGATTTTTAGAACAATGAATAATACTAAGGAATTTAATTATATTCATAATTATAGAAAGAAACATGGAAGTGTTGATTTTAATAGAAATTTGTGGAAAGACTCTTGTCATCATGGGAAGTATCAAGAGATTGGTGAAAATATGAAGGGTACAAAATTGAAAGTGGATCTTTCATCTCAAATCCAAGATCATTCATGTATGATCATGTTGGATCCTAATGTTATAAACAAAGAGCTACAAAAAATTATATTGAGAAATACATGATGATAGAAATGTTTGATGCCTAATATCATAGTTGCAAATAGATTCATCATTCCATGTACTTGGATAAGTACATAACTTAATACAACCATGGGTGAGAATAAGGTATGGAATGAATTTTATGTTATGAGAAATAACATGGTTATGGACATAGAAGGGTTTTTTTACATTGGCCAATTAGTATAAAATCACAAATCTAAGGAGCTAAAGTTTACATCTAAACAAAAAGATATGGTGCTTGGAAGTAAGTCTAATGAATCATTAATAGTATTCATAGCTAAAGGGACTTCTTAGAAAGGAAAATTTGCTTGGGGTAGCAAGTTTATTTATGGTAGAGAGCCTTCAAACTATTTAATTATTTGGTAAGCAACCTAGTCTTTATGTTGATATTCAAATTCTTACAAAACAACATAATATGGTGTTCAATAATATGTCACTAGGATTTCTATCAAATAGAGGTTTACAACATGCCATCGAGTTGAAAATTATATTTAAGCATGACATTATTACTCCTCATTTCTTAAATACTTATTTTAGATCAAGCCACCACCAGATATTTGTTTGTAATCAAGGTATGCATAAGACAACTTTTAGATGCCTTCCCAGACACATTGAGTTCTTGGTTATGACATTCAATTTGACTAAGGCTCCACCTGTGTTATAATTCATGGTGAATTAGGTATTCAGTGGTTAGCTGAGATAGCTTTTTTTTTAAAAAAAATTGTGTAGCAAAGCATGAAAGGATCATATGAGGCACCTAGATTTGATCATAGGGATTCTAGAGAAACATGATCTATTTGTAAGAGAATTTAAGTGTGAGTTTGGGGTCACAAATTTTTTACACTTGTTCCATGTCATTATTGCTCAAAGAAGGTAAGGGGATCAAAAGAGGATTCAAATTTTTATAGTTTGGGCACTCCCTACCATACTAACCCTATTGGGAAGATTCTCTAGTTTATTTGGCCATGATAGAAGGTTTGTTAGGTGATCTTCACATATAGCATCACCGTTAACCAACATGATAAAGAAAGGATATTTTGAATGGATGAATAGAATTCCATAAGATTTTGATAATCTTAAGAGGGTAATCATCACTTCTTTTATTTTCCATTTCATATTTGTCACAAACATTTATGGTAGAGTTAGGTGTTTCAGGAGAAGGTATTGAGGCCATATTAATCCAAAATGGGGACTCCATTAATATGGAGAACATGAAGTTTAAATATTGAGAAAATAGTTTCTCTATTTATGATAAGGAGTGGTAAAATTCATATATCACTTGGTATATGGTAGATGTGTGTTTGAGATAGATTACAATGGATTGAAGTTCTTCTTGGATCAACATGATTTTAATGATGATCCACAAAGGTGGGAAAGGAAAATCCCAGGTTAATATATTGATATAAAAGGGAAAAATCATGTAGTTATTGATGTATTTTATAGAATGGTTGTTCTTTGTTCTATTTCTATCATTTATGGTGATTGGAAGATTTTAATCATGGTAGATTATGTGAATAATAAATTTGTTGCAAACATTTTAGAAGGAAATGTGAAGGATGAAAAATATGTGCTAGAGGATGGTCTCATTTTGAAAAAGGATATAATATTTATAATACTTATATCTGAGATAAAATATAAGATTTTGAAATATTTGTTCAATACAACAATTATGGGACACTCTAATCCTACAATATTTATAGATATATAAGAAAGAGATTCACATGGTGGAGCTTTAAGTTGCTTGTAGTGATTGATTAGTCCCCATCAATATTGGAAAAATATGTTCATAGAATTCATCACAAGTCTTCCCAAGGTACATGGTAGATACTGCATTTTTTTTGTTAGGGATAGGCTAAATGAGTATTTCATACTTCTTTGCCATTTATCTAGAGTTCAAAGCACATCATATGGAATAAGTATAATTTCACTCAATGTTGTCTACACGTAAGAGTATGGGATAAGGATGATATCCAAATATATATTAAGGTTAGTAATATCCAATAACTATTATATGACAATGGGAACAAACTAGGGGCTGTAACTATCAAAATTTCTAGCCTTAGGGGTGATTTCATCATGGATTCCAGCTATTGTACCATACTGATTACATCCCTATAAGTATTTTTAGTCATAATGGTTATAATTATTAGGGGTTTCAATAGAGATATGTTGATTATTAATTCCATGAAAATTGTTTTAGTCATTGATTATCTATTTAAAACCTCTAAATTATTGATAGCAATGATTTACGCAAATAATTTTCATCATCGCTAATGTTATATCATTTTCACATTGTTGATTTGTAAAATTTTAGACTTAAAACTATTGCTAGCATCCAAATATAGCTTATGATTTAAAGTATTTGAGGAATTTTCCTTACACTATGTTGTTTTTGAAGTATTTCAGCCATGGGATATACTAGAAACAATCTTGACCATTGCCATTCTATTACATAATTCAAGGGAGGACCCATAATTTCTAATTCATAAGTATATCATAGTGGTGAAATAGAAGCCAACTACATCACAAAAAGGTAATGGTAACTTTTTATGTTTTCAACCTCATGATCCATTGTTTGTGGTCAAAGGTAAAGAAGATAGTTCACTAAATAAATCAACATTTAATGTTTCCCATGCTTGTGGCCATCATTGGGAACAATTTCATGATAATTCAAAGTCAAACAACTTGGTGAGGATAAATTTATTTAGAACATAGAATTACAAGTGCCCAAGGATGAATTGGGATCTACAAATTATAGAGCAATTAGACTAGTAATTTCTTGGGATAAGCAATATTTAGGAAGGGCACACTATCATAACCCATTTTTAAAAAAAAAGTAAAAATAAGAAAGTTAATATTTTTAAGTTGTCAAGCGACTTACTTTTTATTACAAAGTGACAACTTAATATCACTTTATTATTATAATTCAAAATAAAGGTGACTTTCAAAATAAATCAAGTCAATATCAAATTAAAAGATGTAATGTTACATTTGGGGCTTTTTCTTGGTAAAAGTGTCAAGTGGCCTTATAAAAAGGTGTTGGGGGGGCAATTTGGAAATCATCTTTTGTCATTATCTATTTTTACATTGAGAGTTTGGGACATTGCTTCAACTTATACTTTTGAGGATGAAAACTCTCCATTACAACCAAATTTGTGGATGAAAACCCTCCAATCTTCAGTGGTGACTACATCCAGGAGTTGTATTTGTACATCTAATCAGAAATTTGTAGTTGTTATTTTAATTTTATTATCTAGGACATGTTTTTGGCATCATTATCAAGATTTCCACAATGGACATTATCTATAATAGCTAGGGCACAATCTCAAGGGTTGATATCATCATCATCCCAAGTAGTGATGTCACATTAAGGGTAGTATTTCAAGACCAATGTCACTCATAATTGGCTATTGTCACTTATTTTAGTCTATAAAGCCATCATTTGGTCTATTCCATTTATCTAGAATGTCATTGGTCATAAAATTTATTTATAAATCTAGTTGGTATTTTTCTAATTTTTAGTGTTGAAAAATAAATAAATAAACTTGATTTCAATGTTTACAATACACTATCATTATTTACAACAAAACTAGATGTTTCCTAGTGTCTATAAATTATTTCCATCATTTTCTACCATTTATAATTTTTGTTGCAAGGGGTTTTCAATAAAAATCATTTTTTATTAATTATGTCATACGGTTTCTGGTGAATCCAAAATCATTTAGAAATGTTTGTATAGGGACATTGCATCCCATGAAAGGATAAGACCATTGACACTTTATAGGAATAAGAATGCCACTTTCACACTAAGTTCTTGTTTAAAGATTAGACCCTCCATGTAACCATCGAGTGTGGGAGCTAAAACAATATTATTGTTCAAGATGCACTCAAATGTCTAGGTCTACCAACTACAGCACATACTTGACTACATTATTTGGAATCACTACAACAAGGGAAAGAGTTAGGTTTGGTGATAATGCAATGTTGAGTATGGAATCAACCCCATGTGAGACACAATCACTTGTGACATCACACCATTAGAAGTATGTGACCTTCTTGATAATCCATAACTGTATGACCAAAATGTACATATCAATATAAGACACAAAAATGGACCATCCATGTAAAATGAATTATCTTCAACATCCTACATTCACAACCAAAGATGATAATCAGTTTGGTATCCATCAAAAAATGTCACAATATCATTTTAAACATGTATAAATTTGTATTACTAATAAATTATCTTGATACATTTTAAAATTACATGAAGCATATGTTGTAAATTCACCATGCCATGTAATTATAACAAAAATATTAGCTTGACAAGTTATTGTATAAATAAAAAGATGCATTTGAAGTACCAAAGGTTATTCCCACATATTGCATGGTAAAGCATCAGATATAATTTGGTTCCTAGATTCCCTCTTCTAAATATCCCTGTTGTCACATGGATTTACACCCATTGAGGACATGTCTTATCTCTCCTCATCCAAGTGGAATAATGGAAACATCTCACTTGTTATAGGTAATCAATTGATGAGATGAATCTCTAGAAGGGCTAGTTCCCTTGATGCACACTTTGAAGCACTCTCTCACTAATTAACTTTGAAAGAAAAGGGTTAAGAAGATAACTTATAAATATAAAAGGTGAAGCACTAATATTTAATTTCCTCATATTGACTAAACTTATATTACTTATAGAAAATCAAAACTTCTTTCACACATAACTCAAAACTCAAGACATATTGCTACATCAAGGTTTCATATGCTAGGTTCAAGACGTATATTTGATGTTTAGGATGGATAATTAATAATATTTTGGATAATATAGTCATAAACCACATATAAAACTCTCATACACTATGAAATAACACTAACAAAGACCTGTAACAATTACTCTTTTGCATAATTGGTGGATAGTCAAAGACAACATGCTAAAAAAGACCATCTTTTACTCAATATTTCAAGCCAAAATCAATTATGAATCATGTAAGTAGGTAAATTAACTTTTTTATTTATTAAATATACATTAAAATACAAAATTTTCTATGGTTTCACCATTAACCAATGGAGGCTGCTCAAAAGAGCCCAAACAACCACTACTTATAGCATTTGGGAGAGGGGTGAGATAAGGGAAGTCCAAAGATCACTTTAAAACTTTTAAAGCTGATAAATGAGGTTAAATATGCATGATATGAATATTTTAAATGTAAAATTAAAATTTTAGGAAGTACAAGTGTCCATACAAGGCATGAAACTCTTGGAAAATGACATGAAATTCCTTTTGTTGGCTTAGAAAACTGCCTTCACCATTCACACCTATTTGAACATAACAAAAAATAATAGGGGTATATTAAATGATTTTAATGATATTTAGTGGTTTAAAAAATTATTCCACATACATTTATTTCATTCTTAATCATCTGTAAACTTTTGGAAATGAGCCATCACCATCTGTAGTCTAAGAAAATTCCTCTTCCACATACCTTGCACACTTGGATTATAAAAATGAATAATTTTTTCATGAAAAATAATAAAAGGGAGTGCATGAAACTTTTATAGACTCTCCATGTAATTATAATTATTATTCATACCTTAAAAAAACTTCCACTCGAAGTTTTCACCCTTCTCACTATCATGTTCACTATCCCAGTTTTGACTGGCTGAGATGAGAGCTCTATTTGGCAAACTTAGGAGTTTTTATGAAATATTAAATGGAAATTTGGAGTTATATTAAGTCTCTATATTCCTCCCAAATTTTATTTCATCTCTTGAAACCACCTAAAACCTACACAGTGCACAAAATAGTCAAAAACATAGTTTTATACCCTATTTGTACAAATTTTGTACAACTCATCTTAATGGTAGGGATCGTGACTGATTATTATACATAATTAAATAATAATTTTATGAAAAATATTTCATTTTATCAGATTTACAGCTTCATTTCCTTCATCATGTCACTTCCAAGGGTTTAATAGGTTTTAAGTCTATTTTCTCCTTAATCTTTGTTCATAAAGCCCTTACATTGAAATTGCCAAAAAATTCCACAAAAATGATGTTAAGGACCCCTTATAACCTTAAAAAAATCCTTGTATCCCCATGAAAATTTCCAAGGGAGATATGAGAACATATCAAGCTTGATTCTTCATTTGTGCAAGCCTAATGTGTCCTAAAGTCCAAAATTGAATTTTCTATGGATTCCCCTATATCCCAATATCTCAGACATGTCTAAATTCATCTAATGAACATTTTAAAATCATATATAAAACTCACCAAGAGCTATAAGTTATGTTGGACCCCCAATTGGCTCTAGATCACTTCAAGGCCTAATAGGCTTAGCATGCATCCTACTAGTTTTGAATATTTGGATTGATCTCCCATGGATGGGCTGGTGTCTCAAGTTTTTTAATACCTCATTTAATATCAAAAATTCATCACAAAAATTCACAATCACTCCTTCTCATTCCTTCTTCTCATCCACCAACTAGGTCTAATTGTAGCTTGCTTGGTTGAGTTGTGTGTAAGTACGTATTGACAATTTTAAGAGGTATAATATTGATTTGGTTTTTAATATAATAAATTAACCTTAAATACACCTAAAAATATGTTCCTATATGTTAAAAATTCTTCCTATTATGTCCCTTACCCATTTTGGCTTCATTTGTTTGTTTTGTCAAAACTCTAATTTTTTTGACTGGCCAACCTCTGAGATAAAGTAGTGAGACATATCCCTCATATTAAAGTAAAAATGAAGTTTTAATAAGTTTTATTATTTCATAATTAATATTTTTACCAAATTTATAATTTATACTCACGCATTTAGGCACCTGACCAACTTAGTTTGTCCAAAAAAGGCCTCAAAAAAGCACTATTTTTTACATTTTTCACTTCCACCTAAGAATGACCTCTCCAGGCTAAGTCAAATGTTCTTAGGTTTATTTAACATGTTATTAAGATTAAATACATGCTAAATAATCTTTAAATTCACCAAAAACCATTATTCTCCCCTAAATTCTTCATCCTTACCCATTGAGCAACATGAGTCTCTTAGTGCAACTATACAGATTGTCATCCTTGGGCTAGTATGAAGAGTAGATGATAAAATTTAAATAATAATTGGAGTATGTGAGACATAGTATTAACCTATAATTAACCATTTTAATTTTTTTTTCAAACCTTTTGCATGCACCTTGGGCTCACAAGATTGAGTTCAGTCTCTTAACTGTGATACCTTGCTTCTTTGACAAAAATGGTTCTTGTAGGTCCATGTCTACCTAATAGGACCTTTATCATGATAATTTAAAGACCTAATTAAATAATTAATATAAAATATCATATTTTTTTACTTTAATTCACCTTGTATGGGATAAAAGATCACCTAAATATCGTGTTAGCTTATTGTCTACCTACTCAACTATAGGTGAGTATTTTCATGTGAAGGGACACCTATAGGTGTCCATAAGGCTTGAAAAAATATAAATAAACATAATAATAATGATAATAATAATAATTTTTACACCATTCCATCAATAGGGCCATGCCAACCATGAGAGTATGTTTTTTTTTCAACCTTGGGTGTCAATGGTCACTCAAAACTCAAATGATGTAGATGTGAATGTAGGGTTTTAGTGCTTTAAAAGGCATATTTGAGGCCCCACACAATCAAAATACTTAAATACTTTTGACCTTATATATTTTTCATATATATTATCCATGATATAGGATACAATGTTTACCTATCTATATGTTTTAAATATTTTGATAGCCTTACTATAAGATTTTCATAAAATGCCCTAGACCTCTGTTTTAACTTTTTTGGGAAAATCTCTTTGAACTCAATCCTTGTTTGTTACAAGATGGTTTACCTTTCAATTGTCCATTAGACACTTAATATATTTCTTCAATGTTGAAATCACATTCTATAATCCAATATAAGGTTTTACCATGTCTCTAATTCCCCATACAAGGACCTTCAAAGCTCTATAATATCACCTATAGGTGAGTATTTTCACACATAGGTAGTGAACCAAATTTGGGTAGTATAAAAGGTACATATGCTTATGATCAATTCTATGTTTTTTATAAGTATTGAAATTCACTCTTATCAATATTAAAATATTGAAACACTATCAAACTTTCCATCTCATCATGATGTCATCAAGGAGACTCTTGTAGGTGTGTATGAGCTATATGTAAGGAGTGAACATGGAATGGAGTAGTATATGTGGATAAATGGCCTCATGAACAACATAAAATAATTTTAAATCCATAAAATACATGATTTTTAATTAATTATATCTTAATATAGTATCCAAAATAGCTATTCCAACATGAAAACCTCTTGGAAACACCTATTATAGAGCAGACATGGAGAGATAGTGATTAGTTGGTGTGGTGCATGAGATTGAAACCAAAATTTCATCTTATTAAAACATAAAAATAAAATCCCTCCAGATCTTGATGATTTTAAAAAACTTATACACCTTAATTACAACTCCATGAGAAAGTTAGGCAAGCCCCATACATGTGACGAAAAGTGAGAGTGAGTGAAGGATTGGCTATGAGAAAGTCAAGACTGAATATTTTCTCAAATTATGGTGTAATAAAACCAAACATGAAATGAGGGAAAAATTATTGAATTAAGTCATTTAAAACATCACATCCCATTCCCATGAGACCTCTTAAGAGAAACACACATTTTGCAATAAAGAAAACTTGACTGAAGCTTCACAATGGTGATACCTTCCTGCAACATGAGATAACTTGTCTGTAAAAAAACCATGAAACATGAAACCAAGAATGAAGATAATTTTAAAAGAGATCAAACATCATCTGGAGTCAGCATCATTAGTTGGATTGTATGTATTTTTCCAAATTGGATAAAAACTTATAGGGTACAGGAAATAGTGAAACGAAAAACATAATCAACTTGTTAGAGATGCTTCATAAAACATAGTTAACCAATATTCAAACCCTTATTATTAAAATGATATCTCTAAGTTTATTTTCACCTCCAAAAGATGTTTGGTCTAAAACCTCTTCTACTATCCATACCAAGCACAAACCTCCTAATTGGTTTTGGGTGTCTACAGGGGCCAAAAAGGAGTAGAAAAATTTTAGCTCAAAATTGGAACTTTTAGAGCATTTAAATCACTAATAAAAGTCTTCTTAATATGAAGAGATGTAACATGACCTTCTCCCATGTGTCACCTTCCCTCATGGGTCATACAAGTGCCAAACTCCTCCTTTTTAGTTGGTTTCTTGATCTTTAGTTAGATAAACTACATGTTTTAGATGGTATTGACATTATTGATATGTAATATGACTTATTAGAAATTTAAAAGGAACCTAGGATACTTGGACACCTTGAAAACCATGCCACTTGCATTTATAACCCCTAAAAGGCTACTAAATGACCCAAAATGACAAATAAAATTATTAGACCATGACTAAGGATAAAAAGGCATTAAATAACATCAAATGGACTATAAAATACCCTATGACAAAATTTTATACCCCTAAAATATATTAAAAACCAAATTTTTTACCTATAGGGGTTTTAATTTGACGTTCAAGTCAAATTTGGTCAATAAAATGGTGACTCATAGGGGTAATATGCCTGCTATACTAAAGATTATTAGCCTTATCTATCCATCAGCTAAGGGAGTCAATGAATTCTTGAATATAACTAGAAAGGAATTGCCTAAAACACATGATAAACAACCATAACACACCAAGCAAATACAAAACAAAGTAAGACACCAACAAGACTCACACATGTGCATAAGCACTTAGGAAAAACAAGGAAAACAACAACTATATAAAAGGAGAGAGGATAACCTTAGTATAAATGTTTAAGATAGATCCCAGTGAGTAGGATATGAATCTTCTCTCCATACAACTTTGAGAGTTGGAAAGCATTGTGTTGCTTACATTGAGTGATGACATAAGGGCCACTCTACAAAGCATAAAAATTTGTGTGTTTTCCATGCTTAGCCATATCTTCTTCCCACCTAAGAATAATGTCTCCTTCCTAGAAGGTTATTAGCATGGATTTATTATCAAAATACCTCTTTCTTTGATCTTGATGATCTCTCATAGTTTGCATAACTTGATCCTTATTTCTTCAAGCTCTATCAAATTAAATAATCTAACCTCCATTCTTTCATTTTCCATCAACTCTAGATGGTAAGTGATATCCAAAGCTGGTAACTCAAGTGAAATAGGAAATCTATCCTTTCTTCCATAAACAAGTTTATATGGTTAGTTTCCAATGGCTCTCTTGGAGGTGATTCTATCATCCTAAAGAGCAGTCTTAAACTTGGAATGCTAAGTTCTTTGGTTTTCCTCCATTGTCGTCTTGATAATCCCAATTAGATTCTTATTAGTATAATAAACTAGTCCATTCCATTTTGGATAATATTTGGAAGAATTATCAAGATAAATAAGATGTTTCAAATCCCACTCACTTGTCCTCATTCCAAGAAAATCCAATGCATTGTTTGAGATTATTGTTGAAGGAGCCCCAAATCTTATTACTATGCCTTCATAGAAGTTTAAAACTAAACTTTCATTTACTTCCTTAAGAGATACAACTTACACCCATCATGTAAAGTAATATGTGGTATCTAACACCCATTTTTGACCAACACTATAAGGTGGGTTGATTAAGATTATAAAATCTAGACCTCATTGCATAAAAGGTTGGCCTACTTGTATTGGATGAAGAGGCAGTGCTGAAAGATTTTATTTTCCATAAAAGAGGGCACATTTCTGACATTTCCTTACCCAATCATGAGTATCCTTAAAAAAACTAAGCTAAAAAGATCTATCTCTCATAATCTTAGTAGTTATGGTCCTTAGAGCAAAGTGACCATCTTTTGGTCCATCATAAAATCAAACAATATCTTCTCAACCTAATTTGATTCAACACATCTCAAAATTACACTTCATAAACAAGTAAATAATGAATATATTGTAATCTTAAGTACCTTCTTTTGGCTCTATTTAGGCCATGTGAACACTCATCAATTTGAAGAAACTCGATCATTTCTTATGTCCAACTCCCCATTGGTTAAGATGCAGATATCCTAGGATCATCTTGAAGATCTAGAAAAAAATCATTTTGTTCCTTCAAGTCTAAATTAAGGTTCTAACATAGTCATTTTCCTTTCACTATTTTGGTTGTCTTGATTTCCACATCATACTCCATTACTTTTGTAATCCAACTAGCTCTTTTTTTATTGAAATATCTACTCAGAAAGAAGTCTTTGACAATAGGATGAGGTAGAAATATTTAAATCTTATTATTATATAACATGTGCCTAAACTCATTTAGGCTCCTAACAATTGAAAGTACTTGCTTCTCTACATAAGTATACCTTACCTCATAGCCTTTCAATCCTTGACTAAAGAAGGTAATATGTTTCTCCAAGTTTTCTTCATTTGATTGAGTGAACATGGTAGAGATTAATTTTTCCTTTCCAAAGGTATACAAGTTGAAGTCCTATGAGAAATTAGGATTTGCAAGAGTTGGAGCTTGAGCAATAGCTTGTTTTATCTCTTTAGAACTCTCCTTCATTCTTCTTGTCTAAGTAAATACTTCATATTTCCTTAGCATAGAGGTTAGAGGCTTGACTAAGTTATAAAATCCAAGAATAAACCTCCTTATAAAATTTATTTTTCCAAAGAAAATTTTCAAACCTTTCGTGTGTTTATGCAAAGTCAATGCCAAGATTACACTCATCCTTTTAGGATCTATGGATAGACCTTTATTTAAAAAAATATGTCCCAAGAGTTTGCATCCATGAAAAAAAACACTAACTTATTTGGATTGAGATATATTACAAACTCTCTACATTTCTCAAAAATCTTCCTAAGATGAGTCAAATGATCATTTGCATCCTTAGAGAAAACTATGATATCATCAAGATACACCAACACTATATCATTTATTAGGCCTTTAAAAACCATATACATTACACTTTGAAATGTTTCCCTAGCATTGGAAAAAACAAAAGGCATTTTACTATAAGAATATGTGCCCCATTTAGTAGTAAATTATGTCTTGTATTGATCTCCTTCTTTCACCAAAATTTGATTATACCATAAATATCAATCAAGGAGTGAGAACCTTTCACTACCTACCACAACTTACAAAAAAATTTCCAAAGAAGGAAGAGGATAATTTTCCTTCAAGGAAACTCTATTAAAACCTCTAAATTCAACACATAACCTAAATTCCCCATTCTTCTTCCTTATCGGGACTATGTTTTCTAGCCAAAATGAATGCTTAATAGGAAAAATGATCTTAGACTCAATCAACTTTTTAAGATCTTTTCTCATGAGAGGCTCAATCTTAGGATTGATTGGCCTTTACCTTTGCTTTATAGGCTTATCATTCTCATCTATCTATATGGTATGTTGAGCTATGTTTGGATCAAATCCTTTTAAATCACTATATTCCCATGCAAAGACATCAAAAAATTCCTTGCATAATTCAATGAAAGCATATCTTTCTTCTTTAGTACATAACTTCCCAAGAGCAAGTAGCTTATTTTTAAATATTTGTACTCTCTCATGGTTTTCATTCTTAGTAGACATGATTACCTTTTCCTTCTTCAACTGATCATCAGCATTGAAGATACTCTCAAGTGTGAATAAACCCTTAGAGAGCTTGTTTGTTTTCAATTGTAAATTCAGCCCTCCATACTACTATTGTAGTTTGGACTGATTCTTTGAGGAAAACTCAGCCTTCTCTTGTAGAAAAAGAGTTATTTTTTGGTCACTATAAAACACATTCCAATTAGTGACATTATTAGGTATAGAGAGCCTTGCAATCACTTTGAGATGAGGCTGGTTCCATGTCCTCTTTTATCCCCTTTGGAACATCAAACTGAGCTCCAATTGCTACAAACCTATCATCATTTTTGTTATCCTCTCTTGGTATATATTTAACATTGAAAGATTGGAAATATTCCACAATATCCCACACTCTATGCTTATATGACTTAAGCAAGGAGTTCTTAGTCATATTATGACCTCTCACTTGATTCACAACCAACTCACTATGACTATAAACTTGTAAGTCTTTCAAACTTATCTTTCTATCCCAATTAAGGCCATGAATGAAGGCCTCATATTAAGTAGTATTATAAGTAAAAATGAATTGAAATATAAAATTAGAGTAATACCTTTTCTTGGATGGAGAAACTAACATTGCTCCACCACCTAATCCAACCTTGCTTCTTGATCCATCAAAGAATAACTATCATAGACCATCCATAGTTTCATTTGGCTCCATCAAGTTTGGCATGAAAGAGTCTTGTTCATGAAGGAAATACACTCCAAGACTAGCTTACTCTATGAATTTATAAGGATCATGTTCATAGTGTTCAGCTCCCCATTCATCTAGATACAAATTAGAAACTCCTTCAAGAGAAGAAGTTGGAGATTGATCTATGTGAATTTCCTCCTCATCAAGAATAACATAATTGACATTTAAAACTTTAGGCATGTAGGAATCTTAATTATTGTGATGAATATGTTTTGATTCAATCTTTACCTTGGTACCATACTTTGTCCTAAAACTAATATATGACCAATTTGTTGCCAAGTATCCACCTATTTTGGCTGTAAACTCTTTTAACAAACAAAGAGCAAAGTATGGGGGTAAATATACAAGAAACACATCATGAGGTGTGGAAAAATTAGGACAATAATTTAAAATAAAATTCAAATCTTTGACTACTCCCAGGGTATTTGCCAGTGACCCATCCAATTATAGAAATCCTTTAGCTATTGGTTCATACTTGAGGCCTAATTTATCCGCTATTGACTTGGGAATAATTGAAGTAATAGCCCCACTATCTATGATATAATTATGATCTAAATAGTCACCAATGATTAAGGATAGATAAAAAAGTTGAGTCTTATTAGTTTTCTTCACTTGTCCATCAATGCGCTGAGTTTCATTCACCAAAACAACATTTTTAGTCCTAACTAATCCAACTTGTTTAACTAGTCCAAGCAATTCTTTTTGGAGCATATCTTTTTGTCCTAGTATTGTCAATGAAATCCAAAATTAAATATTCATGTGTAAATTTTTAATTTGATCCAAAACATTGATATAAGGATTGTTCATCTTGAATTGCTCTTTGAAAGCATTGGTACCTTGTGGTGTAGCATGTGAAGATGGATGTGTAGGAGTTCCTCTTGAATTCTAAGATTTTTTATTCTGCTACACCTTAAGATCTTAATTATACCCACTTACTATTGGGGGTGTTGGAAGATTCAAAATAGGTCATTGAGTTGTCCCTTGTGTTTCTTTAACAACCCTCTTCTTAGATCTAGTGTTAGAAGATACACTATCATTCACATTATTTGAAATTTCCAAATGATTCATCATATAAAATTCTCCCTCTAAATGATTCATAAAATTAGAATCAGATGTTTTTTTTTCAATTTTTCATTCCATTTTGCATTGGCATCTCAAAATTGGTAACTTGAGATACTTGACTACCTTGTATTGTCATGGCTTGACTAGGCATTTGATTGGCATATGCAACTTGGCCTTGATTTTGGTCATTTGAAGGGTAGCATGGTTGTTCTTAAACAAAATTATTTTGAGTAGGAATAATATATCTATAAGATGATTGGTAATTAGGATTGAAACTTTGGTAAGGTATATATTGAGTTATTTGACCTTGTCCTTGAGCATTACCTTGGAAAGGAGGCCTACTTGCTTATCTAAACTAATTCTAGGATTGATATGGCCTGTAATTTTGAGCTTGTTGTCTTTTTAGAGAAACGAATTCATTAGTAACACTTTGAAGTAGAATCTTGACTTCATAAATCTCATTGGTATGGGCAAGGGTAAACTTCTCTTGACTATTAGGCAAAGGAGCCAAAGTAGGTAATGCAATTTGACTATGAAGCTGTAAATTAGGAAACAATGGCATTGGTGGTCTAGGAGCAATCTTGCCTACTTTAACAAGATAATTATTATCATTAATAACTATCTCATAAGAACCAAGTAGTGTATTCCCATCGATGGATTGGATCATCATGGATAAATCATTATTCAATGCTTTTAGGTAATACAAGAAGGCATAATTTGGAGTGGGTCCTATAAGGGCTAGGATCCTACCCCATGTATTTTGAAATCTAGAGTTAAAATGTTAAATGAACTCTTGAAGAAACCTCTTGGTATTAGTAAATTGATTAGATAGTGAAAAATGATCACTCTTCTCTTCAAACCTCTTATATAATAGATTTCCTAGTTCAACCCTTGAAGCAATGGAATTGTAAGTTAGAGTTCCATACCAATCTAAAGCTTTCCCTTTGAAAGAAAATGCCAATAACTTAATGGATACATTATCTTGAGTGATATTATGTATATTATATAAGTTTTCCATTTTTATAATGTGTTTAATGGGAGTAATAGGACCTTCTCCACTAATATATAGAACACTTTTAAGGCTTGCTCCAAGAATTTGGTCATATTGGGCAAGATTCAAAGGAGATGATCTAGTGAAGGCTACAAAAGGAAGTTTTATATCCATATTGGAATGCATATTATGTGTATTAGGGGATTAACTAAGTAGAAACTTATAATTATAAAACACCAACTCCCTTGAATAAGGATGAGTATTCATAAATCTGAATCTTTTGACATAATAATAAGGCAATTATACAAACTTAAATGGTATACCTTTAACATTAAACCTAGTGGTCACCTTTGGCAGGTAAACTAAGGAATGATTAGTAACCAAATAATTAAAAAACTTAGTGGAGTCACTAGGTACTGAATGTATATGTTCTTGTAACTACAGTTATTCTAAGACCAACACCAATCTTCCACAATATTCTAGGACTTAGAGTCCCATTGAGCATGCTAAAAAATATTTTCACTTGGATTTACAACCCTTGAGGATATGTATTATATTTCCTCATCCAAGTGTCAAAATAGAAACATCTCAATTGTTGTGGGTAATCAATTGATTAGATGAATCTCTAAAAGGGATAGTTCCCTTGATGTACTCTTTAAAACACTCTCTCACTTATCAACTTTTCATGAAAAAGGTTAAAAGTAAAACTTAGAAAGATAAAATGTGATACACCAATATTAAATTTCATTGTATTGACTAAACTTATACTACTTATATAAAATCAAAGCTTATTTCACACATAACTCACAATTTAAGATAGATTGTTACATCAATGTTTCATATGCTAGGTTCAAGAGGCATATTTGATGTTTAGGAGGGATAATGAATGATACTTAGGAGAATAAAGTCATAAAACACTTATAAAAATATCATAAACTAATAAATAACACTAAAAAAGACCTGTAATAATTACTCTTCTGCATACTTAGTATACACTCAAAGACAACATGTTAGAAAAGACCATCTTTTACTAGACAAGATCAATAAGCTTTGGAACCAAACTCAATTATACAGCCTCTAAGTAGGTAAATTAATGTTTTTATTGCCTCAAGAGATTCAAATAAAAATTTGGCTATGTTTTCACCATTAACAATGGAGGTTTCTCAAAAGAGCCTAGAAAGTCACTACTTATAGCAGTTGGGAGAGGGGTGAGACAAGGGAATTCCAAAGGTCACTTGGACACTTTTAAAATTGAGAAAAAAGGTTGTATATGCATGATAAGAATATGTGAAATGGAAAATTAAAGGTTAGGAAGTACAAGTGTCCATACAAGGCATGAAACTCTTTGAAAGTGGCACTAAATTCCTTGTGTTGGCTTTAAAAACTACCTTCATCATCTAGACCTGTTCGAATAGCTCAAAACTAACTATGGCTAGATCTAATGATTTTATTGAGAGAAGGGTTAAAGACATGCTTCCCCATGCATTAGTTACATTCGTAGTCATCTAGAAAAATATGGAAATCAGCCATCACCATTTGTAGTCTAAGAAAAATCCTCTTCCACACACCTTGCACACTTGTCTTCCAAAAAGGCATCATTTTTCCATGGAAATTAATACAAGGGAGTGGCTGACACTTGTGAAGACTCTATATGGATTTAGAGGCATCAAGCACACCTTAAAAAGACTTCCACTTGAATTTTTCACCCTTCTCACTATCATGTTCACTATATTAGTTTTGACTGGCTGATATGAGAGCTTTAGTAAGAACACTTAGGATATTTTATTAAGTATTAAATGGACATGGGGAGTTATCTTAAGTCCTTATCTTGAAACCTCTTAAAACCTACATAATGCACAAAATAGTAAAAAAATAATTATACCCTATTTGTACAAATTCCATACAACTCATCTTAATGGTAGGGATACTAACTAAGTCTTATACATATTCCAATCATCATTTTTGGAAAACTATCCCATTTGAGTAACTTTCCAACTTGATTTCCTTCATTGAGTCACTTCCAAGATTTTAGTGGAGTTTTAGGTCCACTTTGTCCTTAATAATTTTTCATAAAAATCTGATGTTATAATTACCAAAAAATTCCAAAAAAATGATTTTAAAGACCCCTAATAACCTTTCCAAACTCCTTGGATCCCCATACAAAGTGCTAAGGGATATGAGCACTTAAAGTTGGTCCATCAAACTTGATTCTTCATTTGTACAAACCTAATGTGTCCTAAAGTCCAAAATTGAATTTTAAATGTCTTCTCCTATATCCAAATATATTATACATGTCTAAATCATTCCCATGAACATGTTCCAATCAGATATAAAACTCACCAAGACCCTGAAGTGAAGTTGGACACCCAATTAGCTCTAGGTCACTTCAAGGCCTAATAGTTTAGCATGCACCCTGATATTTTGACTATTTGGAATAATATCTCATGTATGGTATTGTGTATCATGTTTTTACATACCTAATTTAATCTTGAAAAATCATCACATAACTTCCCAAGTACTCCTTCTCATTCCTTCTTCTCATTCACCAACTAGGCCTAATTGTAGCTTGCTTGGTTGAGCTATGTGTAAGAGTGTATTAACCATTTTGAGATGTGTTAACTTGTTTTTGTGTTTTATATCATAATTTTAAATTAAATAAACTTAAAAATATTTTCATTGATTTTCCTAATTCTTCCTATTAGGTCCCTTACCCATTTTGGCTTCATTTGTTTGTTTTGCCAAAACTCTGATTTTTCTAACTAGCTGACCTCTAAGACACAATAATGAGATATATCCCTTATATTCAAGGAAAATTTAAGGTTTTATAAGTTTTATTAGGTCATAATTAATATTTTTACAAAATTTATAAGTCATACTCACCCATTTACACACCTAACCAACTCAATTTGTCTAAAAAGGCCACCAAAAAGGATTATTTTTTGCATTTTTCACTTCCACTTAAGAATAACCTCTCCATACTAAGTCAAATGTTATTATTTTTATTTAAAAAATTATTAAACTTAAAATAATTATAAATAATCTTTAAAGTCACAAAAACCCACTCTTATCCCCTAAATTCTTCATCCTTACCCATTGAGCAACATGAGTCTCTTAGTGCAACTATACAGAGTGTCATCCTTAGGCTAGTATGAAGAGTAGAAGATAAAATTGAAAGATGTCTTAGAGTATGTGAGACACATTATTATCATGTAATTAAAAATTTTAAATCTATTTTCAAACCTTTTACATGCACCTTGGGCTCACAATACTAAGTTCAATCTCTTAACTGTGATACCCTGCTTCTTTGACCAAAATGGTTCCTATAGGTCCATGTCTGCCTAATAGGACCTTGATCATGATGTTTAAAATATTTACATGAACAATTAATATCACATATCATATTTTAATACATGAATTCACCTTTGATGGGCTAAAAAATCACCTAGATACTATGCTGGCTTATTGCCTACCTACTCAACTGTAGGTGAGCATTTCCCTATGAAGGGACACTTGTAAGTGTCCATGAGGATTGAAACAATATAAATCAACATTATCCTAATTATATTCATGATAATTTTTAAATAATTCCATCATTATGGACATGCCAACAATGAGATTATGTTTTGTTTGTAAACTTGGGTGTCAACTGTCACTCAAAACTCAAATCCTGTAGGTGTGAATCTAGGGTTTTAGTGCTTTAAAAGGCATCTTTGAGGCCCCAAACAGTCAATATCAATCAATCATTTTGACCTCATATTTTTTATATATATTTTACATGATATAAGATTTAATTTTTAACTATATATATGATTTAAATATTTTTATATCCTTACTATAATATATTCACAAAATGCCCTAGACCCATATTTTCATTTTTTTGGGAAAATCTCATTGAATTCAGTCCTTGTTTATTTCAAGATAGTTTACCTTTACATTTATCCATTAGACACTTCATATAGGTCTTAAATTTTTAAATCACATACTATAATATAAAATAAGGTTTTTCCATGTCTCTAATTCCCCATACAAGGATCTTCAAAGCTCTATAATATCATCTGTAGGTGAGTATTTTCACAAATAGGTAGTGAAGAAAACTTGGGAAATTTACAAGGTACATATGCTTATGATCAATTATATTTTTTCAAAAAGTATCCCAATGAACTCTTAACAATCTTAAAATATTGAAACACCTATGAAACTTTCCATCTCAACACGATGTCATCAAGGAGACTCTTGTAGGTGTGTATAAGATATATGCAAGTAGTGAACATGGAATGGAGCAATATATGTGGATAAATGGCATCATGAACAAAATAAAATAATTTTAAATCCCTCAAATTCATTATTATCATTAAGGATATCTTAATACAATATCCAAAACATCTATTCCAACATGAAAACCTCTTGTAAACACATGTTATAGAGTAGATAAGGAGAGTTGGTGATTATTTGGTGTGGTGCATGAGCTTGAAACCAACCTTGAATATTATTCAAACATCAAAATTAAATCTCTAAATATATTTATGAATTAAAAAAAAACTGATACACCTTCATTACAACTCCATGAGCAAGCTAGATAAGCCGTACACATATGACTGCAAGTGAGAGTGAGTGAAGGATTGACTATAAGAAAGGCAAGACTGAGTATTTGATCAAAGAATGGTCTGATGGAACCAAACATGAAATTATGAAAAAATTATGGAATTAAGAAATGGAAAAAATCACATTCCATTCCCATGAGACTTCTTTTAAGAAACACACATTCTACAACAAGGAAAACTTGACTAAAGCTTCACAATGGTGACACCTTCCTACAACATGAGATGACTTGTCTATCAAAACACCATGAAACATTAAACTAAAAATTAATATAATTTGAGAATGGAGCCAAATCATCTGGATTCAACATCACTATCTAGATTATATGAACTTGTCCAAATTAGAGCAAAACCTATAGGGAGCATAAAATAATGAGCAAAAAAAACATAGTCAACTTGGTAGAGATGGTTCATAAAGAAAAGTTGACCAATATTCAAAATATTTTATGAAAATTAATCTATCTGATTTTAATTCACCTCCCAAAGGTGTTTGGTTTGAAACCTCTTCTATTATCCATACCAAGCATAACATTTCTAATTGCTTTTGTGTATCTAAAAGGGAAAATAAGGAACATAAGGGTTTTATCTCAAAATTGGAACTTAAAGAGTATGTAAAGCACCAAGATGAGTCTAAATACGATGAAGATATGTTACATGACCTTCTCCCATATGTCACCTTTCATCATGGGTTGGATTAGTGCCAAACTGCTCCTTTTCAGTTGGTTTCTTGATCTTCGATTAGATAACCTGCATGTTTCAAATGGGACTAGCTTTATTGATATGGAATATAACTTATTGGATGTTTTAAAGGAACCTAGGACACTTGAACACCTTGGAAACTATTCCAATTGAATTTATGACCCCTAAAAGGCTACTAAATGACCTAAAATGATAAATAAACTTATTAGACCATGACTAAATCTAAAAAGGCATTAAATAACATAAAATATACTATAACTTACAAGATGATAAAGTATTAGACCCATAAAACATCTAAAAAACCAAGTTTTTTTATTTATAGGGGTCCAAATTTGACCTTGAAGTCAAATTTAGTCAATAAACACATTACACCACATGTTAATTTAGGAGGCTGATGAATTATATCACTAGATCCAAGTATACATAGAGCACCACACCAATTTTTACATTCCCTATTGCATTTATAATCCCAAAAAAAAGAATCTATGGCTATAAATACCTTTTTAGTTCCATCCAAGCCTTGGGATTATATCAATATGAATTTCATGCTTGGACCACCTTTGACAAAGCATAATATGATTATATGTTTTTTGTAGTCAATAGGTTTTAAAATATTACTATCATAGTTTATTGCAAGAAGAGAATCAATGGAAAAGACATTTTGCACTATTTATTCAATCATGTTTGCGTTTAACTTGGATTAACAACATCCATTATGTCTAATCTCAACCTATGGTTTGTTAGT
Organism: Torreya grandis; assembly: GCA_037957365.1. Lineage (NCBI taxonomy): Eukaryota > Viridiplantae > Streptophyta > Pinopsida > Cupressales > Taxaceae > Torreya > Torreya grandis. Next base: position 4,459,528 of record JARHVA010000292.1, on the reverse strand, counting down.
CACTTCTAGCATGCCTTTTGGAAATGTTGGATAAAAAAACTAGATTTTTCTATAACATTCCATCCTCAGATAGATGGATAAATGGAAGTTGTCAACTGCACACTTTTCTATTTTTTTTGTACATATATCAAGGCATACTCATGCACCTAGAATGATAATTTGCTTTACATTTAGTATGACTACAACAAGTATCCTCCTAGTTTTATCGATCATATCCCATTCCACATGTATAGGGTTTTTGCTAGTAGTACATCTAGACATATCCTATTGCATGTCATTTGATATAGAGTTATGAATATAAAAAATGAAAGTGCACAAAGCATAGAATAACAATAAAAGTAAAATGAGTGCCATGATGCACATCACACGTATCATGAGTTCAAGGTGGGTGATAGGTTCTAGTAGCATCTTTAGAATAAATCTTTTAAGGGTCTTCATAGGAATATCAAGCCTCTATGCAATGGTACTCACATCAGATATTGTACAACTATAAAGAACACATTTTTCCTTGATCTACTATAATTATTGGTTCTTCATCAAGTATTCGATGTAGAATAACTTAGGCGTTACTTTCCACCTTTGTTTGAGCCAACAATTCATTTCCAATTTTAGAAATAAGCAAAATAAAACCCTTAACCTTATTTTTATGTGTTTCCTATAAGCTAAGTGAAAGGGATTGACAAAGGGAACACTACTCCCCCTATTCACTTGGTAAAAAGATACTTTTTGGTTAAGTTATTCTAATTTTGAGTGGAGGATTGGCTCTTTTGAGTTCATGGTCTAAATTTATCCCATAAGTGATTTTAAAAGGATAGTATCTTTATGAATATTCTAATTTTCCCTCCATGTGGATTTCCTCACATTGGTGAGGGTTATTTTATGGAAAAGGGTCTTTAAAGAGGATAGAGGTCATTTTGTGAATCTTATGCTAATTTAGTGAATTGAATTTATGGTTTTAAACACAAAAACACTTGATTATTTTCCTTTGAAGATGGAAACCTTCATTGGTTACTAAATTAGGGTTGAAAACCTTGATATTCAACTAGGGCAACTTCATATAGGGGATACATAAGACTTAATTCATGTGATTTGGTAGCATTTATATCTATTGGATTAGAATAGTCATCATTCCTAATTAGTGGCAACAACAAACAACATCATAGAGGGTGGTGACTTCATTCTAAGGAAATGACTAGGGTTTAAAGGTCACATCAAGGATAATAAACTATTTGGAGTCTTGAAAATGGCTATTTTAAGGCTAGAAACTAAATACTAGGGCTATGTGGGGCACCCCAGGTATGTAACCAGATTTTGGAATTTCGGATAACTTATTTGGGGGTTTATTATAACATTATGTGGGGTTTTTTGTGTCCATATTTCTAATTAGAACATTACAAATTTATTTTTCTATTTTATGTTATTTTTATAGCTATTGTTGATCTAAAAATTTAATATATTAAGGTATTTATTTGGCTAACACTTTATAAATATTTTGTCAAATATTCGACAAGGAATTTATTGATATTTATGCCCTAATTATTAATTTTCAACATTATAAATTTTATCTAGGGTTTTCAAGTACAGGAACTAGAAATTCAACATTATTTGTTTAGGGTTCGATATTCATAAATTCATAAATTTGCATACTTGTGCTAGGGTTTGAATATTTATTTCTAGGGTTTGTAGGGGAAATCCCTTGGTTCTAATTAAACCCAAAAGAGGACATTATAGTGGTATCAGAGACAAAGTCGTGGCTAACTATGGGTTTTGAGTTGTCTATAGGATAAATAGTGACAAAGGGATAAAGGTAAAATGGCATTCAAGTTCCTTGATGGAGATAATTTTGAGAAATACTCTCAAACCCAAGAGTGAATGATATAAATTATGGTTTAATTCATTTAGATAATGCAAAATGTGAGTGGAAATAAACCACATAGGAGGGAGGAGAAGCCTTCTTTTTAGGGTAATATGGCAGTCGATTATGAGGATTATATGACCTATCCACCTCCATTCAAAAAGGAAATGAGCCTTAATGATTTTGTGGCATGAAATAAAGGCAAGGGTGGTTCTAGGTATAATCATTAACCAAAGAGAAACCAAGGTGATCTCTAAAATGCTTTGAGAAATAAAGAGGATAAAAATTCCTAAGTTGTAAGGGTAAAGAATGAAAAAAAAAGATTGAGGGTCAAACCCTCATGAGGGTTCCAAGGAAGGAATAAAAAAATGAGAATTCAAATTTGGAAGAGGTTAGTGAATAACTCATAGTGGAATCCACCATGAAAGAGGATAGTGGGAGAAATATTCCAGCTCGAAAAGAAGTGTTATGGGCTAATTATCCTAAGAGTCCAATGGAAAACAAAGCCCTTGACCCTAAGTCTTTAGTTCCTAAGGGTAAATATTTTTTTTGAAAAATATAAAACTAGAATTTCAATGTCCTTTTAACAATAAAAGGACAACTCTTTGGGCAATCGTAGGGCTATAATTTTAGAACATCAAAAATCAGCCATCTTGGAGCAAAAAATGAGCCCTATCAGTAGGGTTTGGGGTAGCAAAAGTAGTTGTCAAAGATAGTTAAAAATGAAGAAAAATAAATTTTGAAATAGGTTTGTGGAATGTAATTCTAGGAAGACTTTTTTGTGAGGCATACTCACGAGGAAATTACCTCATTAGGTTCTTATGATGGCCTTCAACTTGCTCGGATTTTTAGACCAGCATCTAAAGGTAAGTAATTGATTATCTTTGTAGCAAGGATTTATTGTATCACCATCATACTATGTACTTATAATGTTTTTATCATCATGAGAATCATGCTAAAAATGAGTATAAGATGAAGGGTACCAAATGGAAAGAATATTTCTTTCGAGAAACCTCTATCCATATTTTTGAGCATCCCAATGAGTGAGACAAGTTATATGAGGGTAATCAATTTGGATAGAACATAAAGTTGATTGTTGTTATAAGGAGAAGCCAAGGAGGGGAGACTAAAAAATGGATCATAATTCATTTCAAGAGTTGTCTCCAATATTATAAATGTTTTTACACATGTTTTTAACTTATTCTATATTGTATTTACAACCTTCAAGCGATATTTTATCACCATTAAAATGCATATCCTACCTAGTATCAAGAATACATGGTTGGTAGTGGTTGAAAGATGGTCTTCATATTTTTCATTCATGGATTTAAGTAAGGAAACTTCTCACACTAATTTTATGTTTTACATAAGTGGATATAACATATAAAAGGATGAACTCATCCTAAGATCTTTTCTGAGTATAAGCAAATGGGTAGTTGTGTTTGGGACCATTTGAAAGGATAGTTTAGAGTTACACATCAAAACTTTAATGAAGGACATGATGGAAAAGGAAAAGGTTGAAGAAGAATATGCAAGGTCCATATAAATAAATTGGCTTGAAGCCAAAAATGGAATTAAGATATGGGAGAATGTTGAAGCTAAGTTTGTCATATATGAATGTCCTTCAAAGGACATGGAAAATATAGAGAGGGAAGCAAATGAGCTTATCATAACAACTGAGTTTATCATCCATAAATGCCCATCAAAGGACATGGGGAAGATGGAGAAGTAAACATATATGAAGGCACTTGAAGGAGTTTCTAATTTTGGACAACCAATCCAACATGTAGGAAATCAATGCACATCTAGTTGGTAAGTTCCATAAATTTTGTGTTGGGATAGTAGTACCAAGATGTGTATGTTCAACCTTTCTTAAAAATGAATGATTTGAAGGAAACACTTATAAATTCCTAGATATAAGATATTGAAGAGCTCACAAACCCTCTTCATATTTTAAGGAAGGATGTACAAATTGAAGGTAACTCAAGGTATGGGAATGTTTAAAATTTGTTGTTTACTCACATGTCAACTAAAATGAGTGGTTATAAGGGGAAACATATGTCTAGAGATGAACCATTAGCAAGTTTGGGTTTTTATAATACACCATGGAAAGGTTGCCTTCATTATGGGTAGACACATGAAGGTAGGAATGGAATGGAGATCACTTGGAGTGACAAAAGAGGCATGGATTCCCTCATTCTAGGATTTGATGGTGTTCACATAAGACTTTAGAAGGTGATCACCCAATGGGAATACAATAAAGGCAAGGTTTCAATAATGTTCAAAGTTACATTATTTAAAAAACAATATATCCCATGTCACAAGATAGAAGGGAGTCCCATGAGGATCCCTAGAAGTCATGATGGGTACTATGACACCATAATAAAGAAGCTCTACTTAGAAATTTTGTTGGACATTTCCTGGAAGTGGAGTTTCAATCAAGAAATGTGGAAGGTTTCATCAAGGAAAAAGGGTGTCACACCTCTAAAAGCTTTGAATGACTTACTTTGGCAAGAAATACCATAAATGGTAGCAGTTTTACCTATTAATTTCATGTTGTGAACATCATTACCAACCACATTTTCACTAGCATGAGAATCATACAAATCATTGCAATGGAATGGTGCAAAGAGAAACTCTAAGGGGATGATTTATTATTAAAATGTCTCATAAATCCAAGTCATAAGATGATTGTCAGGCACACTTCCATCCAAATAAACAAATAGTACATGATTATATATGCCATACCAATTAAAAGCATGAATAATTTTTTGTTTATGGGAATGTTGGGGCCTATGTTAGTCATTGTACATTTATTAGTAGCCCATGAATTCCTTATATTTATGAATAAGAAATCAAAATATGAACATGATGGCTATCACCCCATGTTCATTATCACTATAGACAACATGAACAACCATTTTTCACATCCTTTGTTAAGCAAAAGCATGCTTACAGTCAGTAAATGAGATAAAGTTTTGACTAACACCATAAAGGAAGGGTTTGTGGTCACCCTAATGGAAGGAAAAACCATCCCAATGTTGATTAGGAGGATGAAAGGACAAAGGTACAATAATAATCAGGATTGGGGAATGAAAAAATATTTTGATAAGGGTATGAGAAGCAAGAAATAAGGGGCTTGCATGTATATATGGAGCAAAAAAAGGAGGGAAGAAGGGAGGTGGAGAGCTTTGATTTTAATTAACATGTTTGCTTTTTGTGCATGAATGGCAATGAGGATAGCTATATGCCAAATTAAAAACAATCACCTTGATGTAAAAAAACATCTTCAACACTCATGGTGCTATAATTTTAGAGAATTTTCCTTTTACTATCACCTTCTCAGGGCCTATATAGTGCATACCCTTAATTTAGCATAATGGGAACATAATATATTGTTGTTATGACACTTCCAAAACACTTGAACAATAGTCATCATTCAAGTACAATGGTAATTGGTTTCAAACTAAATATTTATCTTCAAGGGAAGCTCTTAGAAATAAGGATCAATTGAAACATAGTGACAAGGCAAATACCTTGGCATTACAATTGGAAAGAAGAGCTTACAACATCATCAATAAATGACATCTCAAAAAGGCATGTGTTGTGGAGTACACACATGTGATGATGAAATCATTTTCTGAGCTACCAAGAGGTATTGTTGTTGATGGGGTTGAGAGATACATTTATTGTCACAAATTTAAAAGGTTGAGGTGGGATTCAGGTATTTCAAAGGATGATAAAATGGTTAAACCAAGGATAAATAATTTACAATTGCTTGAGGACAAGCAATTTTGGGAAGGGAGGATTGTCATGTTTCCTTTTCACAAATAATCAAAAGAAGAACCTTAACCTTATTTTTATGTGTTTCCTTTAGGCTAAGGGAAATGAATTGACAAAGGGATCACTACTCCCCCTCTTCACTTGGTAAAAATGTACTTTTTGGTTAAGTTGTTCTAATTTTGAGTTGAGGAGGTGCCCTTTTGAGTTCATGGGATAAATTTATCTCTTAATTGATTTTAAAATGAAAATACCTTTATGAATATTCTAATTTTCCATCCAAGTGGAGTGCCCCACTTTAGGGAGGGTTCCTTATCTTTGAAGATGGAAACCTTCATTGGTGCATAGTAATGAAAACCTGATATTTAGCTAAGGCAACTTCATCTAAGGGATACAAATGACTTAATTGATCTGATTTGTAGGCATTTCTATCCATTAGAACATAATATTCATCATTCCCAGCTAGTGGTAGAAAGAAACAATATCATAGAGGGTGGTGAATTAATTCTATGGAAGCGACTAAGGTTTAAAGGTCACATCAAGGAAACCAATCTATTTCAAGGTCTACAAATGGTCATTTTGGGGCTACAAACTAAATGTTAGGGCTTTATGGGGTACCCTAGCTCTGTAACTAGCTTTTGGAAGTTGGGCGACCTCCTTTGGGGGTGTATTTTGACATTATGTGGGGTTGTTTTTACCTAAAATTCTAGTTGGAATATTACAAATTTACTCTACTATTTTGTGATATTTTTATAGGTATTGTTCATCTAAAAATTAAAGATATCGAGGTATTTATATGGTTGTATCTTTATGAATATTTTATAAAATACTTGAAAGGGAATTTATTGATATTTGTACCCAAATTATTCATTTACAACATACTAAATTTTATCTTGGGTTTACAAGTGGATAAACCAGAAATTCATAACTATTTGGTTAAGGTTTCGTATTCATAAATTTAGAAATTTGTAAACTTGTGCTTGGGTTTGCATATTTGTTGCTAGGGTTTGTAGGGGAATCCCCTTGGTTATTATTTGGGACAAAAGGGGGAATTACAAAATAAAAAATAAATATCCTTCTGATTTAGATCCTAAACACTTGTAGAGAATGCAAAATTATTAGATTATTGAAATCACATCGACATGCACCTGTCAAAGCACATAGTTATTCAAAGTGGTCGAAGTAGAAAAATATGTCGATCATCCTAAGTGGGTCAACTTTCAATAGTTTCATGTTTAATTTTAGTAGCTTATCAAAGAACTAATAAGGGCCATTATTCTCAAGAAAGGGCAAATGATTTGAGCATAACCACACCAATCCACTATTTTTTCATAAGAGACTTGAGCATCCCACACACACTTGTATAATACACAACTTGTAGCATTCATGGAGACTCTACATACCCTTATAAGATTTTATGATACCAAGAAGCATACCACACATCACTCAGACTCTATTTAGAACATTCAAAACTCACTAGCCACATGGACATGTTACACCATGCCAAGTGGCACTTTCATAGCTCACACAATTTTAGTACATGTGTCAAAATACCATGAATATGGGAGGTGAACCATCACACCAACAAAAAGGAAAACTCACCTATTGTAAAAATTAAACCATTTCATAAATGGTCTCTTTTTTAACTACTTTCTTGTAAAGATATATATTGTAAAACATTTGAAAACATATAGGTACACATTATCGATCAATCATTTGTTCATGTTTTAGTCTAGGAAAATTACTTAGGAAGTGATTCTGCCATTCAATCACAATAATCTTCATTTTAAACATTGTCTCACATTGTACACATAGGTAATTATTGTCATTCGAAATGTACACCTGTAGATTCTCTACAGTGTGGACGAGTTTTTAGCTATGGGGCGATAAGTGTGAAGGTCTTGCATAGGGTGTGAGAGTATAAGGCCCTAAGAATGGAAGTATTATCACTCAGATACACATGAAATCATTGGTTGTCTTGCTGTAATGATGGGAACACCCCCAAGGTGTGGGACCCTTGCATTCCATGGGATGAGCATCTGAAGTAGGTTGGGTTCCTTCTATTCTAAGTGCACATGGTTTAAGACCAATGTGCAAGCCTAAAGAGAAGAAAGGTAAAATACCATTAATCTAAACTTAGGATAGTTTGAGGGAAAGGGAGGGAAAAGGTAAGATATGCTAAAACATAAAGAGGTGATGCACCCAGAACAAAGTGAGCACTCCAACTGCTTTAAACATAATACAAAATTTTTAGAACAAGATGATATCACATAGATCCCACAAAGGACACTCCAAATGCATAGGTGTTTCACATGGAGCCATGGGAATGCAGTGCAAAATTGAGAGGGATGACAAACATTATCAACACAGACCTTGGTATGCATAGAATATACCCTAAAAGTGAGTTCTGAGTTCAATGAGGAGGTGTTGGGAGTGGACAACAGTGAGAGGGGTGAACATTACCCACAATCAAGGATCAATAAACGCAAATAACACTTAGATCATTAGAATAACAAAAGGAGGTGAATTTAGTTCTCATTATTATACAAAATTTAGCTAATACAAGTGCTCATGGAGGGAAAATTCTAGCAACATGAGGTTACTAAAAACTGTGGACCCTTTTTATAATGGATAACCAGGGTTTTATAGTGAATCAAGACTATTTTATAATAAATTCACCACTTGAGTGGTAGATGTAGCATTTAATTCTCTTGTAGTACCATGGTGCTAATTTATGAATTATAGTAGCATGATTGGATCTGGAGATGGTGGTAAGGTCCTCTTGGGATACACATGCATAGGGAAATGGAAGATCTTTTTGACAAGGTTAGAGGGTGGCATGAATCCATGTACTAATGACTAATAATGGATTATGCATTTAATCACTCTGACAATGCCTCAAACTTTGCTCAACTACCTCTAATAACCTTCATTATATCTAGACACTACTAGGCATGTGGTATTTTCTGATTGATCTTGAATGTGGCACTATAGGACAGACATGTGTTATCTTGATGGGATCTTAGAGGGTTTTTTGGGGCTTTTGGATGGAATCAATGTGTTCATGATATGTGGAGTACTGAATCTCATCCTAGGTAAATCGAGAACTTAGTTGTGCTGAACAAGTACCAGATTGCCACATGGTAGCGGTGGAAGAAAGAGTTACACCCTATGTAATAGAAGGGCACAAATGTAGGATCCTACACATGAGTGTGAGACTGTATTGGATAGGCATGGGGAGATATTTGAATAATATTGTGCATGAAGGTTGAAGGTCTTCAACATGTTCTTACTGATTTTTGATAGTTCCTTGAGCAATTATTCTACTTGGCTATTCAAAACCTAGGGCCTATATGCTTGAACTCATGTGACCCTTGACTTGTGCACCACAGAAACCTGCATGCAGGCACGCATTGAAATATTTATGTAGGCTAAAGTCATCACTATACTTTTGCATAGACATGTGCTTCTATTTTAAGCTTGGGTGTAGGCAAGAAACACTTGTGCACTTTATGCTTAGAGTGTTTGGGCCTTCATAAGTGCATTCTCCTTTTGTAAGCCTTAGGAGGCCTTGCACCAATTAAGGGGTGAATTAAAAATTCAACATTTCTGAAGACCTCTACAGGCTGCTTACCTACTAAGAAAGAATCTAATAGCCTCTGAAGTGATCTATTGGGCATGGAGTTGTTAAAGCTACAACCTACTTGGCCTTTGCTTTAGTAAACTGAACTGAGTGTTACCCTTAACAAAATAAAGGGAAAAGGACAAGTAATAGATTTACAAAGCATACTTAGAGAAATCAAATCTAAAATAAGACTATATAATATACATGTAGGCACTTAGGGAAATAAAAATGTGAGCTATTCTAATCTACTATATACAAACTACAACAATGCACCTTGGTCCTCCTAGATCAAAATAGAAATCTCTTCGGTCCTTTATGTGGTATGCCACCCTATTGTTGATATATGATGGGTGGAGGCATGATGACATCTCTTTTCTACAAAGGAGGCACTCAAGGATGCTCATTTGTCTAGACTCTCCTTCCATGAATGATTCCACCATGCTATGTGAAAGCTATCCTCCCAAATGATTGATGTCTTCAAAGTTGAACAAATCCTTATCATATCTCTCAATGCCTAGATATGTTCTTTGCTCAAGATGACCCCTCTGAACCAAAGGAGGCTTATGCTAATTACTTAGGAAGCTCAAGGATCTAGTGTTTTATCTTCATGCTTCTCATAATTATTGTTTTGAGTCCAACATGCCTCTTATAAGGCCTTTCGATATGTGCCCGGGTATGTAAGGATTGATAACACTTATTGCTATAGCTTATTCTACATTTTCATGTGGCTCTTAAGGCTCAACTAACTGACATTGCTCCCTTAGTTCGAATGAGTCTTCCGATGACTCATCCAAACCTAGGTATGCATCCATATCCATCATGCCTCCCCATTTCTCATATCAAGATCATACGAGCACCTATAGTCTTCCCCTAGTTTAATTCCTATGGTAACCCCCTTTTGATTCTAATCAGCCCTACACAAGCTACCTTATTCCTAATTAGCATTACTATTCCTTTAATCAACCTCACAAGAGCTTCAATGACATTCATCTTGATTTCTAGAGACAACTAAGGGAGATCAAAAAAGAGTAGGGGTATGATAGGAAACAAGAGGAGCTTTTTCATCAAGCTCACACCCAACAACAAAATATGATGGAGTAGTGTAGAATTGATGAGGAGTGCTTAGATAGGCAGATTATAGCCAAAAAAGAGTAGATGTGTCAGTTGCTTGCATAGATTTAGATAATTAAATCATATCCAACCAAACCCACTCCTTCCTTTCCTAACTTCAAGTAGGCTTCCCATGTTCCAGCAAGCCAACTTATGTGACATAAATCTTTCATGCACAAAGTACCTAGCTTCAAGCATGATAGTTTTGTTATGCCTTCAAGAAAATCCTTTGCTTTCAAATTTCCAAGCTTTAGAAAGTCTATGCATGTGTCAGTTCAAGAACCCATCCTTCCTTAGGATCCTCAAGTGCAATCATGATAGCCTTCTTAGACCATGTGTCCTAACATCACAATGTCTAACTTTGTAAATCTACCTTCCTTTGCACTAGTTAATAATATGGAAGAAGACTTTGAAGAAAAGGTTAACCTTCAAGAGGAGTGCATACTCAAAGGGAGTGACTATGATCACCCCAAGGTGAGCCCATAGTTGCAATTATAGGCATAGGAGGAGGAATTTTGTGCCATCTTGGAAGATAATCCATCATCCTCTCAGGAGCATTCCCATGACCAATTCTATGCCAATAGCCTTTTTCAACAAGGCATGCATGCAAAAGAGGTCATAACTATGCAAATGGTGGAGGCCCATACGGATCTAGATGCACACCTAGGTTTAGATGAATCATTGTAAGACTCATTCGGATTGAGGGAGCAATGTCAGTCAATCAAACCTGAAGAGCCATGTGAAAATCTAGAAGGTGCAAAAATAAGTGCTATCAATCCTTATGTGCCTAGGCACATATTAGAAGGGTTTCTAAGAGGCACAGGGCCAGAAGTGTTGGCTTCCTAAGTCACCCTATAATTAGTGAAGGGCCTCCCTATGCTTACAAAGATTAAACACACCTACAAAGTTCCAAGTTCTCTAAGCATAAAGTGCGTAGGTTTTTCCTACCTGAACTTGAGCCTAAGATAGAAGCACAAGTATGAGAAATAGTATAGTGATGACTCGCTCCTACATAAATATTTTAATTCGTGCCTATGTGCAAGTTTCTTTTGTGCATAAGTCAAGGGGTCAATGAGTTCAATAATATAGGGCCTAGGTTTTATTACACAGGGTGAAACTCTTCACCCTTTTATTACACAGGGTGAAACTCTTTCTTACACCACTACCATGTGGTAGTCTAGTGCTTGCTCGACACAAAGAAGTTCTCGATTTGCCCAAGAATAGTGACAGTACTCCACGTGTTATGACTACACTACTTTCATACAAAATCCCTAAAATTGTCCTCTCAAATTCTGTCAAGACAAAATATGTCACTCGTAGAATGCCACATTTAGGATCAATCAAAAAGAGCCACATGCCAGGTAGTGGTTGGATATAATGTAAGTTATTAGGGGTAGTTGAGTAGATTTTGAGGTGCTATCAGAGTGATTAAATGCATAATTAGTTATTAGTCATCGAGATATGGATTTATGCCACCGTTTGACCTTGTCAAAAAGTTCCATTTTTCTATGCACGTGTATCCCAAGAAGACCTTACCACCATCTCTAGATCCAATCAGCGTGCTAGAATTCATGAATTAATAGTACAACATCACAAGAGAATTAAATGCTACATGCACCACCCAAGTGGTGTATTTATTATAAAACAAGCTTGATTCACTATAAAATCTTGGTTCTTCATTGTAAAAAGGGTTGACACTTTTTAGCAGGCTCACGTTGCTAGAATTTGCCCTCCATGATCACTTGTATTGGTTATATCTTGCAGATTAATGAGAATTAAATTCACCTCCTCTTGTTATTTTGATGATCTATGTGTTATTTGCATTTGTTGATCCTTTACTGTGGGTAACATTTGCCCCTCTCATCATTGTCAAATCCCTGCACCTCTACATTGAACTTGAAACTCACTTGCAAGTTGCATCCTATGCACACCTGGGTCTATGTTGATATTGTCTATAGACCATTTGTCATCCCTTTTAGTGTTGCATTGTGTTCCTAAACCTCTATGCAAAATACTTATTCATTTAGAGTGGCTTGGCAAAAACTATGTGATATTGTCTTGTTCTCAAGAGTCTATATTGTGTTTACGACAATATGAGTGCTTGCTCTATTCTGGGCATATCATCTTTTTATTTTTAGCATCTCTTACCTTTTCCCTCCCTTTTCCTCTCAAAGATCCTAGGTTTAGATTAGTGATAGTGTATCTTTATGATTTTTAGGCTTATGTGTTGGTCTTGAACTAGGTGCACTTAGAATCGAAAGAATCTAGCCTACTCCAGAGCTCATCCTAAGGAGCACAAGGGGACCACACTTTGGGGACGTTCCCATCATTACGATGAGACAACCGATGCTTGCACATGTAGCTAAGCAATAATACTTCTGCACCTAGTGCCTTAACGTCTTGTGCCTTGTGTAAGGCCTTCATGCTCAGTGCCCCATCCCAAAGCACTCCCATTGCACGTTTTGAATGGTAATAGTAACATACCTTATGCTTTCTCGTTAGATGAATGTAGAAACATCCTGCTAATTTTATGCATTTGAATTGTACAATAGTCTATGATATTTATTGTTCTCTATTACATGTTCAATAATGCAATAATTTATAAGCTAGGTTATTGGGTTATCTTCTATGCCTCCATTTTCAGCCATTTGGTGTGTGTTAGTGCCCAAATTTGTTACAGTCAATTTGTGCCCTTTCCCAAAAAATAAGTCCCTGAATGTCTAACTATTGCGCCCTAAAAAAATCCACAAGATATGTTCATCTAGAACAAAATCCCACTTTTCATGTTAAGTGCAAATGAGGTTCCAAACCCTGAATGCACTAAGGCATTAATGGACACATGGCGGAGGATCAGGTACTCGAGGTAGGATTGCAAAATTGTATAGTTTGGATATTTAAGAAGAAAATACAATATTACATTGCAGGTCATTTTATGCAAATTTATGAAGTGCAAATAAAGGCTCAAAGCCCACAACCTGTTCAGTGTAAATTTTCCAAACTGAAAGTACGTAACCCAGGGCATTGGGATGTGGATGCACTATTACATCACTTTGACATTAAGTGTAAATGAGGGTCCAAACCGCTGAATGCACCAAGGCATTAATGGACATGTGGCAGAGGCTCGAGAGCTTGGATCACAGTTGTAGAATTGCACAGTTTGGAGATTCGGGAGTAAAATATAATGTTACATTGTATCTCGTTGCATGCAAATTTGCAAAGTGCAAATAAAGGCCTACAGCCCATAGCCTATTTTGTGTAAATTTATAAAATGTAACTAAAAGTCCATAGCCTAGGACGTGTCATTAAAGGGGAAGTCATGGGCATTTCAAATCAATGCATGTGTATTTAGTCTTATGGAAATTTTCAAGGGAAAGGCAAGCGCAGAGAAACATGGAGAGCTGTGCACTTTTGCATAAAATGCAAATGTGCACACAAGTTTCGAACTTTCGCAGGAGGCAACGTGGGCCACGTGTCTTCCAAAGACATCATGTGCTCTTATTCAGTACTATGACAAAGATGCAGATGGAAGAATAATAGAGAAAGAAATCTTGGAGGTTATTTTGTTGAGTGCATCATCAAATAAGTTATCCATTTTGCAAGAACAAATAGAGGAGTATGTTTCTCTCATTATGGATGAGCTTGATAGATACAAAAAAGAATTATGTCAAGCATTCTCAACTAGAAGTTCTGTTTCAAGCTGTAGCAGAAGGCTTTAGAAGTGATCCAAATAAAAATTACAATCAACTTAGTCTTTTGCTCCCAAGTATAAGAAGAAATCCTCTGCATACTATGACATGAGAGGTGAAATTATTTGTTGTGCATCACTAGAAGAGACTATGGATGCTATATGTATGAGTTCTGTCACTAGTGCGCCTCTTGCTTTGGAAGTAATTTCAATACAAGAACCCAATATAGATTTCCACAAGTTAATTGCATTAGGAATATTTATTTGAGTACTATTACATGCAGGAATTCATCTTGGATGTGATTTGGTTTGGATAGCTAATGCAGATGAAGGTACCTTTGGTAAAACCAATGGTAGTAAAAGTTTTGGAGGCATGAAGCCTTCATTTGTAGGAATTATTATGAATGCAAAAGTGGAGACAGCGATTGATGAGAGCCACGTAGGAATATTAAGTCCAATTGCAGCGGAACTTTTCGAGACAGGAACAAGTTCGGAAGTCCGTAATCAAATTGCAAAAAGAAAAATTTCAAAAAAAAGCATTGACTTAATGGACAAGTGTGGATATGTGGAGAAGCTCTGCATTTTTTCACTTTTGCATAAAGTGGAAATGTGCATGTAACGTCCAAAAACCCACAAAAGTGCAAATAGGGTCTGAAATCCCACCGGAGACAAACAGTGAAAATGTGCAAGAGAAGTCCAAAAACCCATGGGAGGGAAAAGCCATACGTGTCATCGTCATGTTTGACGGAGAATCCTCCTAAGATATGGAATGCATAGTACGCTAATCCTTTTAGATCGTCGTGTAAGGATTGTAAACCGACCATCGAGAAAGACGTTTTCAGAATTGCCATAATGGTGCGGTCCGAATAGTTTGATGACCACGTTCCTTTGTGGAATAATGATGTATTCTGAAGAATTAAGGGCATCGGGTACTCTTATTCAGTGTTGTGACAAAGCTGCTTGATATAATAGAAGAATATATTCAATGTCATCGTCTTTAGTATAGGAGGATAGATTGATGTAGGGGCTTCATGACCAATGTGTTAAATTACAATGAATACATTCCAAGGAAAATGTATATGTTCGAGAGCTAAACTTTGTGCACACCAGGAGTTTCTAAGCATATTTGTTACCATCTTCTCTCGATTGGCAGATCTATGGGCTTATTATTTGTCTATAAGATAGAAGAATTACAAAATGAGTACATTTGGCATGCAACCAATATCCTTTCTGGACATATGTTATCGCCTACCAGATTAGCAATACCAGCTTCCACATCAATGAATATTTTCTCCCAACACCAATCATCATCCCAGTTTGATGCCTCAAATGAAGGTTCATGTTTTATCTCAAAACAATAAAACTTTCAATATGTGAGCTCCTATGGAGATGGTGATAGACACAAGGTGAATCCTATATGAGGAGAGACAGAGATTGATGAAAGTCATACGGGAAAACTTTGGGTCAAAGTCAAGCGGAGGTCCGAGGCCCAAATGCAATGGAACTTCTCAAAGGAAAAATAAGTGCGGAGATGTGGAGATATTTCACACTTTTCCATTTTTTCAAATGTGTAGCAGAGTTCCAAAATCTTGCAAAGGTGGAAATGTGTAGCAGAGTTCCCAAATCCCACCAAAGGTGGAAATGAGCAACAGAGTTCTAAAATCCCACAAAGGTAGAAAAGTGCAGGTAAGTTTCAAAATCCTGCCAAAGGCAGAATGGTACATGTGTCACTCTTCGGTTTAATGGGAACCATGAAAGCAAAAATGGGAAATAAAATCTAAGTGTGCAAAGCCTGGGATTTTCGGGAGGAAGGAGGGCGATGTGGGTGAAAGGGCTTTCATCAGATAAAAATGATGAATCATACTGCAAACAAGGTTCTCCATCAAATGATTTTGGACCTTATGGAAGGCTGTTGTCTTCAAGGATGGGCCAGGATTTCTCCTACGAGAATGTTATAACAGGTGAATATTGCCTGTATAATAAGGGGGGAAATAAAAGTTTAAAGGAGAGTGCCACTCAGATACCCTAACCATGTGAGAAAGAACCAAAAGAGATGAAGATTATGACTGTGGTGATACTATTGATAATGATTCTACGCCTTGAGGAGCAGTTTTTATTCTTCCCTCCATTCTTTTATTCTTTATTCTCTGTGGGGAAGTGGTAACTGGATCATCAGTTGGTACATCATCCTCAGTTTGAGTGGGCAAATGATTAGTTGAAGACAGGGTAAAATGTTTGCACCCAAGAATAATATTCTCCCACAAACTCAATTGCATCACACTTTCAGTTGGCAAGATAAAATCTCATCATGACATGGATAACCGAGTTACCAGAATCATTGCTTTACAGAGCATGAGAGTCTCCAGACATATGCAAAGATATCTTTTAGATGAAGCATCTTTCAGGCATATTTTGAATGAGAAATTTTTGTATAAGTAAAGATGAGGTGTCTTCTTTACAAGGGGATTTTCAATTTGTCTGTAATACTTGTTGTGTTTTTGTCTTCTATTGCTAATATGATTGTTGTGTATAATCATTAACAAACTCTAAGAGCATTTATGTATATGTCTTCCTTGTTTCAAAGCAAATCGACTATGCTTTTCACCATGTTAGCATTAGGAACATAGACGTATGTTGATTTACTTCCAAGTTAATAGAAAATATCTTTGATTTCTGCTCTTTCTTGTCAATGAAGTGCAATAGCACATTCTTCATGCATTTTTGGTTGGGTATCTAATTTTATGTATCTTAATGGTAGCATTCTAGGCATGAACTTTGATTAAAAATTCTTTTCTACATTGTGATTTGGGAATTTTTTATTGATAATATTTTAAGGATATCCTGGATTTATGGAGTTGACAAGAAAAGGTGCTTGAGGCTTTGCTTGCAGTGTATGCTTTGGAGTTATCAAGGGTCATTTGAATGTTTAAATTAGATTGGTATCAATGAATGCAAATCACCCTAATAGTTTTATTTATTGTGTTTCTCAGTCTTTTACATATTGAAATGAATGATAGCATGGCAGTTCAAGGAATTCCCAAAGTTGAATGCCAACTCTTTTATACCTAACTTGTCCTACCTGTCCTACCCCTACAAGTAATAGATGTCAAATATTATAAGTGTTATTAGATTACATATGCAGAAGTGGTATCAATATGAAATGTGTCTGTGATTTATCCTTGAAGATTAGTAATGTAATTTTCTATTTGAACCTTAGTTGTCAAAAGTTTATGTAGAAATTACAATCATATTCTATCTGTCTTTAGTAACTTGTGTCTAATTTAAAAGCATTTGCTCAGTCTCTATGACAACTCTTCCTGAGTGGACTTTAAAAGTTTGGTTATGCTTTGATCATATATGTATGTGTCCCAATAATTACGTAAAGATTGAATTGTAGTATACCTCATTTTGACCAAGATACCCCATAGGTCCTCTCACCTTGGTTCAAGTGTAGCCAAAAGTAGCAGAGAACTAACCATACCCTTTGGTGGTGCCTTATAGTCATTATTTGTGTTTAGTTCATCCAGATGTTAAACCATTCCCTAGCTATGATGACATAACTGAGGTTTATCATTTTTATTTGCCATCCTTTTCAAAAGTGCAATGTTGAATTCTAGAGGTGTACAACTGGGAACCAACACTTTGCTAGACCCATTGATGGGGAGTGAAATATTTGATGAATTGACCTTTGATGAGTAGTTTCATATGATTTTTAATCATGTTATCTCATGCATTTTAAATTTGAGGTTATTTGACTATGATTTGCTACTTTGGGCCGTCAACTTTACAAAATTGTAGCTGGCACCATTGCCAGGGACAAGATTTTTAGAACATGTGTTGCTAGAGACTGTTATAGAGAACTATTATTTGTTCATGTTTTAAAGTGATCTACTCTTTTGAACATGAATCTAAATTTTTTAGTGTCTTTATTTCTCTATCTCATCACTAATTAAAAGAAAGTGTAATTTTAGAAAGTATCATTGTATGTTTGTGATTTGTTCTATCCTAGAATATTTCTTCTAGTGGTGACTCCAACATTTTATCTAGTTTTGAAAGATCAGTGGCCACTTTAATTGAATATATTTTGAGTATTACGTTATTTTAAAAAATAGAAGGATTGATATCCTCCTTTAAAGATGATTCATCAAAGAAGCTTGTCTCTGAGTTAAATGTTCACCATAAAAGGAGACAAATTTAGAGGTCAATGTAAGGACAAAGTTTTGGAGGAAAGGAGTGTCTAGACCATCATAATTTTGTTACACATGATTTTTTTTTTCAAATTCCTTTGGTTAAAGATTATCATAATTCTCCTGATAATCCAAATCCTTATACTCCTCTTTATTTCCCAACACCTTCTCAACTAGATAAATCTCCTCGTAGGTTTGGTCCCCCAAGTCCACCTCACTCACCCCCTCATAACCCTTTATCATCTGATCTTGAGCCAACTACAGAACCAATAATGAGGCATGGATATCAGGAAGAAAATGAATGTTCTGCATGAAATATTCTTAAATTCAGACCAATTAAATTTGAAGAAATGGATGGTTACCCCAATGAAGTTCCAAATGAGGTAAGGAATCAACTCCATAAGTTTTAGGGGAATAATGTTGTGACTAGAAAATAACATTTGAGGGATTTTGGCATTGTAATTGAAGAATATAAGGTTGAGTATGAGGATGTCTATATTAAACTTATTGTGAACATGCTAGAAGAAGATGCACATGAATGGTTCAACTCTACTCCCCATAGATGCATAGATTCATGGGAAGAAATGAAGAATGTCTTTAAAATACAATATGGTGATAGATCTAATCCTCAGTTTCTTCTAGAATAATTTGAAAACATAAAGAATAACCCAAATGAATGTGTGTAGGACTTTAATACAAGGTTTAATAAGATAATGATGAGATTTCTTGATAATATCAGGCTAAGTGATACTGGTTGTTTTATTAAATCATGTGATGCATTTCATCATAAAGCAACATACTAATTAAGAGATAAGACTCCCAAAAATCTGAGGTTGGCATTCAACATGGCCAATCAAATTGAAAATAATATAAAGGCTATGGAAAAGCCCCTAAACAAAAGGGGTGATGTAAAGTTGACCAATCCTGAGAAGTCTCGGTCTAATAAGACTACTAACCTTAAGAAAACTATAAAAACCTTAGCCATTGTTGTCAAGGAGATGCCTTACAAGTTGGCTAAATATGAGAAGGCGCTTCCTCATGGATCTTTTAGTCAAGAGATAGTGCAGTGTAAGGGGGATCCTCTTTTCATAATAGAGATAATGATAGAGGGAAGAGACCTACCTAAGATGAAAAAAATGGTAGAAATAAAAATAAAGGAGTTGGGAAGGAGGTTCTTAATCCATTGAATGCCAAGGTAAATGTTTTAGACTATGATTTTGATATTGATTGGTGTGATAAATGCTTCCTCCCCCATTCTCCTTGTGATACTAATGAAAGAGTTGATGAAGATGTAGAGAAGCCTGAGTCTGCATTTGAAAATCATGAGATTATGATGTTTGATTTTCAAAAATTTTGTGGTAAAGTGTCTTCCTCTATTGAATTTCTAAGTGCTACTATCGTTGATCAATTTTAGATTGCAGTGAAAGAGGTATGTGTCCCAACTCAAAAATTTATTTGTGATATAAACATGACACAAGCATATGAGTTTCCCAATCATGACTTTGAGTTTTTGAGTTCTATGATTATTAAAAAATACAATGGGGGAAATCCTTCAGTTGAGGATAGGAAAATATTAATTAATGATGTAGCTACCCAAGTGAAAGAATACAATCTGATAAGCAAGCAACAAGGTGTTTCTCTATAAGAGACTAACATTGTAGATCTAAGGGTAGGGGATAAAAGTAAAGAAGTTAATAAAATCAAAGAGGTCCCTAGTTCTTCTAAAATAAAACCCACTTCTCAAACTATCAAATAGAAAGGTGCTCTGGCCAAGAATAGAGAACCTTTGTTATCTAATATTCCTAAGGGTGAAAATGATGTATGAAGAAAACCACCCTTGAAAAATGCTGTTAGGAATGCTAGTTTATCTCATCTCATTCCCCCTTTGACTATAAATGACTATATTCCCATTGAAACTATTGTCACCCTTCCTTTAAATACTCCCCTTCCTTAGTACAATATGTGTGATATGTCCCAAGTATTGAGTCAATTAAAAACCATTGTCTCACTTGTTGAGCTGCTAAGAATACCAAAACATAAAAGGAGGGCATTTGAGTAATTGTAATTTAATGAGAATACAACTTCCAATGAGAGTAATTCCCCCTCGACATCCTTGGATGATAATGAAGAGTCACATGAGGTTATTGAACTAGCCCCAAATGTTTGTTTCAGAACTACATTGATATAAAGTTAGCTAGATGTTAACCCTTTTTACACCACCTTATTGATTAATGGTTTAATTTTTCACACTATATGTTTGACTCAGGAACCTCTTGCAATTTGAAGCCCTTGGGTGTCCTTAATGAGCTTGGAGTAAAAATAACATATAATTTTGGCAAGTGATATGCCATGGACTCAAGATGAGTACTAGTTAAAGGATTGGTAGTGCAATTGGTAGTTCATCTAGGTAAATTTTTAAACATGGATGTGGCAGTTTTGGATTGTCCTCCTAAGTTGGGATGTTATTATCAAGAAAATGGGCAACTAGCATGTGTGGTAATGTTCAGATGGACCTTTCTTATGCCACCATTTCTTTGGAGGGTAAGATGCTGAAACTTCATAGAGAGCTTAGGATGCTACATGTGCTTGAAGATCCAAGACGTGCTCTAAATGAGGTTTTGTACACTGATGAGAATATGGGAAATTTGTTAGAAACATAGATTTTGTTAAACAATCAGTTGTTCATAATGTTGGATCTAACCAACTAATGATTTTTGGAGAATGTATTTTGATGGGGCTTGCTACACTCTTAAAAATAGATCTAGGGTTATCTTTTATGCCCTTGATAAAAAATCTTTTAAGTTTTCTTTCAAGTTGTCTTTTGAGTGTACTAACAACATTGCAAATTGTGAAATACTCTTGCTTAGTTTAAGGATTGATCAAGAACATGGAATTACAAGTTTGATTGTAAAGGGTGATTTAGAGTTAGTGGTTAAACAAGTTTTAAATGATTATGTCACCAGAAATAAATGGTTAAAACAATATATAAATGTTGTATGGGATTTGGTAGAATTCTTTGACACTTTTAATATTTGTGATTACGATAAAAGTTTCAATAAGTAAGATAAAAAAATTACAAGTTGGGTGCTCAGTTTGAAAGTGAGAATATGGACCCTCACTGTCAGTATCAAATGGAGGTACTTGTCAAATCTTTAGTCCTAAACAAGATTCATCATTGGCAAGTCTTTGATGATGATGATCAAATTAAAAGGTTTCTCAATTGTGAAGAAAAATTTCAGGGTCAGATCATAGACTTGGAATCTATGGCCCAAATCTATGATGGAAAATAAACCTTGTTTGGGAAATATGTCATTCAGTTGAAGACAAAACCATCCCAAGAGGATTGGTGAGTTTAGAGGAATCTTTTGATGGAGAAAACATAATTAAATGTAGAGATATCTTTATCTGAAAAGATGTGATACAATGCAACATGAGCACTACATAAAATACAAGAAAGGTCTAGCTTGGTACTCACTTGAGTGCATAAGAGAAGCAAACCTATGTGAAATTGTTAAAGAAGTATTAGGATTGCATGGCTTGGCCTTATTCTAAACTGAAAGTGTATAGAGAGGATCTATTTCAACACATCATCCCATTACAGCCTGATAGTAAACCTTTCAGGGAAAAGAAGAGACCTATTAACCCCATCTTGGCCACCAATATGTAGGAAGATTTAAAGAAATAAAAGGATAGTGGGATTATCCGACCCATCAAGTATTCATCGTGGGTGGAAAATGTTGTCACTATAAGAAACAAGAATGGTGGCATCTACTTGTGTTTGGATTTTATAAATTTGAATAAAGCTTCTCTGAAGGATAATTACTCCTTACCTAATATGGATAACATGTTGAAAAGTGTTATAGGATCAAATATGTTCACATTATATAGTTTCTAAAGATATAACTAGGTTGTGATAAAAGAATCTGAGAGACCCAAAACTCTATTTACAATGCTTTGGGGCACTTATGTCTATATGAGAATGCCTTTTGGGTTAATGAATGTCAGTGTAATGTTTTAAAGAGATATGGATGCCACTTTTATAGGGGCAATTAAAATTTTTATTACTGTGTATTAGGAAGACATTATGGTATAGTCCAAAAATTAAAGAGAGAGCATTTGGAGCATCTAGAAAAAGTGTTCCTTAGATGTAGGGAATTTGGCATTTATCTTAATCTCAATAAATGTCACTTTAGATTATAAAAGGCCAAGTTACTGGGACATATAGTGTCTAAGGATGGTATCATGATAGATCTAGAGACAGTGGAAGTCATTGAAAAAGTGCCTATCCTACAATCCAAGAAGGGAATTTAGTCCTTCTTTGGACAAATCAACTTTGTAACAAGGTTTGTGTCTAACTTTGTAGAGATCACTCTGCGCATTACTTCCAAGTTAAAAAAGGACCAAACCATCAAGTGGGAGGAAAAATCAATACAAGATTTCAATGACATTAAAGGAGACTAGAAGTCTACCCCTAACTTGTTCAATCCTGTTTACACTAGGGAATTTTAAATATTTTCTTTTACATCATGAAGTACTGTAGTTGATGTTCTATTGCAAAATAATAGTGATGGTCATGAATAGCCCATAAATTTATTTAGTAAATCTATACAGGGATATGAACTAAACTACACTATCATGGAAAAGCAAGCCTTTACCCTCTTGAAAGTTGTTAAACTGTTCAGACCTTATATTCTATGTTCAAAGATTATTGCATATGTCCTGCATACAATGGTCAAAGACATCTTGACTCAGATTGAAATATCAAGCAAGAGGTGCAGATGGGTAAACAAGTTGCAAGTATATGACATGAAGATTCAAACTACCAAGTTAGTCAGAGGAATGGCTTATCTAAGCTCATGGCTAAGACCAATTTTCAAGCCATGAAGGTAAACCCTACTATTGTTTATATTGATGATTCTGTGAGTAAAGTTAACATGTATCCATGGTATAAGAACATTTTTTTATTACTTGTAAAGTTTGAATTGTCCCTTAACTTGGATAAGAATCAAAGGAGAATACTTAAGCTTGTATCACAAAGGTATCTCTTGACTGAAAATGCACTGACATGGAAGAATCTAGATGGGGTTCTCTTAAGATTCTTGGTAGAAGAAAAAACTACTGATTTAACTAAAGACTTTCATAGTGGAGTATGTGGTGGTCACTTTAAACCTAAAGTTACAACTAATAAGATTCTAACAGCTGGTTATTGTTGGCTATCACTATTCAAGGATGTTGTACAAAAAGTAGAAAAATGTGAGAAATGTCAGTGCTTTAATGGTAGGTTGAAAGCTTCTATCTCACTCCCCTTGCAACATGTATCGATTGAAGGCCCATTTAGACAATGGAGAATTTATTTTTTGGGGGAGATCACTGATACATCATGCGATGGGCATAGGTAGATATTGGTTGTAACTAACTACTTCACAAAATGGGTTGAGGTGGTCCCTAAAAACAAAGCCACACATTAGCTAATCATGAACTTTTTGTTGAATCACATTATTTATAGATTTGGTGTGCCTATCAAGATAATTATTGACAATGCCATGAGTTTTAAAGATAAACCTTTGATGTCATTGTGTAAATAATATGGGATCACATTAACGTATGCTTCCAATTACAACCCTTAGGGTAATGGGAAAACATAATATAGTAATAATAATTTGCTCAAAATCACTATAAGGACTTTGGAAGTTAACAAGAGGAAGTGGGGTGAACAGATGAAATTTGGTTTATGGGTTGATAGCATCACACCTAAGAAAGCTATAGGTAAGAGCCATTTCAAGTTTGTTTATAGAGCTCAAGTTGTTTTACCTATGAATCTATATTTGCTAACCTACCAACATATGCAACAGCTAGAAGGTGTTGAATTTAACCACTATGAAATTAGAATGAACTAGATTATTGAGCTTGATGAAACTATAAGACAAGCTTAGGAAAAACACATAAAGTTGAAGGAAAGACTGAAAAGAGTATTTAAGAAAAATGTCACTCCAAGAACATTTCAAATACGAGATCTGGTTTTATTTTGGGACAACAGACATGAGGAGAAAGGCAAACATGGTAAATTTGATGCCTTATGGATGGGCCCTTATTCTATTGACTGCAGAATTGGGGAAGATACTTTCTTCTTAAGATATTTGGATGGTGAGATATTGGAATTGCTAGTTAATGACAAACATATAAAGCATTTCCTTGAAAGAGTCCATGTTTGTGTAAAGTAATGTAAAGTGTGTAATCCTGTTATTTTGTTGCCCTTATGTATTGGCTTTGTTTGTACAATTCTTTTGATGTTTTTCGTTGTGTGTTCACTCTTAGATCCTCCTGATCTATTTTTGTTGGTCCTCCCTCGTTTCATTGAGTTTCCATAGGTGTCTGTTAAGAAATTGTCAAAATTATGACTTTGTGGCCCAAGGGATAGGCATCTAGTTTTATTATTTGGGGTTCTTCATACACCCACAAGAGGTGTACATCCTTAAGCAAAAGCTAATGTTAGTGACCAAATCAATGCCAATCAATTTGTGCCCTTCGCTGAAAAATGAGTCTCTGAAAGTCTATCTGGTTCCTCTTAAAAGAAACCCACAAAAAATATTCATCCAGAACAAAATCCCCCGTTTACAATTATGTTGTACAAGGCCCACAAAATTTAGTTTCACTAATACTTAACATTTTCATGGTTGTGAATGTGCATTGACAAAGATCCATCATGAATTTGAGCAAGAGGAGTAAATAAATGACTAAGTATTTAAAAAATACTAAGTCTAAAATTCCCTTTCCAAATGATGAAGTGTTTCGGGGAATCGGGGCATAGACGCACTATTGCATTGCTTTGATGTTAAGTGAAAATGAGGGTCCGAACCCCGAATGCACTAAAGCATTAATGGACACATGGTGGAGGCTCAATATCTCGGGGTAGGATTGCAGAATTGCATAGTTCGGAGATCCAGGAGGAAAATAAAATGTTACATTGCAGCTCGTTCCATGCAAATTTGTGAAGTGCAAATAAAGGCCCGAAGCCCACAGCCTGTTCTTTGTAAATTTGCAAAACAAAACTGAAAGTCCGTAGCCCGAGACATGTGTCATTAAAGGGAAAGTCATGGGCAATTCAAATCCATGCAAGTGTATTTTGTCTTATGTCAATTTGCATGCAGAAGTCCGAGGCTTAATTACAATGAAAGTTTTCAAAGGAAAGACAAGCACGGAGAAACGGCAGAGCTGTGAACTTTTGCATAAAATACAAACGTGTACGTAAGTTTTGCACTTACATAGGAGGCAACGTGGGCCTAGTGTCTTTCAAATACATCGTGTGCTCTTATTCAGAACTATGACAAAGATGCAGATGGAAGAATAACAGAGAGAGAAATCTTGGAGGTTATTTTGTTGAGTGCATCATCAAATAAGTTACCCATTTTGCAAGAACAAGCAGAGGAGTATGTTGCTCTCATTATGGAGGAGATTGAAAGAGAGAAAAATAATTTCGTCGATCTTTCTCAACTAGAAATCCTATTTTGAGCTGCAGCAGAAGGCTTAAAAAGTGATATATATCAAAATTACAATCAGCCAAGTCTTTTGCTCCCAAGTATAAGAAGAAATCCTCTGCATACCATGAAACAAGAGGCAAAATTCTTTGTCCTGAATCACTGGCAGAGACAATGGATCATATGTATATGAGTTATGGCACTAGTGAGCCTCTTCCTTTGGAAGTTCTGTAAATACAAAAAGAGGTCTAGTTTTAAAGTGATGGGATATTATGTCTACATAGCGAAAGGTGTTGCAGAAACACTCAAACCGAACATGGCACTTGTTCTTCTTCCTGTTTGTCGAAATACTATTACATGGCTCCATTCAACATTTACAGGAAGCTTTATTCCATTCGATGCCAATATAGAGTTACATAAGTTAATTGCATCACGAATATTTATTGGGGTGTTATTACATGAAGGGATTCATCTTGGTTGTGATTTTATTTGGATAGCTAATGCAGATGAAGAAACCTTTAGTAGAACCGGTGGTAGTAAATGTTTTGGAGGCACGAAGCCTTCATTTGTAGGAATTATTATGACTGCATAAGCGGAGACAGGGATTTATGAGATCCATGAGGGAGTATGAAGTCCAGTTACAGCGAAACGTTTCAAGAGGTGAACAAGATCAAATGTCCGCAGTCAAATTGCAAAAAGGAAATTTTCAAAAAAAGCGTTGACTTAATGGACAACTGAGGAGATGCGAAGAAGGTCTACGTTTTTGAACTTTTGCATAAAGTGCAAATGTGCACGTAAGGCCCGAAAACCCACAAAATTGTAAATGGGGTCTGAAATCCCACTGGAGACAAATAGTGAAAATGTGCAACAGAAGTCCAAAAACTCACAGGAGGGAAAATGCACACGTATCATCGTCATGTTTGATGGCAAATACTCCTAAGCCATGGAATGCAGAGTACGCTAAACCTTATATATCATCATGCAAGGCTTGAAAAAGGACCGTCGAGAAAGACATTTTCAGAATCACCATAATGGTTCAGTCCCAAAAGTTTGATGGCTATGTGCCTTTGTGGAATAGTGCAAGATGTATTCTGAAGAAACAAGGGCATCGTGCACTCTTATTTAGTGTTATGACAAAGTTACTTGATATTAGAATAATATCTTCAATGGCATCATCTTTAGTATAGGAGGATAGATGGCTGAAGAAACAAGGGCAGCATGCACTCTTATTCAGTGTTATGGCAAAGTTACTTGATACATTAGAAGAATATATTCAATGGCATCATCTTTAGTATAGGAAGATAGATGGATGTAGAGGCTTCATGACCACTGTGTTAATTTCCAATGAATACATTCCAAAGAAAATGCATGTGTTTGAGAACTGAAGTGTGTGCACAACATGAGCTTTTAAGCATATTTGTTGCCATCCTCTCTCATTTGGCAGATCTATGGACTCATTATTTGTCTGTAAGATAGAAGCATTAACTAAATTAGTAGATTTGGCATGCAACCAATATCCTTTTTGGACAGATGTTATGCCTATCAAATCAGCAATACCAACTTCCACATCAATGACTTTTTTCTCCCAACACCAATCATCATCCTATTTTGATGCCTCAAATGAAGGTTCTTGTTTTGTCTCAAGACAATATGCACCAGGCAATATTTTCTCATATACAAATAACTTTCAATATGTGAGTTTTAATGGTGATGGTGATAGACCCAAGGTGAATCATATGTGAGGAGAGACAAAGATTGATGGAAGTCATACAAGAGAATCTTGGGCCAAAGTCATTTGTAGGTTTGAGTCCCAAATGCAATGGAACTTCTCATGTTAGAATCAAAAGAGCATACAAAAACAAGAACTCAAACAAATAAATAAGAACTGAACTCAATTGCTACAGCAATTTCTTGAAAGAAAAAGATTTTATTGATTTTCAATTTTCCTTGCTTACAATGTTGCGCCCATGGGTCTTTAAATAGATTTGAATCCAAACAATAATTAGAAAAACAAACTCAAGACTAATTTTAGTATTTACATGCAAACTAACTCTCTAACAAATTTAACTAACTGTTTGATAACTAGCTGAATGTAAACTAACTGATTGCTCAACTGTAGCTAACTGCTTGCATGCATGAGGAGTGGATAAATTAAACTCTAGTTCAACTTGACTTTCTAACACTCCCCCTTAATTTCTACCACTTAAAATTTTAGCATTTACAATGCCTAAATTTTGTCTCAAATAATCAAAGGTCTCTTTTGCTAATGCCTTTGTAAATATATCTACCAATTGATCTTCAGATCTGCAAAAGTCCAGATGGATTTTTCCATTATTCACTAACTCTCTGATAAAGTGAAATCTTGTATCAATGTGCTTGCTCCTCTTGTGAAACATATGATTTTTTGATAATGCGATTGCTGATTTGAAAGTGTCTACAGACAAATTTCTAGTAAAAATCAAATCATCAACATATAAACACACAATCAAAATCTGACCTTCTTTGTTGATTTTTGTGTACAAAGTAGGCTCACTATTGCTTCTGCTGAATCCATTGTTTATCGTATAAGAATCAATCCTACTATACCATGCTCTTGGTGCTTGCTCTGATACCAATTTGTTAGAATCAAGAGAGCATACAAAAACAAGAACTCAAACAAATAAATAAGAACTGAACCCAATTGCTATAGCAATTTATTGAAAGAAAAAGATTTTATTGATCTTCAATTTTCCTTGCTTACAATGCTACGCCCATGGGTCTTTAAATAGATTTGAATCCAAACAATAATTAGAAAAACAAACTCAAGACTAATTTTAGTCTTTACATGCAAACTAACTCTCTAACAAATTCTCTAACAGTTTAACTAACTGTTTGATAACTAACTAAATGTAAACTAACTGATTGCTCAACTGCAGCCAATTGCTTGCATGCATGAGGAGTGGAGAAATTAAACTCCAGTTCAAGTTGACTTTCTAACATCTCAAAGGAAAAACAAGTGTGGAGATGTAAAGATATTTCACTCTTTTGCATTTTTGCAAATGTGCAGTAGAGTTCAGAAATCCTGTAAAGGTGGAAATGTGTAACAGAGTTCCAAAATCCCACCAAAAGGTGGAAATGTTGAGTAGAGTTTTGAAATCTTGCAAAGGTGGAGAAGTGCAGGTAAGTTCCGAAATCCTGCCAAAGGCAGAAGGTCTACTCTGATATGAACTTTTATTCTGTTGGCCTTATCTCTCGGAAATGAATATTCAATGGATTCAAATAATTCAAAGGGTTTCTCATTAATTGGTTGAGTTGTGATCCAATGGACTTTTGACTGTATAAACTACATAACAATAAATATTTTCAAAGTTTTTTCTAGTCTTGCGTTTTTATTGTTTAGTTAAGACCTGTGATTTTTTTCTCGTTTCTCATGAAAGGTAGTGCATTTCCTTCTATTGATGTGTTTATTATTGTTTTTATTGGCATTACCGTCATCATCGGCGCTGTTGTTTTCTCTATTGAAAGACTTATGATTTGTGGATGTCTGTTGTCTTTGTTTTCTAGGATTTTTTAGATATATATTGCTTGTCGGTAGGTTTAATGATATTTCCATATTTCCTATTTTTAGCACTAATTGTCTAGCCATAGCTAGTGCATCTATCTGAATTATAGCTATAAGATCGTGTATGTGGAGTGTTAAGCCATCTATGAAGTTGAATATTTATATTTGGTAGTTTACAGATAACCTAACCAATTTAGTGATTGAATTTTCAATTTTTATACTGTAGTCTTTTTACATTGCCTATAATATTTGTATCTACAATTTTTCAGTGGCTAAAGGATTATATTTTGTCTTTTTGAGGTGTGAATCTATCATTCATTTCATAATTTAGCTGATCCCAGATATTTTTAGCTTCTTTAATTTTATCCTCGATTTTTGTTCAGATAATAATCTACCATTCTAACCCTACTCCTTTAAAAAGGAGAACAAGTAATGATATCTCATCTTCTGATCTCATCCATGCTTGAAAGCAAGTTCTATTTCCATAAAATTTTGGGAGAATTGCCTCTTGTACCCTTTGGATAGTGATGGTGTGTCAAACGATGTTATTGTCCTTTGTGTTTGCAGAAAAGGTGTTTTGGATTCAGAATTAGGTGTGTTAATAATGCAATTAGTGTATGCATGTTTTGCATTAGTGTACTAAAGTTGAGAATGTTATACAATTACATTTGTATGGTTTGCATCGATTATGAAAATGACCTCATATTTTGAAGGAGACCTAGGTTGATTGTTAAGTTAGAAGAAAAAGAATTCAGTCAGATTTCCAAAGAAACCGAAACCAGGTAATAAGAAAGTGGCACTGTCCTAATTACAACCTTAAACCAGCTTATGCAAAAGTGATCTTAACCAAACTTCTTAAGAGACCCTGAACAAGGTTATGAGAAAAGTGACCTCAGCCATATTTACAAAGAGAGCTCTGACTGGGTTATAAAATAGTGACCTTGATCGTATTTAAATAACAGAAGTTTTACAGGCCATCCATAGCATCTTTCCCTGTTTGAAATTACTGAGAACCTCAAATGGAATGGTGCGTGTGGGTGTGACTACGCATGCATTTGTGTGTCTGTAAGTGACTTGCAGAAGAATGGCAGTCATTTTTTGGACACATGACACTACGTGGTGTGATAATCCTGATAAAATTACATGAAAATGAGGATTGTAGGAGCACATTGCAACAGTTAAAAACAATAATCAAGCCTCTCTTGTACATACACAAATCCTAGGATATCCCATATATAGAATGACAACAGACAATTGAAGAGGTTCACAAGTCAAAATAATAATTTGACTCTTAGACCAAAACTGCTCTCTCCTTTCACAAGCTGTTCTTTACGAAGGAAAACTTCCCTCATCAGCTCATCTTCCTAAAATGATAGTGTAGAAGTCCCAGTACAAGGAACGGCATTCTGAATTTAGCAATAATTCTTTGTTCCATAATCAGAACATAGTGACCAAGCTTCTTGATTAAGTCCTTGTTATTTGAGGTCCATAACGATTGATTGGTAAGGCATCATATAAAATGTTCTTATTATAATAATTTAAGATATTGTTGTAGCCTACATTCAATGCAAAAGGAGAAAAATATGACCATATGCAAGATGGCACCCATAAATGAGGAAGGGCAGTTACAGTGGCAACTAATAAGATAGTTGCATATTGTAGCAAAATGTTTAGAAACACGCCGGTCATTGAATTAAACACAAAACAGAGAATAAATAAAAATCCCTAATAATCTAGGCTTGGAACTGTCATTAAATCCAGTTCTGTCGTTTGGAGGCCCAGTTGAAAGAGAAAACAGAAAACAAGAAAATTAACACAGAACTCTTAATGCTACTGCAATCTTGAAAAATATTTTTTTATTGATCTTCTTTTCTCTTTCCAATTGGTATCAGAGCCTTGGAGAGAAGATCCAGGGAGAAGAAAGGAATAGTAGAGGTATTGTGCCAAGGAAGATCTAGCTAGGTGAAAGGCTGCAACAGCAACATAATCGTGACCTGTCACATCGGAGGGAAAAAGATCAGAAGATCAGAAGATCAGTAGATCAAGAAGGGAAGCACAAGATCAAGAAGATCTGCAAGAATCAAGAAAGTGAATAAAATTCTTGTTTTCCAGAATTGCTGTAGCAATCTGAGTTTTGTGTTTATTTTCTTGTTTTCTGTTTTCTCTTTCAAATAAACTACCAACTAGTCTTTTGGAATTAAAGGTAAGAAAATGAGAAACTTGAATGAGATTTATAATCAAGAAGAAGAAAAGTTAGATTTGTGTTCAAATTTTGCTCTTTTCACTCATGATCCTATGTATTATGAAGAAGCAGTTAATGAAGAACATTGGGTAAAAGCAATGGATGAAGAGATGAATGCTATTGAAAGAAATCAAACAAGGGATATAACTAATCTACTTGAAGGTAAGGATTGTATAGGAGTCAAATGGGTTTATAAGACCAAATTTGATGCAGATGGAAATGTTGAAAAACACAAGGCAAAGTTAGTAGCAAAAGGTTTTGCACAAGAACATGGAGTTGATTATAATGAAACATTTGCTCCATTTGCTAGACTTGATACTATTAGAATGGTTTTAGCAATAGCTATTCAAAATAATTGGTATGTATATCAAATAGATGTCAAATCAACTTTCTTGAATGGTTTCCTAGATGAAGAAGTGTATGTAAAACAACCACTAGGTTATGAAGTGCAAGGACATGAAGAAAAAGTCTATCAATTGAAGAAGGCTCTTTATGGTTTCAAGCAAGCACCAAGAGCATGGTATAGCAGGATTGATTCATACATGACAAACAATGGATTCAATAGAAGCAATAGTGAGCCTACTTTGTACACAAAAATCAACAAAGATGGTCAGATTTTGATTGTGTGTTTGTATGTTGATGATTTGATTTTCACTGAAAATTTGTCTCTAGACACATTTAAATCAGCAATGAAGAAAGAATTTGAAATGACAGATTTGGGATTAATGAATTTCTTTTTGGGCATAGAAGTTGTACAATTAGAGAAAGGAATTTTTATTTGTCAAACTAAATATGTAAAGGATGTGTTAAGGAGATTTAAGATGCTGAATTGTAAACCAACACCTACACCAGTTGCTACAGGGAACAAACTTAGCAAAGAAGACAAAAGGTCTAATGTTGATTCTACAACATTCAAAAGACTAGTTGGTAGTTTGATGTATCTTATAGCTACTAGACCAGATATCATGTATGGGGTTAGTTTAATCTCAAGATTCACGGAGTCACCGAAAGACTCACATTGGCAAGTTGGAAAAAAGATATTGAGATATGTGGTAGGAACTACTGAATATAGAATTTTATATTCTACAACTAACGATTTTAGTTTGATTGGTTAGACTGATAGTGATTTTACAGGTAGTGTTGATGATAGGAAGAGTACTTCTGGACATGCCTTTCTTTTAGGCACAAGTGTGGTCACATGGGCATCCAAAAAGCAACCTA
Source organism: Torreya grandis (assembly GCA_037957365.1). Classification (NCBI taxonomy): domain Eukaryota; kingdom Viridiplantae; phylum Streptophyta; class Pinopsida; order Cupressales; family Taxaceae; genus Torreya; species Torreya grandis. The sequence continues at coordinate 4,426,807 of JARHVA010000292.1, read as the reverse complement.
TAGTTACACTTTCATCAGCTGAAGTAGAGTATGTAGCAGCCACATCAGCAGCATGTCAAGTAACTTGGATGAGGACAATATTGACAGATTTATTACAAGCACAGAAGGAGTCAACACCAATCTTTTGTGACAACAAATCATCAATCGCATTATCAAAAAATCATGTTTTCCACAAGAGGAGCAAGCACATTGATACAAGATTTCATTTTATCAGAGATGTTGAATTTAAGGAAGCAAAAGCATGGGATGGTAGCACCATCATAATTGGAGCACCAATTCCATAGAATGAAGAAGTTTCTGAAGAACAAAATTTACAAGGAGATCAATCCTTTCCACAAGCAGGAACAAGCACTCCAATAAGAACACCTAAGAGGTATGAATAAGGTGAATCATCTGGTCATGCATGTCATCTTACTCCAAATTCACAAGTAAGTGATGAATCAGATCCAACTCTTGCTACTTTAAGATCAAGAATTAAAGGAGTAATAAATGTTTTGGCAAAAAATGGTGAAAGAAGGTTTATACCTGATGTTTATTTTATACCTAGACTAAAGCATAATCTTATGAGTATTGGACAGTTAGTACAAAAAGGTTACAGAGTATCCTTTATGGATAATGTTTGCACAATATTGGATAAGTTTCCAAGTGACAGGTTGATATGAAAAGTGGAGATGACCAAGAATCAGATATTCTCTCTTCGAATTCAGTGCATCCAAGGAGAAGAGGAAGCCCACTTCAAAACCATGCACCTAGACCAATCATGGTTATGACACTTAAGGTATGGACATTTACATTTTAGAGGTTTGAATTTGTTAAAGAAGAAAAATATGGTGAAGGGATTACCACCAATAGAATAGCCAAGAAGTTCATGTGACAATTGTATTCTGGCAAAACAACATAGAGAGAGCTTTCCAGTAGGAGCCTCATATAGAGCAAAGGTAATATTGGAGCTAGTCCATAGTGATTTATGTGGATCAATGCAAATTACATCACTTGGAGGTAGTAATTATTTTCTAACCTTCATTGATGACTTTAGAAGAAATACATGGATTTGTTTTCTCAAAAATAAGTTTGAAGCCTTTGGAAAGTTTAAAGAATTAAAGGCTATGGTTGAAAAGCAGAGTGGCCATTACATCAAGGTACTTAGATCAGATAGAGGAGGTGAATATATGTCTAATGAATTTCAATATTTTTGCAGATATCATGGCATTAAAAGGCAATTGACTACAAGGTATACACTACAGCAGAATGGTGTAGCAAAAAGAAAGAATAGAACAGTCATGGAGATGACTAGAAGCATGTTGAAGGCCAAACACTTGTCAAATGAATATTGGGTAGAAACAATAGCATATGCAATGTATATTCTGAATAGAAGCCCAACAAAGAGTGTAAGAGATTGAATTCCACAAGAAGCATGGAGTGGTAAGAAACATAGTGTAAATCATTTTAGAATTTTTGGTTGTATTGCATATTCTCTTATACCATCTAAATTGAGAAGAAAACTTGATGATAGAGGTGAGAAATGCATTTTTATTGGCTATAGTGAAGAATCAAAGGTTTATAAGTTTTATAACCCTATTTCAAAGCAAGTGATTACTTTCAGGAGATCATTTAAGGGGATGCACAGCCAATGCAGAAGGAAGCTGAAGAAGAAGCATCCAGCAAGATCTGTCCTAGAGCGACCCCTGAAGGTGTAGTAGTCCAGCTGGATAAGAGCCAATCTGTAGAATGCAACAGACCTCACCAACATTGTAAAATAGCCCAGTGAGAGCAAAGACCTGGCAAACCGTGGGAAAGGCACGCAGGTTAGAGTCAGCGTAGGAGTCACAGTTTCGCGTTAGGAAGAAGTCTAGATCAAAGTGCATGTGAAGAAAAAGTCTAATCGATCAAGGTGCTTGACTAGTGCTGCTACCCAAGGAGAGGTAGATCTGTTAAGAGGAGGTCGTAAGAAGGTGCAAGCTGTGCAAGCTGAATTGGTAGTCACAGTTTTGAATCTATGGAAGAAGATCGCAACAAATAGGGAGATGGAGCAACAAACTATGTGTTGGCAGAAGAGATTGAAGTTTGAACTATAGCGTAGCAAAGTCATTGGTATCAGAGCCTTGGAGAGAAGATCCAGGGAGAAGAAAGGAATAGCAGAGGTCTTGTGCCAAGGAAGATCTAGCTAGGTGAAAGGCTACAGCAGCAACATAATCGTGACCTATCACATCGAAGGGAAAAAGATCAGAAGATCAGTAGATCAAGAAGGGAAGCACAAGATTAAGAAGGCACAAGATAAAGAAGGCACAAGATCAAGAAGATTTGCAAGGATCAAGAAAGTGAATAAAATTCTTGTGTTCCAGAATTGCTGTAGCAATTTGAGTTTTGTCTGTTATTTTATTTCTGCTATATTGTTTCTTTATTTCCTTCACCAGTCACTTTTCTCAGTAATCAAAACTTGTTTAGAAAGGCTTATATTTTCTCTAGAACACTAAAAACTTGAACAGTTGTTGTCAATGAGTACAATTAAATGCACTTGGTAGACATATGCAAGGAAAAACATAAAATCCTACGTTTCTAAGTTTCTATAGAACATAGTAACTCAGTTCTAAAATATTCTTTGTTCAACATTTCATAACTTTTGTATAATTTACATTGCATCTTTAATAAGGTTTATTAGCAAAGTATAATTAATTACTTCCTTGAAAAGTTTAACCTTGTATAAACTTGCACATTTATTTGAATGTATGATTACTTATATTGAGGTAAATGGAACATCCAATCAGGGAAAGGATTTCAAGCAATTACATAACATAAATGAGCATATGAAGGCAATAAAGAAACAAGATAGCAAAAATAAAATAACAGACAAAATTTAGATTGCTACAACAATTCTGGAAAATAAGAATTTTATTCACTTTCTTGATTCTTGCAGATCTTCTTGATCTTGTGCCATTACAAAGCTATGCCCATGGGTTGCTTAAATAGAATTGAGAACAAACAATAATTAGAAAAGCAAATTGAAGACTAATTTTATTCTTTACATGCAAACTAACTCTCTAACAAATTTTCTAACTGTTGTTTAACTAACTGAATGTTAACTGCTTCTGCATGCATGAGAAGTGAGGTGGAACTGATAGTTTTGGAGAAACTAACTCCAGTTCACTTTAGTTTCTAACACTCCCCCTTAATTTCTACCATAAACTACTTCAGCATTTACAATGCTTAAATTTTGTCTTCTCATGTGGAATACACCGCTTTGCGAAATACATCGCCTTATATGTGGAATACACCACCTTGCGAAATACATCGCCTTATATGTGGAATACACCACCTTACGAAATACATCTCCTTATATGTGGAATACACCACCTTGCGAAATACATCGCCTTATATGTGGAATACACCACCTTGCAAAATACATTGCCTTATATGTGAAATACACCACCTTGCGAAATACATCGCCTTGTATTTCCAATTGCTGGTATAAACTTATGCAATGCTATAGCATTACTAAACATATTCATACAAAACAAATACAATTGCTTAATGAGCTTTCACTCAGAGTTTAAGACTAAGGAGTAGCCTGTCGAAAGGCTATCAATGGACATGCTTATGTCCAACACTGCAAGCTTCCTACTTGCTTACCTTTCTTTCACCTGATGCTTAAGTGCTTAGGTTTCCTCCCAAGACTCTGCTGGGTGTAAACAATGATCTCTCCTTTTTTTTTAAATTTCCACCATCTCCTCTTTTTTTTAAAAATCTTCTACAATCTGATCTGAATAAGGCTACAACCTTTTATCTTTTTTGACTGCTGCAATCTCTCCTTTGGCAACAGCTTCTCTTACAATCTAATTGTGCCTAATGGCTCACGCTCTTCTCTTCTGATCTGGCTAAATTCCAACATTTTTCATAGCTTGGCTGTAGTCACTATTTTGACCAATTTCTTCTTAAACCAGCTATTTAGACTTTTGTCTTATATATTAGTCCTTGCACGATGCTTCTATGGAAGTTTGGAGTATCTTCACAGATGGATTGTATGCAGACTAAAGCTGTGCACTCTTGTGCTTGTTGTAATTTATCCCTGACAGCAACAACATGCCATGATCTCCTTCTCAATTGTGCCTTACTCCTGCTTGGCTGTTATTAAACAACTCACCTCTCTCTCTAACTTTCTCCTATTGGCTGTGGGTATTTCGAACCTAGATGCTCTTCTCCATGCTCCTCTTTCTCCTTACTGGCTTTGATACCAATTTGTAGGAAATACAAGAGCTGAAATATAATAAAAACAAAACACATTCAGATTGCTACAACAATTCTAAAAAATAAGAATTTTATTAATCTTTCTTGATCTTGCAGATCTTCTTGATCTTACTTTCTTGCTTCCAATTACAATACTGCCCCATGGGTCTATTAAATAGAATTGAAAACAAATAATAATTAGAAAAGTAAATTGAAGACTAATTTTAGTCTTTACAAGCAAACTAAAACTAAAACAAATTCTCTAACTGTTGTTTAACTAACTGAATGTTAACTGCTGCTGCATGCATGAGAAGGAGTGGAGAAATTATCTCCAGTCTCTAACACTCCCCCTTAATTTCTACCACTAACTACTTCAGCATTTACAATGCCTAAATTTTGTCTTAGATAATCAAATGTCTCCTTTGCTAATACTTTTGTGAATATATCTGCCAATCATGTGGAATACACCACCTTGTGAAATACATCGCCTTATATGTGGAATACACCACCTTGCAAAATACATTGCCTTATATGTGGAATACACCACCTTGCGAAATACATCGCCTTATATGTGGAATACACCACCACCATGCAGATTTCAGTCTGATCTTGAACACAATCGACACCTCTTCTTTTTGGCATTTGAAACAGTCTCTTGGTAACTCACTTCTCTTATCTTTGGCATTAGATGCATCTTCGAAGCAATCTATCCACACTTTTGCGCTCTTTTCTTGCAGCGGCTGCTTTAGCTGTCTTTAACAACATCTTTAGAGCAGGGTCTCATCTACCATCTCTCACTCATGGAGCTTTCCACGCAAACTAAAACTAAAACAAATTCTCTAACTGCTATTTGACTAACTGAATGTTAACTACTGGTGCATGCATGAGGAGTGGAGAAATTATCTCCAGTCTCTAACACTCCCCCTTAATTTCTACCACTAACTAATTCAACATTTACATTGCCTAAATTTTGTTGTAGATAATCAAAGGTCTCTTTTATTAATGCCTTTGTGAATATATCTGCCAATCATGCGGAATACACTGCCTTGTGAAATACATTGCCTTATATGTGGAATACACCTCCTTGCGAAATACATCGCCTTATATGTGGAATACACCACAACCATGTAGATTTCGGTCTGATCTTGAACACATTCGACGCCTCTTCTTTTTGGCATTCGGAACAGTCTCTTGGTAACTCACTCCTCTTATCTTTGGCGTTAGAAGCATCTTTGAAGCTATCTATCCACACTTTGGCACTCTTTTCTTCTAGCGGTTGCTTTAGCTGGCTCTAACAACATCTTTAGAGTAGGGTCTCATCTACCATCTCTCACTCATGGAGCTCTCCACGCTCCTCTTTCTCCTTACTGGCTCTGATACCAATTTGTAGGAAATAGAAGAGCACAAATATAACAGAAACAAAACACACTCAGATTGCTACAACAATCAGGGAAAAAACACGATTTTATAAATTTTCTTGAATCTTGCAGATCTTCTTGATCTTGTGCCATTACAAAGCTATGTCCATGGGTCGCTTAAATAGAATTGAGAACAAACAATAATTAGAAAAGCAAACTGAAAACTAATTTTAGTCTTTACATGCAAACTAACTCTCTAACAAATTCTCTAACTATTGTTTGACTAACTGAATGTTAACTGCTGCTGCATGCATGAGAAGTGAGGTGGAACTGGTAGTTTTGGAGAAATTAACTCCAGTTCACTTCAGTTTCTAACAGCATAAATTAATTGCAACATTAGAAACAGACAAATAGCTAGAATCCTAGGTTTGGACTTACATTACTTCTTTTTCCGCAAGCTCTTTTGCCTTCACATACAAAGACTGAAGTTTCAGCCAAAAATTATCCTCAAACCTCTGTGCGTTCTCTGGAGCTGCAAAAAATTTTGAGAGGCTTAAGAATAATTTAACAGAATTTAACCATATGTTAATTCCCCTAATTCTGAACTAAATCCAGAGCTGCATCCAAATGAATAGAGAAATAACTAACAAATCAATGCACTAAACATTGTTATTATTAAAACAATGTTATGTGATTAACAGAAAGATGAGACTACTGGATGTTGAAAAACAATTTGACAGTAATTGATAAAAAGTGAGAACATAAGGTTAGAATTAAATTCTGTTCAAACGTCAAACATTTAACACTGAACATATGTCAGCTTACACATAAATTAACAAAGTATTTTTGATGAATGGTAAGAATAAGAGTCACACATAAATTACCAGAGAGAGAAATAAAGTGGTAAATGGTCTGGTTAATTGGACTCTTGACAACCATAACATTGTTTGTTATGGCATGCCTCCTTTGTGGTGGGAGGAGAAAACCTAGGCAGAATTGAGAACCATTCTTAATACTTTTGTTATCGTGAGTGCTAATATGCCTCTTTTTGGGTGTACTGCCCAGGCTTGGACAAATAATTTTCAAGCCTGGCATGGTAGATGTTGTACTTTCTAATTCCTTTCTAATATAATCGAGGTTTCAAAAAATAAAATAAGACTCGCAATAAAATTTAAAATTTACCACACAAAACGCTTGTCTTAATAAGACTGATGTTACAAGTGAACAATACAATAAAGGTGATATTCGAGAATGCTAGACGTGCAATAAAATTCTCGTTTCTTCTTCATTCTTGGTTTTTATCTCTCTTTCTCACATGCCAACACCAACATTATTGTGTCGAGGCAACATGACTGAGGGGCCAAGATAAAACATAAGACGATGTCCATCTCATTTTATTAATTAGGAGAGAGAAATATAAAAGAGTATGTACACCCATTTGCAGTCCTATCAAGCGGCCATTGACAGCGACTGAAGATTGTAGAACTTCACCCGTGGTCATTGCAGAGCCATTCAAAGCAGGGCTATCATTCATTCAAACACAGTAAGCTCGGTTTGTTGCAATGTTCGAGCTTTAAGATATTGTTGCAGTTTGAATAGTACACAGTTATAGCTTGGACTCCAAAGCACCAAACTTTTTTTAAACGAAATTCTTGCTGAGTTCAAATAATGAGAGATTATTGCAATTCGGCCACCAATACCATCATTGACACCTTTGAAGGAGGGTGCCTTTGCCCTTGTGAGAATTCCAATCGTAGAGTAGGATGTGGCAGCCCAATTTTTTTATGAAGGGTATGTTTCTTCGTGTGTGCCACGGTGGATCCCTGCAGGGGCGTACACAAAATAACAAAACCCAAAGATCAAGATTACAGGAGCCACTGCAGGAAGAAAAATAATTAAAAAAACAGCCATGAGGACCCCTATCTCTATATGGGGCACATGTTCTCAAGGTGAAGTTCAATTTGGAAAAACATGGTTCCTTAATAATAATAATGGCTGTAAGGCATTGATCTATTTCAATGCAGATGACAGTTACAACATAGTTTAGTGGGAGTACCCCACAACATTCTGCATCTGGAACATAATCATAGGTGCATGATACTAGACCCTATGGTCTCTAGAAGAGCTTTCATTAGACATTTCCCATGGTCTACAGAAGAAATTTCAAAGGAGCCATTGCCCATTAGTTCTTTACGCAATATCTACGTTCAGGTGTGAAAATCCTATTTTCGTTTTCTTATTGAAGCATTTCTTTATTTCTCCCTTATTAGAACATAATGATACTAGATTTCCATACACTCTCAGAGTGGAACTATCCAGCTTTGAAACAAAACATTCAAAGTTGTGTGGATGAAGACTTGTGGGATTTTGTATCAGGTTAACTAACAACCAAATCCAATGACAGACAACTAGACAAAGAAAAACAAAAGGGCAATGATCATGTTAACTCTTAGATTATAATGTGGACTCCGTTTTCATATCGGAGATATAGAGTTTACCCCTGAAGATCTAATATCTAGATGTGAGACCAAAAATAAACTTTGGATAATTATGCTAAGAGGTCCAATTTCAAACACCAAGATGTCAGATACAGACACGACAGTAAATCATGCATAGAAACATCAAAAATTTCAGAAACAGGTTTAAGATACAGGGTATAACATTCAAGAGAATGATTTTTTAACTATTCTTCTCAGGAGTTGAAATAAATCTTTCTCAAACTTTCTTACAGCATGATGCGTCTCTTCCAATCAACATATCACTCCTATGAACAGGTAGTTGGCATGCTACAGCAAGATAAATGCAGAATGAAAGGCCAAAATATACAGCCAACAGACAAAGCCTCTACGCAGAGAGAAAGAGACAGATCTAGAGGCAGGGGCAGAAGTGGTGGCCAAATAACTCCACAGGTGGACATATAATTAAAATAACAATAATGCTTCTCAAGAATGGACATATGAACACACAACACAAATGTACAAAACTTATTTTGGAAAGAATGGACATATCAAAGATGAATGTTATGTCAAACAAAGATCTCCATAAGGAAATCAAAACACGTCTGAAAGAGAAAACACAGGAAGATACGGAAGTAATTTTGCTAACGAATTTAATGTTGATGAAATTGATTATGAAGAAGACGACTTTATGTTTATAAGCATACATCCACAATCGTCACAGGATTTCTGGTATATTCCAGAGAAACCATGCACATGAAAGGAAAAAAAGAAAATGTTTCAAAGATCAAAAGTTTGAATGTTGACACGATTGCATTTGTAGGTGATAGGATACACTAGTAAAAATATCTTAAATACATTAATCTTAAAAATGCTGAAAGATATCAATATCGAGATGCCTATCTTGGATTTATCACATACCACATTGACTATTGATTCCATTATCTTCTCTATAAATTTCCCTCTGACTGGTGATAAAAGGCTTCAATCTAGCCGCACCACTATGTTGAGCTGAGAAAATTCTTTGCACAAATAAAGGGGCTCAAACTCCACTTTGTGCCCAAAATATTATGATTTTTCAATCAATTTTTCCAAGCACAAAGGAAAAACTTCCGTGATAGTCAAATAGATGTCAAAATTAAGGTTGAAAGTTTGAAACTACCATATGATGGTCAAATGAACATTAAATTTAACGTTTAAGCTATTATATGATGGCCAAATGAATGTCGATTTTAAGGTCGGTTGTTAATTGATAATATCTCATGAATATTAGTCCACCAGCACCCATGTCTACCATTGTAGGTTACTCCTATCCACATAATAAGGTTGAAAGAAAAAGGTGGTCTCCATAAGGATGTCAAATATTATTTTTAAGTCTGCAATGTTTCTAGCAAATAGAATGATACCGTTGGCTTATCTAGTAACAATATAATAATCCATTTGATAAGATTTGTTCCTAGCACATCCTGGCTCTTCTTGGTAATTTTCTAATCTGTTTACGTATATTCCAAGTGGGAAATGAGATCGAAGAAAATAATGTTAAGTGTAAATATTGTAGTGTAAATAAATAATAAAACATATTTATTTACTATTTACCAATTGTCTAAAATGTTCACGGGAAAGGTTGGACGCATTGGTTACAACGGTCACCTCCCCCCATTTCTATTATAAATATGGTTTTACCATTTTGATAAAATACATCGAGGAACATATCAATACATGACAATAATATTTGTGTGTTGCAAATATTCCCATGAAGGGCTTTGTGAAGAAGATTGATATAGAGAAGAATTGAGAAGGAAGGATTTATATTGATTACCAAGATTCTCTTATATCAATAATCACTATTGGTTTTTTTAATCTAATTTCGAGGTTTTCCCACCTATATTCATGTTGTATTATTGATATGGTCTTTTGCTAATTTGTTTCATATCTAGATCTATATATTCAACATATTACATGTTTTAATATGGTACCAATGCTTGGGATATGCATTGATTGATTATCAAGACTTTGGAGTTGGATTATTTTCTGTTAAGGTGTGGAGCCTAAAAGCTTCACCAAGTGACCAGTATGGCAGTTTGCAGGTTTACACAATCACCGGTGTCGATCAGGAGCGACTGACATCGGTTAGGTGTAGTTCAGAAGATGCCGGCGTCGGCAGGGATTGGCCGACATCGGTCACAGGCAAGCAGGCAGGAACTGGCGTCAGTTACCTGTGCATCCAGAATGCTATTTTTGTGGACAGAACCGAGTGTTTGCATGATGAGATTAAGTCATAGTCTTAAGTCTGCATCTCTATTATTAGTAAGACTATTTTTACAGCCCTTGTTTAAGAGGCATAACTGTTGGTTGTAAATGCATGCTCAAGTTTCCTAATTCTATATGTAGGATTAGATCTTCTTAGCTTATTGTAGTGTAATGTGAATGTTGAAAGAACAATACAAAATTATATAGGTGAATCAATCCAGGTTGTTGGAGTTGATTGTACTTGAGAGAGAGAGCTCTTGAGGGAAAGAGATCTAGAGAGAGATTTGTACATCTGAGAGAGGTGTGGAAGAAAGAAGTTTCTTCAATTGTATTCCTTCTGTAAAGAGTTTAATATAAGTTTTTAGGGTAGTTTCTTGTATCTCTTATTTTTTTCTATTTATCATTCTAGTTACTTATCTATCTGATTTAATTCTACGTTTATTGCTTTCATAAGTGTAATCAAATTATTGGTTGATCCCCAACAAGTGGTATCAGAGCCTTGGTTGCAGGTTTAGAGCTTGATATCCAACAAGTGGTATCAGAGCTTAGGTTCACTAACAGGTGGTTCAGATCTGTGTAGTGTGTATTGATTACAAGTTATTCACAGGGGTTTCTGCAGGGATTTCTATTTGAGTGGGAGAAGCAATGGCAGAAGAAAGTAAACTGAGAATCGAAAAGTTCAATGGCAAAAATTATCAATATTGGAGAATGCAGATAGAAGATTATCTGTATCAAAAAGATCTATACTTACCGTTAGGTGGGATTACAAAGAAGCCCATAGACATGGATGATGAAGAATGGGAAGTTCTTGATAGAAAGGCTTTGGGGTCTTTAAGACTGAGTCTAGCATCTACTGTGATATCTAATTTATTATAGGCAAAAACAACGGTAGAGTTGATGACTACTTTAGCAAATTTGTATGAAAAACCCTCAGCTTCTAATAAGGTATATCTTATGAAGCAGTTATTTAATTTACATATGCAAGAAGGTGGATCTGTATCTAATCATCTAAATGATTTCCATAGAATTGTAAATCAATTAAGTTCAGTCAAAATAGTGTTTGATGATGAAATTAAAGCTCTTTTAATATTATGTTCTTTGTCTGAAAGCTGGCATAGCTTAGTAATGGCAGTTAGTAATACTGCATCTGCTTCAAATATTTTAAAAGTAGAGGATGTTGTTAGTGTTATCTTAAATGAGGAAAAACAAAGAGGAAACATCAGGGAACACTTTAAGTTTTGAGAGCAGGGAAAGACAAAAAGAGAAGAGCAAGAAAGGGAGATCAAGGTCTAAATCAAAGGTGAGAGGTAGAGCCAAATTCAGAAATGGCAGGAAGCCACAATGCTGGAATTGTGGAAAGATGGGGCACATAAGCAAAGATTGTTGGTCAAAGCCTAAGGAGGACAATCAACACGAAGGAAAAGAAGAAGCAAAGGTTGCAAGTATTGCACAAGATGCTTTAATATTCTCTTTGCATAATAATATAGAATCTTAGGTTTTAGATTCTGGTGCATCTTTTCATGCTACCCCTAATAGAGATTATTTTAGTGACTATATCCATGGAGATTTTGGAATAGTGTATTTAGGGGATGATGAGCCTTGTAAAATTATTGGCAAAGGTAAAGTGCAGCTGAAAATGTAGAATGGCAACACATGGGTGTTGAGAGATGTGATGCATGTTCCTAGCTTGAAGAGGAATTTGATTTTTGTAGGAAAGTTAGGGGATGAGGGTTGTACAGTAACTCTCACAGCTGAATCTTGGAAGGTGACCAAGGGTGCACCTGTAATGGCCAGAGGTAAGAGTAGGTACTCTTTATTTATGTAATTGTGTTACTAACAATTCTCCTTCTGTATTATCTACTTCAGATGTGGATGCAAAATTGTGGCACTCAAGGCTTGGCCACATGAGTGAGAAGGGAATGTCAATTCTTAAGTCTAAAGGTAAGCTTTTAGATTTGAAAAGCATAGATCTGGATTTTTGTGAGCACTGTGTTTTTGGAAAATAGAAGAGAGTGAGTTTTCTCAAGACTGGGTCATCAAAGAAGAAACATAAGTTGCAGCTTGTTCACACAGACGTGTGGGGACCGGCTAAAGTTGCTTCTATTGAAGGATCATAGTACTATGTTACGTTCATAGATGATGATACAAGAAAGGTATGGATCTATTGTATTAAGAAGAAATCTAATGTATTTGAGAATTTTAAGATTTGGAAAGCTATGGTTGAGAATGAAACATGCAGAAGATTGAAGTGCCTGAGATCTGACAATAGTGGTGAGTTTTGCAGCTATAAGTTCAACTGGTATTGTTATATGCATGGAATCCGTAGGCAAAAGATGGTTCCAAGGACACCTCAGTAGAATGGTATTGCTGAAAGGATGAATAAAATAGTTATGGAGCGTGCAAGATGTATGAGATTACATGCTGGTTTGCCCTTAGAGTTTTGGGCAGAAGCTATTCATACTACAGTGTACCTGATTAATAGAGGACCCTCTACAGCTCTAGATGGTGGAATCCCAGAAGAGGCATGGACAGGTAAAATAGTAGATCTCTCATTTCTCAAAGTTTTTGGTTGTGAAGCCTTTGTGCACATTGATAAGGAAAATATAAAAAAGATGGATGCTAAGTCTATGAGGTGCACATTTATTGGCTATGGCTCGAATGATTTCAATTTCAGATTTTGGAATCTAGGAACTAACAAGATAATTAGGAGCCTTGATGTTGATTTCAATGAAAAAGTGATGTATAGTGATCAGCTGAAGATGCTGAATCAATCTGGGCAGAGTAATGGAGAATTAGATGAGGTGACGGTCCAAAATAAGCTCGCGAGAAAAAGAAATAATCACTTGCAGGAAAACACAAAGACCGACGTCGGCAAGGCAGGAACCGACATCGATAGGATAAAAATTGATGTTGATCATATAGAGACCAACATCGACAAAACGGGCACCGATGTCGGTCAGGAAAAATCGACGTCGGCTAGTTACAGGCCTGAAAGTGACTGAGGTCAGTCACTGTCAGAGAATTTGGGTGGACAGCGTGCTATGAATGAGTCTCAAACGCCCATCAGGAGGTCAGAAAGGGTAAGTAAGCCTCCAATTCGATATTCTCCTTCATTATTCTATTTATTGCTAACTGATGGTGGAGAACTAGAGAGTTTTGAAGAAGTAATACAGGTGGAGTCCAAGGATCAGTGGGAGAGTGGCATGGTTGAGGAAATGGAGTCCTTAAGAGAGAACCAAACATGGGATTTGGTTGAGTTGCTAGTTGGTAAGAGGACACTGAAGAACAGATGGACCTATAAATTAAAGGAAGGTGAGAATGGACAGATGAGATATAAGGCCAGGTTGGTAGTGAAATGATTTGTAGAAAATCTAGGTATTGATTTTGGTGAGATTTTTTCTCCTGTTGTTAAAATGACTTCTATACGGACTATACTGTCTTTAGTTGTTATTGAGGATTTGCATCTTGAGCAGCTTGATGTTAAGACAACGTTTCTTCATGGAGATTTGGATGAAGAAATATACATAGAATAGCCAGAAGGATCTGAGGTCAAAGGTAAGGAGAAGCTAGTGTGCAGATTGAAGAAAAACTTGTATGGCCTCAAGCAAGCTCCTAGATAGTGGTATTTGAGATTTGACAGGTTTATGACTGAGCATGGCTACAGTAGGTGTCAATCTAACCATTGTGTGTATTTCAAGAGATTGAATAATGGTAGATATATTATTCTATTGTTGTACGTAGATGATATGCTGGTTGTAGGATCACACATGCAGGATATCTCTAAGCTTAAGGCAAAATTAGCTCAAAGGTTTGCCATGAAGGATTTAGGAGCAGCAAAGAAAATCCTTGGCATGAGCATTAAGAGAGACAAAAAAAATCACAGGTTGATTTTGTCTCAAGATGATTATGTGAACAAGGTGTTGAAATGGTTCAATATGCAGGATGCAAAATTGGTAAGCACACCTTTGGCTGGACATTTTAAATTGAGTAAAGAACAATGTCCTAATTCACATGATGAGGTAGAGTATATGAGTAGAGTTCCATATCCTTTCAGAGTAGGGAGTTTAATGTATGCAATGGTGTGCACTAGACCGGATATTGCCCAAGCAGTGGGAGTTGTAAGTAAGTATATGGCCAATCCAGGAAAGGAACATTGGAAAGTAGTTCAGTGGATCCTTAGATATCTGAGAGAAACTAGTAGTAGCAATTTGTGCTATGGAGGTTCAAATACTTCTCTACATGGTTATGTAGATTCAGATATGGCAGGTGATTTGGATGGCAAGAGGAGCACCACAGGATATGTTTTCACTATTGGTGGAATGGCGGTTAACTGGATATCAAAGTTGTAGAAGGTTGTTGCCTTGTCAACTACAGAAGCAGAGTATATTGCAGTCACAGAGGCTAGCAAAGAGATGATATGGATGACATGGTTCATGGAAGAGCTTGGAAAGGAGCAAGAGAGTTGCAGTTTATACAGTGATAGTCAGAGTGCAATTCATTTGGCTAAGAATTCAGTCTTTCATTCAAGAACAAAGCATATACAGCTTAGGTACCACTTCATAAGATAGGTATTGGAGGATGGTGAGCTGAAGCTGGAGAAGATCCATACAGATAAGAATCCTGTTGATATATTAACCAAGCCAGTTACAAAGGAGAAGTTGAATCTTCATTCAACATCTGTTGGTCTTCATGATTGAGTTGAAGATGGAGGAGTTAGAAGATGTTGTTGTACAGGTACTGGTGCAGCTGTTTGTCTCCAAGTGGGAGATTGTTAAGGTGTTGAGCTTAAAAGCTTCACCAAGTGAGCAGTTTGGCAGTTTGTAGGTTTACACAGTCATCGGCATCAGTCAGGAGCGTCCGACGTCGATCAGGTGCAGTTCAAGAGACGCTGGCATCGACAGGGATCGGCCAACATCCGTCACAGGCAAGCAGACAGGAACTGGCATTGGTTACCTGTGCGTCCAAAATGCTATTTCTGTGGATAAAACTAAGTGTTTGCATGATGAGATTAAGTCATAGTCTTAAGTCCACGTCTCTATTATTAGTAAGACTATTTTTAGAGCCCTTGTTTAAGAGGCATAACTATTGGTTGTAAATTCATGCTCAAGTTTCCTAATTCTATATGTAGGATTAGATCTTCTTAGCTTATTGTAGTGTAATGTGAATGTTGAAAGAATAGTATAGTATTGTATAGGTGAATCAATCCAGGTCGTTGGAGTTGATTGTACTTGAGAGAGAGAGAGCTCTTGAGGGAAAGAGATCTAGAGAGAGATTTGTACATCTGAGAGAGGTGTGGAAGAAAGAAGTTTCTTCAATTTTATTCCTTCTGTAAAGAGTTTAATACAAGTTTTCAGGGTGGTTTCTTGTATCTCTTATTCTTTGCTATTTATCATTCTAGTTACTTATCTATCTGATTTAATTTTGTGTTTATTGCTTTCATAAGTGTAATCAAATTGTTGGTTGATCCCCAGCATTTTCCCTTTGCAAACTCAATTTAAAAAAACTCAAATTAATTTCAGGCTTAAACAGTTGTGGTATGGCTTTGAAGGTGTTTGGAAAAAAATCATTGACAATCTTTTTGTTTGCTATCTTAGAGCAGTTTAAACAATTCTAAGTCAGGATCAAGCAGTCTAAAGCTTGGTCCATGCAACCAGAAACCACTAGACCTAATATTTCTCCTTAAGGATGCTTGTACAAACCTCTATGGTGTGTTTAAGGCTAATTAGATCATAAATTTATTTCTATTTGTTTTTCCATTCAGTTTCTATCTTTTAAGAGATGAAAGTTTAGTTTTTTTGTTTCTAAATGCATCTTGAGACCCTATGGAAGGATTCAGATAGTTTTTTGAAGATTTCTTCCTCCCGACATCATAGTATGGCCGATATATAGTTGGGGAATAAAAAAAAACTTTTTCTTGATCTACTTTTTGTTCCTCTCTTCTAAGGTGGAGATCTTCAGTCATTTGGCCTCCTAGAATCATTTATAGAGCTTTTGAGGAACGAAATCAACTTTTGAAAACTTTCAAACTCTCCTAAGAACCATTGTACAACCACCTATAGTAACAACCAGCTCAAAATATATTTTTAGACATCAAAACTCAATTTTTTGAGGGTAGATCATTTTCTCGGTTTGTGGAGGAATGCTTGCAAAATCTCAGGCCTTGAGATGACCACTACCACCTTGTGGCTCCTCCCTGCTCTCCTACCGTGCACTATTTCTCTTCCTAGAGTGCTTCATGAGGTTGGTATATAGTTTTTAAAACATATTAAATAAAAAAATTATTTATTACAAACTAAAATTCAAATAAAAACAAAGTGGTCCCCACTATTAAATCATTTATTACCTAAAAACTTAAAAACTTTGAAATTTGTTTTAAATTTATTTTTACATGCATGTTATTGTAATTTTTTAAATTTTTTTTAATAAAAATAAATTTAAAAAGTATTTATTAATAAATTTGTTGATATAAATTTATAATCAATGTTGTAGATGAATTGATTGTTATCTTTTTGCTAAAGACTTGCATGTAGGGTGGTTCTATGTTCAAAACCCCTAAAAACAACTCTTTTAATATATTTTTGACTTATTCAAATTTATTTCAAATTTAATTAATTTTGAATTCTATTTTTTGGTTTACATGCCAAACTTCTCACGTATAAACCTGTGTTTAGTGTTGTTTTCATTTGTGGCATTTAACCTAATGAATGTTTTGTCAAGCATAATCATGTGACCATTCGTTTCTTAGGTTTTGGTACATTCCAGACTTATTGGTATGGTCCATTTTGTGTTTAGATATTTATTCTATGTGTGACACTTGTGACAAATAAATTAGTACATAAATGTATGTGCATGACAATGTCACTCCCTAACAACCATGTGTTTACTTCTTCATCTCTACATTTCTCATTGTAAATCAATGTAATATATCAAGTTACGTGACTTGATTAATCTTCATTTAGAAGTTTTACTTTTGTACCAATACATAAAATCATACTTTGTAATGGAGGTCATGTTATAAAAGGCTCCAAATATGTTTGGTTGATTAGTCATGAAAAGTTGTGAGATGTAGTCTCATGATCATACTAGCCTATACTTAAGTAATTTATAGATTATAATTCCTTTTATTTCAAAAGATGGATTTGTCATGATGAAGGATTTTAAATCCTTCAAATTTGTACCTAGTATAATTATTTTATTAAGGTGACTATGACATTTATCCCCACTTAGCATCAAGGGAGTGTTATAACATTTAATGTCTAAGTGATGTTATTATAGTAACAACTTTGTGCCCCCAAAAATATCTTCAGTGTGTTTGTATTTTATTTTTCCTATGTAAAGGACCTTGGGATGACTTTGTGCCCTAATTGTTCTTTGTATCTCTCTCTTGAGCAATTCAGGTTGAGACTTTGTGCTTCATCTTGATTTGCTAGTTACTACATCCTTTGTTACATTTTGCTGTTACTACTAGGAGTGCTCTCGTGGCTGGTTGAATAGAACTTCTAAAAAAAGAGGAGTGTTGTCTGTCATTTCCTTTAAGTTTTTGATTTGATCCGCATGCATCATCTCTAAAAAAAGAGATATGGATGGTTTGTCCTACCCTTGAGTATTACTTTTTGTTTATATATATAGCCTATCTACAGGGAACCTCCCATTAATGAGAGGAGAGATCAGTCCCCTTCTGATGTGGTAAACCTACACATTTGGATGACTAATCTTCCTACTTTGGCTTATTAGACCTATTTTGTTTATCAGTACATTGATTGACAAAATATTCAACCAACATTTTTTTGGCGACTCTGCTAGGGAATGAACACGTAGTTTGAAGCCTCAAGTTTGAAGCTAAAGCAGGACTGGTTCTTTACTATTTTTATTCTACAATCTGGAAACTTCACACTATACTAGAGGCCAAAAAGCTCAAGGTGTTGTTGACCCTATTTTTGAGTTGGTGCAACAGAGCAATTTTGAGTTGTCTCCTCCACAACCGCACCTTCAACGAACTAGGAGTTTTCCTCCTACCAACATCAAGTCACCAACATGAGGCAGAGCTGATTTTTGTGCTATTAGCAAAACTTTGCCTATACATACACCACCCAGATTTGCTATCCTTGCTTTCAATAATCCACTCATGGCAGTTCAAGGCCCCTGAGGTAACTCTTTTGGCCCACTCAATCTTACTCCACCCTTACATGAGCTTTCATGTAGTTCAAGGAAGAATTTCCCCAAATTATTTGGTGATGGAAAAGTTTACCCTGATGAACACATTACAGCCTTCAGCATAGCCTACAGTGTGATAGGCATAGAATTTGAGGACATGGTAGTCAGACTATTCATGGAGACATTACAAGGTACTACTGCGGATTGGTTTTACCCTCTGCAAGCTAGATCAGCGACTGACTGGGACACACTCAAAGCCAAGTTTGAAGCCAAATTCAAACCTACAGAAGATGCACATGCCCTTTTGGCCCAGCTCACACAAATGAAGAAGGAACCTCATGAACCAATGAGGGATTTCATCAGCAAATTTGATAAGTTGAGGAATGGGATCCATGCAATTACTCAGCCAACCCCTAAAAACCTCAAGTGCTTCTTCATCAACTCATAACTACCTGAAGTGTGTTTTCTACTGAGACGTGCTAGCCAAATAGACCATACTGGAGCTCAAGACTTAGCTACTGAGGTAAAAGATGACCTTATCTTGGCTAGGAAGATAAGGAGACATCCAAATAGAGGTAAATATTCTTCATCTTCTGATTACTCATCTACAACCACTACTGATCCCATGGTGTAGAAGTTGGAAAATGAATTGCTAGCCCTCAGAAGACAAATGGCCCAAGGGACGTCATCCGCTCTTACATACAAAGATGTCCCAAGGAGGATGTTCCAGATTTAGACATACCAAGGCAATGCTGCTAGGGGTCAAGGGCAGCCGAATCCTCTTCCTCTCCCATACAGGAACCTTGCTATTGAAGCACCTCCAACCAACTCAATGGTTGGATATCTTGAAGGTGACTCGGGATTCTCATTCCAGCCTGCTTTGAACCCTGAAGATGATGTTAATCTCTTCACTAAGGAAGAATTAGCTGGTGAATCCAACATTGGTTTCCTGAACTATCAGGATGAACCCAGAAGTTTAGAGGAATCTTTTGATGGAGAAAACATAATTAAATGTAGAGATATCTTTATCTGAAAAGATGTGATACAATGCAACATGAGCACTACATAAAATACAAGAAAGGTCTAGCTTGGTACTCACTTGAGTGCATAAGAGAAGCAAACCTATGTGAAATTGTTAAAGAAGTATTAGGATTGCATGGCTTGGCCTTATTCTAAACTGAAAGTGTATAGAGAGGATCTATTTCAACACATCATCCCATTACAGCCTGATAGTAAACCTTTCAGGGAAAAGAAGAGACCTATTAACCCCATCTTGGCCACCAATATGTAGGAAGATTTAAAGAAATAAAAGGATAGTGGGATTATCCGACCCATCAAGTATTCATCGTGGGTGGAAAACGTTGTCACTGTAAGAAACAAGAATGGTGGCATCTACTTGTGTTTGGATTTTATAAATTTGAATAAAGCTTCTCTGAAGGATAATTACTCCTTACCTAATATGGATAACATGTTGAAAAGTGTTATAGGATCAAATATGTTCACATTATATAGTTTCTGAAGATATAACTAGGTTGTGATAAAAGAATCTGAGAGACCCAAAACTCTATTTACAATGCTTTGGGGCACTTATGTCTATATGAGAATGCCTTTTGGGTTAATGAATGTCAGTGTAATGTTTTAAAGAGATATGGATGCCACTTTTATAGGGGCAATTAAAATTTTTATTACTGTGTATTAGGAAGACATTATGGTATAGTCCAAAAATTAAAGAGAGAGCATTTGGAGCATCTAGAAAAAGTGTTCCTTAGATGTAGGGAATTTGGCATTTATCTTAATCTCAATAAATGTCACTTTAAATTATAAAAGGCCAAGTTACTGGGACATATAGTGTCTAAGGATGGTATCATGATAGATCTAGAGACAGTGGAAGTCATTGAAAAAGTGCCTATCCTACAATCCAAGAAGGGAATTTAGTCCTTCTTTGGACAAATCAACTTTGTAACAAGGTTTGTGTCTAACTTTGTAGAGATCACTCTGCGCATTACTTCCAAGTTAAAAAAGGACCAAACCATCAAGTGGGAGGAAAAATCAATACAAGATTTCAATGACATTAAAGGAGACTAGAAGTCTACCCCTAACTTGTTCAATCCTGTTTACACTAGGGAATTTCAAATATTTTCTTTTACATCATGAAGTACTGTAGTTGATGTTCTATTGCAAAATAATAGTGATGGTCATGAATAGCCCATAAATTTATTTAGTAAATCTATACAGGGATATGAACTAAACTACACTATCATGGAAAAGCAAGCCTTTACCCTCTTGAAAGTTGTTAAACTGTTCAGACCTTATATTCTATGTTCAAAGATTATTGCATATGTCCTGCATACAATGGTCAAAGACATCTTGACTCAGATTGAAATATCAAGCAAGAGGTGCAGATGGGTAAACAAGTTGCAAGTATATGACATGAAGATTCAAACTACCAAGTTAGTCAGAGGAATGGCTTATCTAAGCTCATGGCTAAGACCAATTTTCAAGCCATGAAGGTAAACCCTACTATTGTTTATATTGATGATTCTGTGAGTAAAGTTAACATGTATCCATGGTATAAGAACATTTTTTTATTACTTGTAAAGTTTGAATTGTCCCTTAACTTGGATAAGAATCAAAGGAGAATACTTAAGCTTGTATCACAAAGGTATCTCTTGACTGAAAATGCACTGACATGGAAGAATCTAGATGGGGTTCTCTTAAGATTCTTGGTAGAAGAAAAAACTACTGATTTAACTAAAGACTTTCATAGTGGAGTATGTGGTGGTCACTTTAAACCTAAAGTTACAACTAATAAGATTCTAACAGCTGGTTATTGTTGGCTATCACTATTCAAGGATGTTGTACAAAAAGTAGAAAAATGTGAGAAATGTCAGTGCTTTAATGGTAGGTTGAAAGCTTCTATCTCACTCCCCTTGCAACATGTATCGATTGAAGGCCCATTTAGACAATGGAGAATTTATTTTTTGGGGGAGATCACTGATACATCATGCGATGGGCATAGGTAGATATTGGTTGTAACTAACTACTTCACAAAATGGGTTGAGGTGGTCCCTAAAAACAAAGCCACACATTAGCTAATCATGAACTTTCTGTTGAATCACATTATTTATAGATTTGGTGTGCCTATCAAGATAATTATTGACAATGCCATGAGTTTTAAAGATAAACCTTTGATGTCATTGTGTAAATAATATGGGATCACATTAACGTATGCTTCCAATTACAACCCTTAGGGTAATGGGAAAACATAATATAGTAATAATAATTTGCTCAAAATCACTATAAGGACTTTGGAAGTTAACAAGAGGAAGTGGGGTGAACAGATGAAATTTGGTTTATGGGTTGATAGGATCACACCTAAGAAAGCTATAGGTAAGAGCCATTTCAAGTTTGTTTATAGAGCTCAAGTTGTTTTACCTATGAATCTATATTTGCTAACCTACCAACATATGCAACAGCTAGAAGGTGTTGAATTTAACCACTATGAAATTAGAATGAACTAGATTATTGAGCTTGATGAAACTATAAGACAAGCTTAGGAAAAACACATAAAGTTGAAGGAAAGACTGAAAAGAGTATTTAAGAAAAATGTCACTCCAAGAACATTTCAAATACGAGATCTGGTTTTATTTTGGGACAACAGACATGAGGAGAAAGGCAAACATGGTAAATTTGATGCCTTATGGATGGGCCCTTATTCTATTGACTGCAGAATTGGGGAAGATACTTTCTTCTTAAGATATTTGGATGGTGAGATATTGGAATTGCTAGTTAATGACAAACATATAAAGCATTTCCTTGAAAGAGTCCATGTTTGTGTAAAGTAATGTAAAGTGTGTAATCTTGTTATTTTGTTGCCCTTATGTATTGGCTTTGTTTGTACAATTCTTTTGATGTTTTTCGTTGTGTGTTCACTCTTAGATCCTCCTGATCTATTTTTGTTGGTCCTCCCTCGTTTCATTGAGTTTCCATAGGTGTCTGTTAAGAAATTGTCAAAATTATGACTTTGTGGCCCAAGGGATAGGCATCTAGTTTTATTATTTGGGGTTCTTCATACACCCACAAGAGGTGTACATCCTTAAGCAAAAGCTAATGTTAGTGACCAAATCAATGCCAATCAATTTGTGCCCTTCGCTGAAAAATGAGTCCCTGAAAGTCTATCTGGTTCCTCTTAAAAGAAACCCACAAAAAATATTCATCCAGAACAAAATCCCCCGTTTACAATTATGTTGTACAAGCCCCACAAAATTTAGTTTCACTAATACTTAACATTTTCATGGTTGTGAATGTGCATTGACAAAGATCCATCATGAATTTGAGCAAGAGGAGTAAATAAATGACTAAGTATTTAAAAAATACTAAGTCTAAAATTCCCTTTCCAAATGATGAAGTGTTTCGGGGAATCGGGGCATAGACGCACTATTGCATTGCTTTGATGTTAAGTGAAAATGAGGGTCCGAACCCCGAATGCACTAAAGCATTAATGGACACATGGTGGAGGCTCAATATCTCGGGGTAGGATTGCAGAATTGCATAGTTCGGAGATCCAGGAGGAAAATAAAATGTTACATTGCAGCTCGTTCCATGCAAATTTGTGGAGTGCAAATAAAGGCCCGAAGCCCACAGCCTGTTCTTTGTAAATTTGCAAAACAAAACTGAAAGTCCGTAGCCCGAGACATGTGTCATTAAAGGGAAAGTCATGGGCAATTCAAATCCATGCAAGTGTATTTTGTCTTATGTCAATTTGCATGCAGAAGTCCGAGGCTTAATTACAATGAAAGTTTTCAAAGGAAAGACAAGCACGGAGAAACGGCAGAGCTGTGAACTTTTGCATAAAATACAAACGTGTACGTAAGTTTTGCACTTCCATAGGAGGCAACGTGGGCCTAGTGTCTTTCAACTACATCGTGTGCTCTTATTCAGTACTATGACAAAGATGTAGATGGAAGAATAACAGAGAGAGAAATCTTGGAGGTTATTTTGTTGAGTGCATCATCAAATAAGTTACCCATTTTGCAAGAACAAGCAGAGGAGTATGTTGCTCTCATTATGGAGGAGATTGAAAGAGAGAAAAATAATTTCGTCGATCTTTCTCAACTAGAAATCCTATTTTGAGCTGCAGCAGAAGGCTTAAAAAGTGATATATATCAAAATTACAATCAGCCAAGTCTTTTGCTCCCAAGTATAAGAAGAAATCCTCTGCATACCATGAAACAAGAGGCAAAATTCTTTGTCCTGAATCACTGGCAGAGGCAATGGATCATATGTATATGAGTTATGGCACTAGTGAGCCTCTTCCTTTGGAAGTTCTGTAAATACAAAAAGAGGTCTAGTTTTAAAGTGATGGGATATTATGTCTACATAGCGAAAGGTGTTGCAGAAACACTCAAACCGAACATGGCACTTGTTCTTCTTCCTGTTTGTCGAAATACTATTACATGGCTCCATTCAACATTTACAGGAAGCTTTATTCCATTCGATGCCAATATAGAGTTACATAAGTTAATTGCAACAAGAATATTTATTGGGGTGTTATTACATGAAGGGATTCATCTTGGTTGTGATTTTATTTGGATAGCTAATGCAGATGAAGAAACCTTTAGTAGAACCGGTGGTAGTAAATGTTTTGGAGGCACGAAGCCTTCATTTGTAGGAATTATTATGACTGCATAAGCGGAGACAGGGATTTATGAGATCCATGAGGGAGTATGAAGTCCAATTACAGCGAAACGTTTCAAGAGGTGAACAAGATCAAATGTCCGCAGTCAAATTGCAAAAAGGAAATTTTCAAAAAAAGCGTTGACTTAATGGACAACTGAGGAGATGCGAAGAAGGTCTACGTTTTTGAACTTTTGCATAAAGTGCAAATGTGCACGTAAGGTCCGAAAACCCACAAAATTGTAAATGGGGTCTGAAATCCCACTGGAGACAAATAGTGAAAATGTGCAACAGAAGTCCAAAAACTCACAGGAGGGAAAATGCACACGTATCATCGTCATGTTTGATGGCAAATACTCCTAAGCCATGGAATGCAGAGTACGCTAAACCTTATATATCATCATGCAAGGCTTGAAAAAGGACCGTCGAGAAAGACATTTTCAGAATCACCATAATGGTTCAGTCCCAAAAGTTTGATGGCTATGTGCCTTTGTGGAATAGTGCAAGATGTATTCTGAAGAAACAAGGGCATCGTGCACTCTTATTTAGTGTTATGACAAAGTTACTTGATATTAGAATAATATCTTCAATGGCATCATCTTTAGTATAGGAGGATAGATGGCTGAAGAAACAAGGGCAGCATGCACTCTTATTCAGTGTTATGGCAAAGTTACTTGATACATTAGAAGAATATATTCAATGGCATCATCTTTAATATAGGAAGATAGATGGATGTAGAGGCTTCATGACCACTGTGTTAATTTCCAATGAATACATTCCAAAGAAAATGCATGTGTTTGAGAACTGAAGTGTGTGCACAACATGAGCTTTTAAGCATATTTGTTGCCATCCTCTCTCATTTCGCAGATCTATGGACTCATTATTTGTCTGTAAGATAGAAGCATTAACTAAATTAGTAGATTTGGCATGCAACCAATATCCTTTTTGGACAGATGTTATGCCTATCAAATCAGCAATACCAACTTCCACATCAATGACTTTTTTCTCCCAACACCAATCATCATCCTATTTTGATGCCTCAAATGAAGGTTCTTGTTTTGTCTCAAGACAATATGCACCAGGCAATACTTTCTCATATACAAATAACTTTCAATATGTGAGTTTTAATGGCGATGGTGATAGACCCAAGGTGAATCATATGTGAGGAGAGACAAAGATTGATGGAAGTCATACAAGAGAATCTTGGGCCAAAGTCATTTGTAGGTTTGAGTCCCAAATGCAATAGAACTTCTCATGTTAGAATCAAAAGAGCATACAAAAACAAGAACTCAAACAAATAAATAAGAACTGAACTCAATTGCTACAGCAATTTCTTGAAAGAAAAAGATTTTATTGATTTTCAATTTTCCTTGCTTACAATGTTGCGCCCATGGGTCTTTAAATAGATTTGAATCCAAACAATAATTAGAAAAACAAACTCAAGACTAATTTTAGTATTTACATGCAAACTAACTCTCTAATAAATTTAACTAACTGTTTGATAACCAGCTGAATGTAAACTAACTGATTGCTCAACTGTAGCTAACTGCTTGCATGCATGAGGAGTGGATAAATTAAACTCTAGTTCAACTTGACTTTCTAACACTCCCCCTTAATTTCTACCACTTAAAATTTTAGCATTTACAATGCCTAAATTTTGTCTCAAATAATCAAAGGTCTCTTTTGCTAATGCCTTTGTAAATATATCTACCAATTGATCTTCAGATCTGCAGAAGTCCAGATGGATTTTTCCATTATTCACTAACTCTCTGATAAAGTGAAATCTTGTATCAATGTGCTTGCTCCTCTTGTGAAACATATGATTTTTTGATAATGCGATTGCTGATTTGAAAGTGTCTACAGACAAATTTCTAGTAAAAATCAAATCATCAACATATAAACACACAATCAAAATCTGACCTTTGTTGATTTTTGTGTACAAAGTAGGCTCACTATTGCTTCTGCTGAATCCATTGTTTATCGTATAAGAATCAATCCTACTATACCATGCTCTTGGTGCTTGCTCTGATACCAATTTGTTAGAATCAAGAGAGCATACAAAAACAAGAACTCAAACAAATAAATAAGAACTGAACCCAATTGCTATAGCAATTTATTGAAAGAAAAAGATTTTATTGATCTTCAATTTTCCTTGCTTACAATGCTACGCCCATGGGTCTTTAAATAGATTTGAATCCAAACAATAATTAGAAAAACAAACTCAAGACTAATTTTAGTCTTTACATGCAAACTAACTCTCTAACAAATTCTCTAACAGTTTAACTAACTGTTTGATAACTAACTAAATGTAAACTAACTGATTGCTCAATTGCAGCCAATTGCTTGCATGCATGAGGAGTGGAGAAATTAAACTCCAGTTCAAGTTGACTTTCTAACATCTCAAAGGAAAAACAAGTGTGGAGATGTAAAGATATTTCACTCTTTTGCATTTTTGCAAATGTGCAGTAGAGTTCAGAAATCCTGTAAAGGTGGAAATGTGTAACAGAGTTCCAAAATCCCACCAAAAGATGGAAATGTTGAGTAGAGTTTTGAAATCTTACAAAGGTGGAGAAGTGGAGGTAAGTTCCGAAATCCTGCCAAAGGCAGAAGGTCTACTCTGATATGAACTTTTATTCTGTTGGCCTTATCTCTCGGAAATGAATATTCAATGGATTCAAATAATTCAAAGGGTTTCTCATTAATTGGTTGAGTTGTGATCCAATGGACTTTTGACTATATAAACTACATAACAATAAATATTTTCAAAGTTTTTTCTAGTCTTGCGTTTTTATTGTTTAGTTAAGACCTGTGATTTTTTTCTCGTTTCTCATGAAAGGTAGTGCATTTCCTTCTATTGATGTGTTTATTATTGTTTTTATTGGCATTACCGTCATCATCAACACTGTTGTTTTCTCTATTGAAAGACTTATGATTTGTGGATGTCTGTTTTCTTTGTTTTCTAGGATTTTTTAGATATATATTGCTTGTCGGTAGGTTTAATGATATTTCCATATTTCCTATTTTTAGCACTAATTGTCTAGCCATAGCTAGTGCATCTATCTGAATTATAGCTATAAGATCGTGTATGTGGAGTGTTAAGCCATCTATGAAGTTCATATTTATATTTGGTAGTTTACAGATAACCTAACCAATTTAGTGATTGAATTTTCAATTTTTATACTGTAGTCTTTTTACATTGCCTATAATATTTGTATCTACAATTTTTCAGTGGCTAAAGGATTATATTTTGTCTTTTTGAGGTGTGAATCTATCATTCATTTCATAATTTAGCTGATCCCAGATATTTTTAGCTTCTTTAATTTTATCCTCGATTTTTGTTCAGATAATAATCTACCATTCTAACCCTACTCCTTTAAAAAGGAGAACAAGTAATTGTTAGAAAGTCAAGTTAATTGGAGATAATTTCTCCCACCTCCCTCCTTTATCATGCAAGCAAGCAGTTAAACAAACAGTTAGTAAACTGGGAGTTAAGCATTCAGTTAGATAACAGACAGTTAGATATCAGTTAGTTAAGTAGTTGAAGTTAATTATAGATGAGTTTATTTTCTAATTATTGTATGGATTTAATTCTATTTAAAGACCCTATGGGCGCTCAATGTAATCAAGGGAAAAAGAAGATGAATAAAATTGTGTTTTCCATAACAAGCAGTAGCTTTCTGAGTTCCAGGTAAATAGTTCTTGTTTTCTTGTTTATTTTTCTATTCATATTTTCCCTTCAAAATTGGTATCAGAGCCAGACTAGACTGAGCGCACGGAAGCTGTGGAAGGTTGCAGAAAGAGCCAAGGCATATCTTGTGTTAAGTCGCCAAGGAGACTAATCCAAAGTCGCTGCAAAGAACCGAAGCCATAAATCCGAATTTATATGCTAAAGCATTCAATCCAGCCATAGGGGTCGAGCTTGCCAGACACAGACCCCGCCGAAGTAGGTTTTCAACCAAAGGACAACAACCAGCGTAGGAGATTGCTCGGATCGAAGAGTTAAAAGCACTGAAGCAGCGGGTGGAGAAGAAGCGCCTTCTGAGTTCTGTTTTTCAAGCCAAGGGAAGCCGTGAAGGCAGATTGCTGCAGGCGCAGTCAACGCAAAGCCAACCAGCAAGGAAAGCGCAGTCAAAGCACAAAAAAAAGGAAACCAGGCCGATAGCCAGCAGGCAGCTGGCAGAAAGTTACTTATTAGGGCACAGTTCGGAGATTGAAAGTTTTGACGCACAGCTGGCAGAAATTGTTAATAGTCAAAACAACAGTTTTGGAGCGAACCCAGGTCGAAGTTTGAAAGCTTCAAATTGAAACGCCTTGATTTTTTGAAAGAGCACTTAGTAGAAGTTTAAGAAGAGCCAGCAGGTTAAAGACGCTTAGTCATCCTCTGAAGAAGCGTGCAGGAAGCCGTGAAGGCAGAACGTGTAAGAAATGGCAGCATATAACAGTATTTCACAGCCTCAAATTCCCATTTTCGATGGTAAGAATTACGATTTTTGGGCAATTAAGAAGAGAACTTTATTTTGCTCACAAGATGTATGGGAGTTGGTAGAAAGTGGTTTTGTAGAACCGCAGGACGAGGCAGCCCATCTGGCGTTAAATCAAGCACAAAAGGACCAGCTTAAAGAGAATAGAAAGAAAGATGCAAAAGCCTTATTTATAATCCAACAGGGATTGGATGAATTGATATTTTCTAGAGTTGTAGCAGCAACGCGATCCAGAGAGGCATGGAAAATCCTGGAGACTACCTATAGAGGTAATACGAAGGTAAAAATTGCTAAATTGCAATCTCTAAGGAGAACTTTTGAAAATTTGCAAATGAATGAATCAGAATCTATAGATCAGTTTATGAGTCAAGTTTTGAATATAGTGAATCAGATTAGATCTAATGGAGAAACTATGACAGATCAGAAGATTATAGAGAAAGTACTCAGATGTTTACCCAATAAATTTGATGCTATAGTTGTAGCTATTGAAGAAACTAAGGATTTGGAGCAATTATCTGTAGATGAATTAATGGGTTCTTTGTTAACACATGAATCCAGAATGAATAGAAATAACTCTTCGCTTGAGAATGCATTCAAGTCACAGGTATCAGTTGGCAGAGGAAGAGGAAGAGCCAGGTCAAGCTTCAGAGGAAGAGGCAGAGGCAGATATGGAAAGAACAATTCAGATGAAAGTGAAAACAATAATCAAAACTACGGTAGTAGAGGAAACTACAGCAACAGAGGACGTGGTCACAACCACTCACAACAAGGTTCTCAAAGGTTTGATAAATCTAATGTTCAATGTTATTATTGCAAGAAATATGGTCATTATGCTAGTGACTGCAGAAATAAACCAGGATATGTGTACAAATAGAATGCAAATTACACAGGTGAATCTAGTTCTAATTCCGGAAGCATGTTTCTTACTTGTAATGTTACTCAAGAAAAAGCTAAAGATATTTGGTTTTTAGACAGTGGATGCAGTAATCATATGACAGGTAATAAAGAATTTTTTGCTAGTCTTGATGATTCTGTAAGATCAAAAGTGAAACTAGGAAATGATATCACAGTAGATGTCATGGGTAAAGGTGTCATAAATGTTTGGGCCAAGAATGGTGAAAGAAGATTTATACCTGATGTTTATTTTGTTCCTAGACTAAAACATAATCTTTTGAGTGTTGGTCAGTTAGTGTAGAA
Organism: Torreya grandis; assembly: GCA_037957365.1. NCBI lineage: Eukaryota > Viridiplantae > Streptophyta > Pinopsida > Cupressales > Taxaceae > Torreya > Torreya grandis. The sequence continues at coordinate 4,397,014 of JARHVA010000292.1, read as the reverse complement.
AGGTTACAGAGTATCTTTTATGGATAATGTTTGCACAATATTGGACAAGGTTCCAAGTGACAGGTTGATAGGAAAAGTGGAGATGACTAAGAATCGCATGTTCCCTCTTCATATTCAGTGCATCCAAGGAAAAGAGGAAGCTCACTTCAAATCCATACAGCTAGATCAATCATGGTTATGGCACTTAAGGTATGGACATTTACATTTTGGAGCTTTAAATTTGTTACAAAAGAAAAATATGGTGAAGGGTTTACCACCAATAGAACAGCCAGGAAGTTCATGTGACAGTTGTATTTTGGCAAAACAGCATAGAGAGAGTTTTCCAGTAGGAGGCTCATATAGAGCTAAGGTAATATTGGAGTTAGTCCATAGTGATTTATGTGGACCGATGCAAACTCCATCATTTGGAGGTAGTACTTATTTTCTAACATTCATTGATGACTTTAGCAGAAAGACTTGGATCTACTTTCTCAAAAACAAATCTGAAGCATTTGGAAAGTTTAAAGAATTCAAGGCAATGGTTGAAAAGCAGAGTGGCCGATATATCAAGGTACTCAGATCTGATAGAGGTGGTGAATATATGTCTAATCAATTTCAAGATTTTTGCAGATATCATGGAATCAAAAGACAGTTGACTACAAGGTACAGACCACAGCAGAATGGTGTAGCAGAAAGAAAGAACAGAACAATCATGGAAATGGCAAGAAGCATGTTGAAAGATAAACACTTGTCAAATGAATATTGGGCAGAAGCAGTAGCCTGTGCAGTGTATATTCTGAACAGAAGCCCAACGAAGAGTGTCAGAGATCGAATTCCAGAAGAAGCATGGAGTGGTAAGAAATATAGTGTCTATCATTTCAGAATTTTTGGTTGTGTAGCATATTCTCTTATACCATCTAAATTGAGAAAGAAACTTGATGATAGAGGTGAGAAATGCATTTTTATTGGCTATTCTGAAGAATCAAAGGCATATAAGTTATATAACCCAGTTTCAAAGCAAGTGATTATTAGCAGGGATGTTGAATTTAAGGAAGCAGAAGCATGGGATGGTAGCACCATCATTGTTGGGGCACCAATTCCACAGGATGAAGAAGTTTCTGAAGAACAAAATTTGCAAGGTGGACAATCCTCTCCACAAGCAGGCACAAGCACTCCAGTAAGAACACCAAGAAGGTTTGAACAAGGTGAATCATCTAGTCATGCAGGTCACCCTACTCCAAATTCATAAGTAAGTAATGAATCAGATCCAACTCTTGCTACCTTAAGAGCAAGATTTAAAGGTAAGAAGATGAGAAGTTTAAATGAGATTTACAATCAAGAAGAAGAGAAATTACATTTGGTTTCAAATTTTGCTCTTTTCACTCATGACCCTATGTCTTATGAAGAAGCAGTTAATGAGGAACATTGGCTAAAAGCAATGGATGAAGAGTTGAATGCTATTGAAAGAAATCAGACATGGGATCTAACTACTCTACCTGAAGGTAAGGACTGTATTGGAGTTAAATGGGTTTATAAGACTAAATTTGATGAAGATGGAAATGTTGAAAAGCACAAAGCAAGGTTAGTTGCAAAAGGTTTTGCACAAGAACATGGAGTGGACTATAATGAAACATTTGCACCAGTTGCTAGATTGGATACTGTAAGAATGGTATTATCCATAGCTGCTCAAAATAATTGGTATGTATATCAAATAGATGTAAAATCAGCTTTCTTGAATGGATTTCTAGATGAAGAAGTATATGTGAAACAGCCCGCAGGTTATGAAGTTCAAGGACATGAAGAAAAAGTTTACAGATTGAAGAAAGCTCTTTATGGTCTCAAACAAGCACCAAGAGCATGGTATAGCAGGATAGATTCTTATATGATAAGCAAAGGATTCAGCAGAAGCGATAGTAAGCCTACTTTGTACACAAAAATCAGCAAAGAAGGTCAAATTTTAATTGTATGTTTATATGTTGATGATTTGATTTTTACTGGAAACTTGTCTGTAGACACTTTTAAATCAGCAATGAAGAATGAATTTTAAATGACAGATTTGGAATTAATGAAGATTTTTTTGGGAATAGAAGTTGAACAATCAGAGAAAGGAAAATTTATCTGTCAAACAAAATATGCAAAGGATGTGTTAGAAAGATTTAGGATGCTGAATTGTAAACCAGCACCTACACCAGTTGCTACAGGGACTAAACTTAGCAAAGAAGACAAAGGATCCAATGTTGATTCTACAATATTCAAAAGGCTAGTTGGTAGTTTGATGTATCTTATAGCTACTAGACCAGATATCAGTTATGGGGTTAGCTTAATCTCAAGATTCATGGAGTCACCAAAAGACTCACATTGGCAAGTTCGAAAAAGGATATTGAGATATGTGGCAGGAACTACAGATTATGGAATTTTATATTCCACAACTAACGATTTTAGTTTGATTGGTTTTATAGATAGTGATTTTGCAGGTAGCGTTGATGATAGGAAGAGTACTTCTGGACATGCCTTTATTTTAGGCACAGGTGTGGTCACATGGGCATCCAAAAAGCAGCCTATAGTGACACTTTCATCAGCTGAAGCAGAGTATGTTGCAGCCACATCAGCAGCATGTCAAGCAACATGGATGAGAAGAATATTGAAAGATTTATTACAGGCACAGAAGGAGTCAACACCAATCTTCTGTGATAACAAATCAGCAATCGCTTTATCAAAAAATCATGTGTTTCACAAGAGGAGCAAGCACATAGATACAAGATTTCACTTTATCAGAGAATTAGTGAATAATGGAGAAATCCATCTAGATTTTTGCAGATCTGAAGATCAACTAGCAGATATATTTACAAAGGCATTACCAAAAGAGACCTTTGATTATTTGAGACAAAATTTAGGCATTGTAAATGCTAAAATTGTAAGTGGTAGAAATTAAGGGGGAGTGTTAGAAAGTCAAGTTAATTGGAGATAATTTCTCCCACCTCCCTCCTTTATCATGCAAGCAAGCAGTTAAACAAACAGTTAGTAAACTGGGAGTTAAGCATTCAGTTAGATAACAGACAGTTAGATATCAGTTAGTTAAGTAGTTGAAGTTAATTATAGATGAGTTTATTTTCTAATTATTGTATGGATTTAATTCTATTTAAAGACCCTATGGGCGCTCAATGTAATCAAGGGAAAAAGAAGATGAATAAAATTGTGTTTTCCATAACAAGCAGTAGCTTTCTGAGTTCCAAGTAAATAGTTCTTGTTTTCTTGTTTATTTTTCTATTCATATTTTCCCTTCAGTAATGATATCTCATCTTCTGATCTCATCCATGCTTGAAAGCAAGTTCTATTTCCATAAAATTTTGGGAGAATTGCCTCTTGTACCCTTTGGATAGTGATGGTGTGTCAAACGATGTTATTGTCCTTTGTGTTTGCAGAAAAGGTGTTTTGGATTCAGAATTAGGTGTGTTAATAATGCAATTAGTGTATGCATGTTTTGCATTAGTGTACTAAAGTTGAGAATGTTATACAATTACATTTGTATGGTTTGCATCGATTATGAAAATGACCTCATATTTTGAAGGAGACCTAGGTTGATTGTTAAGTTAGAAGAAAAATAATTCAGTCAGATTTCCAAAGAAACCGAAACCAGGTAATAAGAAAGTGGCACTGTCCTAATTACAACCTTAAACCAGCTTATGCAAAAGTGATCTTAACCAAACTTCTTAAGAGACCCTGAACAAGGTTATGAGAAAAGTGACCTCAGCCATATTTACAAAGAGAGCTCTGACTGGGTTATAAAATAGTGACCTTGATCGTATTTAAATAACAGAAGTTTTACAGGCCATCCATAGCATCTTTCCCTATTTGAAATTACTGATAACCTCAAATGGAATGGTGCGTGTGGGTGTGACTACGCATGCATTTGTGTGTCTGTAAGTGACTTGCAGAAGAATGGCAGTCATTTTTTGGACACATGACACTACGTGGTGTGATAATCCTGATAAAATTACATGAAAATGAGGATTGTAGGAGCACATTGCAACAGTTAAAAACAATAATCAAGCCTCTCTTGTACATACACAAATCCTAGGATATCCCATATATAGAATGACAACAGACAATTGAAGAGGTTCACAAGTCAAAATAATAATTTGACTCTTAGACCAAAACTGCTCTCTCCTTTCACAAGCTGTTCTTTACGAAGGAAAACTTCCCTCATCAGCTCATCTTCCTAAAATGATAGTGTAGAAGTCCCAGTACAAGGAACGGCATTCTGAATTTAGCAATAATTCTTTGTTCCATAATCAGAACATAGTGACCAAGCTTCTTGATTAAGTCCTTGTTATTTGAGGTCCATAACGATTGATTGGTAAGGCATCATATAAAATGTTCTTATTATAATAATTTAAGATATTGTTGTAGCCTACATTCAATGCAAAAGGAGAAAAATATGACCATATGCAAGATGGCACCCATAAATGAGGAAGGGCAGTTACAGTGGCAACTAATAAGATAGTTGCATATTGTAGCAAAATGTTTAGAAACACGCCGGTCATTAAATTAAACACAAAACAGAGAATAAATAAAAATCCCTAATAATCTAGGCTTGGAACTGTCATTAAATCCAGTTCTGTCGTTTGGAGGCCTAGTTGAAAGAGAAAACAGAAAACAAGAAAATTAACACAGAACTCTTAATGCTACTGCAATCTTGAAAAATATTTTTTTATTGATCTTCTTTTCTCTTTCCAATTGGTATCAGAGCCTTGGAGAGAAGATCGAGGGAGAAGAAAGGAATAGTAGAGGTATTGTGCCAAGGAAGATCTAGCTAGGCGAAAGGCTGCAACAGCAACATAATCGTGACCTGTCACATCGGAGGGAAAAAGATCAGAAGATCAGAAGATCAGTAGATCAAGAAGGGAAGCACAAGATCAAGAAGATCTGCAAGAATCAAGAAAGTGAATAAAATTCTTGTTTTCCAGAATTGTTGTAGCAATCTGAGTTTTGTGTTTATTTTCTTGTTTTCTGTTTTCTCTTTCAAATAAACTACCAACTAGTCTTTTGGAATTAAAGGTAAGAAAATGAGAAACTTGAATGAGATTTATAATCAAGAAGAAGAAAAGTTAGATTTGTGTTCAAATTTTGCTCTTTTCACTCATGATCCTATGTATTATGAAGAAGCAGTTAATGAAGAACATTGGGTAAAAGCAATGGATGAAGAGATGAATGCTATTGAAAGAAATCAAACAAGGGATATAACTAATCAACTTGAAGGTAAGGATTGTATAGGAGTCAAATGGGTTTATAAGACCAAATTTGATGCAGATGGAAATGTTGAAAAACACAAGGCAAAGTTAGTAGCAAAAGGTTTTGCACAAGAACATGGAGTTGATTATAATGAAACATTTGCTCCATTTGCTAGACTTGATACTATTAGAATGGTTTTAGCAATAGCTATTCAAAATAATTGGTATGTATATCAAATAGATGTCAAATCAACTTTCTTGAATGGTTTCCTAGATGAAGAAGTGTATGTAAAACAACCACTAGGTTATGAAGTGCAAGGACATGAAGAAAAAGTCTATCAATTGAAGAAGGCTCTTTATGGTTTCAAACAAGCACCAAGAGCATGGTATAGTAGGATTGATTCATACATGACAAACAATGGATTCAGTAGAAGCAATAGTGAGCCTACTTTGTACACAAAAATCAACAAAGATGGTCAGATTTTGATTGTGTGTTTGTATGTTGATGATTTGATTTTCACTGAAAATTTGTCTCTAGACACATTTAAATCAGCAATGAAGAAAGAATTTGAAATGACAGATTTGGGATTAATGAATTTCTTTTTGGGCATAGAAGTTGTACAATTAGAGAAAGGAATTTTTATTTGTCAAACTAAATATGTAAAGGATGTGTTAAGGAGATTTAAGATGCTGAATTGTAAACCAACACCTACACCAGTTGCTACAGGGAACAAACTTAGCAAAGAAGACAAAAGGTCTAATGTTGATTCTACAACATTCAAAAGACTAGTTGGTAGTTTGATGTATCTTATAGCTACTAGACCAGATATCATGTATGGGGTTAGTTTAATCTCAAGATTCACGGAGTCACCGAAAGACTCACATTGGCAAGTTGGAAAAAAGATATTGAGATATGTGGTAGGAACTACTGAATATAAAATTTTATATTCTACAACTAACGATTTTAGTTTGATTGGTTATACTGATAGTGATTTTACAGGTAGTGTTGATGATAGGAAGAGTACTTCTGGACATGCCTTTCTTTTAGGCACAAGTGTGGTCATATGGGCATCCAAAAAGCAACCTATAGTTACACTTTCATCAGCTAAAGTAGAGTATGTAGCAGCCACATCAGCAGCATGTCAAGTAACTTGGATGAGGACAATATTGACAGATTTATTACAAGCATAGAAGGAGTCAACACCAATCTTTTGTGACAACAAATCATCAATCGCATTATCAAAAAATCATGTTTTCCACAAGAGGAGCAAGCACATTGATACAAGATTTCATTTTATTAGAGATGTTGAATTTAAGGAAGCAAAAGCATGGGATGGTAGCACCATCATAATTGGAGCACCAATTCCATAGAATGAAGAAGTTTCTGAAGAACAAAATTTACAAGGAGATCAATCCTCTCCACAAGCAGGAACAAGCACTCCAATAAGAACACCTAAGAGGTATGAATAAGGTGAATCATCTGGTCATGCATGTCATCTTACTCCAAATTCAAAAGTGATGAATCAGATCCAACTCTTGCTACTTTAAGATCAAGAATTAAAGGAGTAATAAATGTTTTGGCAAAAAATGGTGAAAGAAGGTTTATACCTGATGTTTATTTTATACCTAGACTAAAGCATAATCTTATGAGTATTGGACAATTAGTACAAAAAGGTTACAGAGTATCCTTTATGGATAATGTTTGCAGAATATTGGATAAGTTTCCAAGTGACAGGTTGATATGAAAAGTGGAGATGACCAAGAATCAGATATTCTCTCTTCGAATTCAGTGCATCCAAGGAGAAGAGGAAGCCCACTTCAAAACCATGCACCTAGACCAATCATGGTTATGACACTTAAGGTATGGACATTTACATTTTAGAGGTTTGAATTTGTTAAAGAAGAAAAATATGGTGAAGGGATTACCACCAATAGAATAGCCAAGAAGTTCATGTGACAATTGTATTCTGGCAAAACAACATAGAGAGAGCTTTCCAGTAGGAGCCTCATATAGAGCAAAGGTAATATTGGAGCTAGTCCATAGTGATTTATGTGGATCAATGCAAATTACATCACTTGGAGGTAGTAATTATTTTCTAACCTTCATTGATGACTTTAGAAGAAATACATGGATTTGTTTTCTCAAAAATAAGTTTGAAGCCTTTGGAAAGTTTAAAGAATTAAAGGCTATGGTTGAAAAGCAGAGTGGCCATTACATCAAGGTACTTAGATCAGATAGAGGAGGTGAATATATGTCTAATGAATTTCAATATTTTTGCAGATATCATGGCATTAAAAGGCAATTGACTACAAGGTATACACTACAGCAGAATGGTGTAGCAGAAAGAAAGAATAGAACAGTCATGGAGATGACTAGAAGCATGTTGAAGGCCAAACACTTGTCAAATGAATATTGGGTAGAAACAATAGCATATGCAATGTATATTCTGAATAGAAGCCCAACAAAGAGTGTAAGAGATTGAATTCCACAAGAAGCATGGAGTGGTAAGAAACATAGTGTAAATCATTTTAGAATTTTTGGTTGTATTGCATATTCTCTTATACCATCTAAATTGAGAAGAAAACTTGATGATAGAGGTGAGAAATGCATTTTTATTGGCTATAGTGAAGAATCAAAGGTTTATAAGTTTTATAACCCTATTTCAAAGCAAGTGATTACTTTCAGGAGATCATTTAAGGGGATGCACAGCGAGTGCAGAAGGAAGCTGAAGAAGAAGCATCCAGCAAGATCTGTCCTAGAGCGACCCCTGAAGGTGCAGTAGTCCAGCTGGATAAGAGCCAATCTGTAGAATGCAACAGACCTCACCAACATTGTAAAATAGCCCAGTGAGAGCAAAGACCTAGCAAACCATGGGAAAGGCACGCAGGTTAGAGTCAGCGTAGGAGTCACAGTTTCGCGTTAGGAAGAAGTCTAGATCAAAGTGCATGTGAAGAAAAAGTCTAATCGGTCAAGGTGCTTGACTAGTGCTGCTACCCAAGGAGAGGTAGATCTGTTAAGAGGAGGTCGTAAGAAGGTGCAAGCTGTGCAAGCTGAATTGGTAGTCACAGTTTTGAATCTATGGAAGAAGATCGCAACAAATAGGGAGATGGAGCAACAAACTATGTGTTGGCAGAAGAGATTGAAGTTTGAGCTATAGCGTAGCAAAGTCATTGGTATCAGAGCCTTGGAGAGAAGATCCAGGGAGAAGAAAGGAATAGCAGAGGTCTTGTGCCAAGGAAGATCTAGCTAGGTGAAAGGCTACAGCAGCAACATAATCGTGACCTATCACATCGAAGGGAAAAAGATCAGAAGATCAGTAGATCAAGAAGGGAATCACAAGATTAAGAAGGCACAAGATAAAGAAGGCACAAGATCAAGAAGATTTGCAAGGATCAAGAAAGTGAATAAAATTCTTGTGTTCCAGAATTGCTGTAGCAATTTGAGTTTTGTCTGTTATTTTATTTCTGCTATATTGTTTCTTTATTTCCTTCACCAGTCACTTTTCTCAGTAATCAAAACTTGTTTAGAAAGGCTTATATTTTCTCTAGAACACTAAAAACTTGAACAGTTGTTGTCAATGAGTACAATTAAATGCACTTGGTAGACATATGCAAGGAAAAACATAAAATCCTACGTTTCTAAGTTTCTATAGAACATAGTAACTCAGTTCTAAAATATTCTTTGTTCAACATTTCATAACTTTTGTATAATTTACATTGCATCTTTAATAAGGTTTATTAGCAAAGTATAATTATTTACTTCCTTGAAAAGTTTAACCTTGTATAAACTTGCACATTTATTTGAATGTATGATTACTTATATTGAGGTAAATGGAACATCCAATCAGGGAAAGGATTTCAAGCAATTACATAACATAAATGAGCATATGAAGGCAATAAAGAAACAAGATAGCAAAAATAAAATAACAGACAAAATTTAGATTGCTACAACAATTCTGGAAAATAAGAATTTTATTCACTTTCTTGATTCTTGCAGATCTTCTTGATCTTGTGCCATTACAAAGCTATGCCCATGGGTTGCTTAAATAGAATTGAGAACAAACAATAATTAGAAAAGCAAATTGAAGACTAATTTTATTCTTTACATGCAAACTAACTCTCTAACAAATTCTCTAACTGTTGTTTAACTAACTGAATGTTAACTGCTTCTGCATGCATGAGAAGTGAGGTGGAACTGATAGTTTTGGAGAAACTAACTCCAGTTCACTTTAGTTTCTAACACTCCCCCTTAATTTCTACCATAAACTAATTCAGCATTTACAATGCTTAAATTTTGTCTTCTCATGTGGAATACACCGCCTTGCGAAATACATCGCCTTATATGTGGAATACACCACCTTGTGAAATACATTGCCTTATATGTGGAATACACCACCTTACGAAATACATCTCCTTATATGTGGAATACACCACCTTGCGAAATACATCGCCTTATATGTGGAATACACCACCTTGCAAAATACATTGCCTTATATGTGAAATACACCACCTTGCGAAATACATCGCCTTGTATTTCCAATTGCTGGTATAAACTTATGCAATGCTATAGCATTACTAAACATATTCATACAAAACAAATACAATTGCTCAATGAGCTTTCACTCAGAGTTTAAGACTGAGGAGTAGCCTGTCGAAAGGCTATCAATGGACATGCTTATGTCCAACACTGCAAGCTTCCTACTTGCTTACCTTTCTTTCACCTGATGCTTAAGTGCTTAGATTTCCTCCCAAGACTCTGCTGGGTGTAAACAACGATCTCTCCTTTTTTTTAAAATTTCCACCGTCTCCTCTTTTTTTAAAAAATCTTCTACAATCTGATCTAAATAAGGCTACAACCTTTTGTCTTTTTTGACTGCTGCAATCTCTCCTTTGGCAACAGCTTCTCTTACAATCTAACTGTGCCTAATGGCTCACGCTCTTCTCTTCTGATCTGGCTAAATTCCAACATTTTTCATAGCTTGGCTGTAGTCACTATTTTGACCAATTTCTTCTTAAACCGGCTATTTAGACTTTTGTCTTATATATTAGTCCTTGCACGATGCTTCTATGGAAGTTTGGAGTATCTTCACAGATGGATTGTATGCAGACTAAAGCTGTGCACTCTTGTGCTTGTTGTAATTTATCCCTGACAGCAACAACATGCCATGATCTCCTTCTCAATTGTGCCTTACTCCTGCTTGGCTGTTATAAAACAACTCACCTCTCTCTCTAACTTTCTCCTGTTGGCTGTGGGTATTTCGAACCTGGATGCTCTTCTCCATGCTCCTCTTTCTCCTTACTGGCTTTGATACCAATTTGTAGGAAATACAAGAGCTGAAATATAATAAAAACAAAACACATTCAGATTGCTACAACAATTCTAAAAAATAAGAATTTTATTAATCTTTCTTGATCTTGCAAATCTTCTTGATCTTACTTTCTTGCTTCCAATTACAATACTGCCCCATGGGTCTATTAAATAGAATTGAAAACAAATAATAATTAGAAAAGTAAATTGAAGACTAATTTTAGTCTTTACAAGCAAACTAAAACTAAAACAAATTCTCTAACTGTTGTTTAACTAACTGAATGTTAACTGCTGCTGCATGCATGAGAAGGAGTGGAGAAATTATCTCCAGTCTCTAACACTCCCCCTTAATTTCTACCACTAACTACTTCAGCATTTACAATGCCTAAATTTTGTCTTAGATAATCAAATGTCTCCTTTGCTAATACTTTTGTGAATATATCTGCCAATCATGTGGAATACACCGCCTTGTGAAATACATCGCCTTATATGTGGAATACACCACCTTGTAAAATACATTGCCTTATATGTGGAATACACCACCTTGCGAAATACATCGCCTTATATGTGGAATACACCACCACCATGCAGATTTCAGTCTGATCTTGAACACAATCGACACCTCTTCTTTTTGGCATTTGAAACAGTCTCTTGGTAACTCACTTCTCTTATCTTTGGCATTAGATGCATCTTCGAAGCAATCTATCCACACTTTTGCGCTCTTTTCTTGCAGCGGCTGCTTTAGCTGTCTTTAACAACATCTTTAGAGCAGGGTCTCATCTACCATCTCTCACTCATGGAGCTTTCCACGCAAACTAAAACTAAAACAAATTCTCTAACTGCTATTTGACTAACTGAATGTTAACTACTGGTGCATGCATGAGGAGTGGAGAAATTATCTCCAATCTCTAACACTCCCCCTTAATTTCTACCACTAACTAATTCAACATTTACATTGCCTAAATTTTGTTGTAGATAATCAAAGGTCTCTTTTATTAATGCCTTTGTGAATATATCTGCCAATCATGCGGAATACACTGCCTTGTGAAATACATTGCCTTATATGTGGAATACACCTCCTTGCGAAATACATCGCCTTATATGTGGAATACACCACAACCATGTAGATTTCGGTCTGATCTTGAACACATTCGACGCCTCTTCTTTTTGGCATTCGGAACAGTCTCTTGGTAACTCACTCCTCTTATCTTTGGCGTTAGAAGCATCTTTGAAGCTATCTATCCACACTTTGGCACTCTTTTCTTCTAGCGGTTGCTTTAGCTGGCTCTAACAACATCTTTAGAGTAGGGTCTCATCTACCATCTCTCACTCATGGAGCTCTCCACGCTCCTCTTTCTCCTTACTGGCTCTGATACCAATTTGTAGGAAATAGAAGAGCACAAATATAACAGAAACAAAACACACTCAGATTGCTACAACAATCAGGGAAAAAACACGATTTTATAAATTTTCTTGAATCTTGCAGATCTTCTTGATCTTGTGCCATTACAAAGCTATGTCCATGGGTCGCTTAAATAGAATTGAGAACAAACAATAATTAGAAAAGCAAACTGAAAACTAATTTTAGTCTTTACATGCAAACTAACTCTCTAACAAATTCTCTAACTATTGTTTGACTAACTGAATGTTAACTGCTGCTGCATGCATGAGAAGTGAGGTGGAACTGGTAGTTTTGGAGAAATTAACCCCAGTTCACTTCAGTTTCTAACAGCATAAATTAATTGCAACATTAGAAACAGACAAATAGCTAGAATCCTAGGTTTGGACTTACATTACTTCTTTTTCCGCAAGCTCTTTTGCCTTCACATACAAAGACTGAAGTTTCAGCCAAAAATTATCCTCAAACCTCTGTGCGTTCTCTGGAGCTGCAAAAAATTTTGAGAGGCTTAAGAATAATTTAACAGAATTTAACCATATGTTAATTCCCCTAATTCTGAACTAAATCCAGAGCTGCATCCAAATGAATAGAGAAATAACTAACAAATCAATGCACTAAACATTGTTATTATTAAAACAATGTTATGTGATTAACAGAAAGATGAGACTACTGGATGTTGAAAAACAATTTGACAGTAATTGATAAAAAGTGAGAACATAAGGTTAGAATTAAATTCTGTTCAAACGTCAAACATTTAACACTGAACATATGTCAGCTTACACATAAATTAACAAAGTATTTTTGATGAATGGTAAGAATAAGAGTCACACATAAATTACCAGAGAGAGAAATAAAGTGGTAAATGGTCTGGTTAATTGGACTCTTGACAACCATAACATTGTTTGTTATGGCATGCCTCCTTTGTGGTGGGAGGAGAAAACCTAGGCAGAATTGAGAACCATTCTTAATACTTTTGTTATCGTGAGTGCTAATATGTCTCTTTTTGGGTGTACTGCCCAGGCTTGGACAAATAATTTTCAAGCCTGGCATGGTAGATGTTGTACTTTCTAATTCCTTTCTAATATAATCGAGGTTTCAAAAAATAAAATAAGACTCGCAATAAAATTTAAAATTTACCACACAAAACGCTTGTCTTAATAAGACTGATGTTACAAGTGAACAATACAATAAAGGTGATATTCGAGAATGCTAGATGTGCAATAAAATTCTCGTTTCTTCTTCATTCTTGGTTTTTATCTCTCTTTCTCACATGCCAACACCCACATTATTGTGTCGAGGCAACATGACTGAGGGGCCAAGATAAAACATAAGACGATGTCCATCTCATTTTATTAATTAGGAGAGAGAAATATAAAAGAGTATGTACACCCATTTGCAGTCCTATCAAGCGGCCATTGACAGCGACTGAAGATTGTAGAACTTCACCCGTGGTCATTGCAGAGCCATTCAAAGCAGGGCTATCATTCATTCAAACACAGTAAGCTCGGTTTGTTGCAATGTTCGAGCTTTAAGATATTGTTGCAGTTTGAATAGTACACAGTTATAGCTTGGACTCCAAAGCACCAAACTTTTTTTAAACGAAATTCTTGCTGAGTTCAAATAATGAGAGATTATTGCAATTCGGCCACCAATACCATCATTGACACCTTTGAAGGAGGGTGCCTTTGCCCTTGTGAGAATTCCAATCGTAGAGTAGGATGTGGCAGCCCAATTTTTTTATGAAGGGTATGTTTCTTCGTGTGTGCCACGGTGGATCCCTGCAGGGGCGTACACAAAATAACAAAACCCAAAGATCAAGATTACAGGAGCCACTGCAGGAAGAAAAATAATTAAAAAAACAGCCATGAGGACCCCTATCTCTATATGGGGCACATGTTCTCAAGGTGAAGTTCAATTTGGAAAAACATGGTTCCTTAATAATAATAATGGCTGTAAGGCATTGATCTATTTCAATGCAGATGACAGTTACAACATAGTTTAGTGGGAGTACCCCACAACATTCTGCATCTGGAACATAATCATAGGTGCATGATACTAGACCCTATGGTCTCTAGAAGAGCTTTCATTAGACATTTCCCATGGTCTACAGAAGAAATTTCAAAGGAGCCATTGCCCATTAGTTCTTTACGCAATATCTACGTTCAGGTGTGAAAATCCTATTTTCGTTTTCTTATTGAAGCATTTCTTTATTTCTCCCTTATTAGAACATAATGATACTAGATTTCCATACACTCTCAGAGTGGAACTATCCAGCTTTGAAACAAAACATTCAAAGTTGTGTGGATGAAGACTTGTGGGATTTTGTATCAGGTTAACTAACAACCAAATCCAATGACAGACAACTAGACAAAGAAAAACAAAAGGGCAATGATCATGTTAACTCTTAGATTATAATGTGGACTCCGTTTTCATATCGGAGATATAGAGTTTACCCCTGAAGATCTAATATCTAGATGTGAGACCAAAAATAAACTTTGGATAATTATGCTAAGAGGTCCAATTTCAAACACCAAGATGTCAGATACAGACACGACAGTAAATCATGCATAGAAACATCAAAAATTTCAGAAACAGGTTTAAGATACAGGGTATAACATTCAAGAGAATGATTTTTTTACTATTCTTCTCAGGAGTTGAAATAAATCTTTCTCAAACTTTCTTACAGCATGATGCGTCTCTTCCAATCAACATATCACTCCTATGAACAGGTAGTTGGCATGCTACAGCAAGATAAATGCAGAATGAAAGGCCAAAATATACAGCCAACAGACAAAGCCTCTACGCAGAGAGAAAGAGACAGATCTAGAGGCAGGGGCAGAAGTGGTGGCCAAATAACTCCACAGGTGGACATATAATTAAAATAACAATAATGCTTCTCAAGAATGGACATATGAACACACAACACAAATGTACAAAACTTATTTTGGAAAGAATGGACATATCAAAGATGAATGTTATGTCAAACAAAGATCTCCATAAGGAAATCAAAACACGTCTGAAAGAGAAAACACAGGAAGATACGGAAGTAATTTTGCTAACGAATTTAATGTTGATGAAATTGATTATGAAGAAGACGACTTTATGTTTATAAGCATACATCCACAATCGTCACAGGATTTCTGGTATATTCCAGAGAAACCATGCACATGAAAGGAAAAAAAGAAAATGTTTCAAAGATCAAAGGTTTGAATGTTGACACGATTGCATTTGTAGGTGATAGGATACACTAGTACAAATATCTTAAATACATTAATCTTAAAAATGCTGAAAGATATCAATATCGAGATGCCTATCTTGGATTTATCACATACCACATTGACTATTGATTCCATTATCTTCTCTATAAATTTCCCTCTGACTGGTGATAAAAGGCTTCAATCTAGCCGCACCACTATGTTGAGCTGAGAAAATTCTTTGCACAAATAAAGGGGCTCAAACTCCACTTTGTGCCCAAAATATTATGATTTTTCAATCAATTTTTCCAAGCACAAAGGAAAAACTTCCGAGATAGTCAAATAGATGTCAAAATTAAGGTTGAAAGTTTGAAACTACCATATGATGGTCAAATGAACATTAAATTTAACGTTTAAGCTATTATATGATGGCCAAATGAATGTCGATTTTAAGGTCGGTTGTTAATTGATAATATCTCATGAATATTAGTCCACCAGCACCCATGTCTACCATTGTAGGTTACTCCTATCCACATAATAAGGTTGAAAGAAAAAGGTGGTCTCCATAAGGATGTCAAATATTATTTTTAAGTCTGCAATGTTTCTAGCAAATAGAATGATACCGTTGGCTTATCTAGTAACAATATAATAATCCATTTGATAAGATTTGTTCCTAGCACATCCTGGCTCTTCTTGGTAATTTTTTAATCTGTTTACGTATATTCCAAGTGGGAAATGAGATCGAAGAAAATAATGTTAAGTGTAAATATTGTAGTGTAAATAAATAATAAAACATATTTATTTACTATTTACCAATTGTCTAAAATGTTCACGGGAAAGGTTGGACGCATTGGTTACAACGGTCACCTCCCCCCATTTCTATTATAAATATGGTTTTACCATTTTGATAAAATACATCGAGGAACATATCAATACATGACAATAATATTTGTGTGTTGCAAATATTCCCATGAAGGGCTTTGTGAAGAAGATTGATATAGAGAAGAATTGAGAAGGAAGGATTTATATTGATTACCAAGATTCTCTTATATCAATAATCACTATTGGTTTTTTTAATCTAATTTTGAGGTTTTCCCACCTATATTCATGTTGTATTATTGATATGGTCTTTTGCTAATTTGTTTCATATCTAGATCTATATATTCAACATATTACATGTTTTAATATGGTACCAATGCTTGGGATATGCATTGATTGATTATCAAGACTTTGGAGTTGGATTATTTTCTGTTAAGGTGTGGAGCCTAAAAGCTTCACCAAGTGACCAGTTTGGCAGTTTGCAGGTTTACACAATCACCGGCGTCGGTCAGGAGCAACTGACATCGGTTAGGTGCAGTTCAGAAGATGCCGGCGTCGGCAGGGATTGGCCGACGTCGGTCACAGGCAAGCAGGCAGGAACTGGCGTCAGTTACCTGTGCATCCAGAATGCTATTTTTGTGGACAGAACCGAGTGTTTGCATGATGAGATTAAGTCATAGTCTTAAGTCTGCATCTCTATTATTAGTAAGACTATTTTTACAGCCCTTGTTTAAGAGGCATAACTGTTGGTTGTAAATGCATGCTCAAGTTTCCTAATTCTATATGTAGGATTAGATCTTCTTAGCTTATTGTAGTGTAATGTGAATGTTGAAAGAACAATACAAAATTGTATAGGTGAATCAATCCAGGTTGTTGGAGTTGATTGTACTTGAGAGAGAGAGCTCTTGAGGGAAAGAGATCTAGAGAGAGATTTGTACATCTGAGAGAGGTGTGGAAGAAAGAAGTTTCTTCAATTGTATTCCTTCTGTAAAGAGTTTAATATAAGTTTTTAGGGTAGTTTCTTGTATCTCTTATTTTTTTCTATTTATCATTCTAGTTACTTATCTATCTGATTTAATTCTACGTTTATTGCTTTCATAAGTGTAATCAAATTGTTGGTTGATCCCCAACAAGTGGTATCAGAGCCTTGGTTGCAGGTTTAGAGCTTGATATCCAACAAGTGGTATCAGAGCTTAGGTTCACTAACAGGTGGTTCAGATCTGTGTAGTGTGTATTGATTACAAGTTATTCACAGGGGTTTCTGCAGGGATTTCTATTTGAGTGGGAGAAGCAATGGCAAAAGAAAGTAAACTGAGAATCCAAAAGTTCAATGGCAAAAATTATCAATATTGGAGAATACAGATAGAGGATTATCTGTATCAAAAAGATCTATACTTACCGTTAGGTGGGATTACAAAGAAGCCCATAGACATGGATGATGAAGAATGGGAAGTTCTTGATAGAAAGGCTTTGGGGTCTATAAGACTGAGTCTAGCATCTACTGTGATATCTAATTTATTATAGGCAAAAACAACGGTAGAGTTGATGACTACTTTAGCAAATTTGTATGAAAAACCCTCAGCTTCTAATAAGGTATATCTTATGAAGCAGTTATTTAATTTACGTATGCAAGAAGGTGGATCTGTATCTAATCATCTAAATGATTTCCATAGAATTGTAAATCATTTAAGTTCAGTCAAAATAGTGTTTGATGATGAAATTAAAGCTCTTTTAATATTATGTTCTTTGTCTGAAAGCTGGCATAGCTTAGTAATGGCAGTTAGTAATACTGCATCTGCTTCAAATATTTTAAAAGTAGAGGATGTTGTTAGTGTTATCTTAAATGAGGAAAAACAAAGAGGAAACATCAGGGAACACTTTAAGTTTTGAGAGCAGGGAAAGACAAAAAGAGAAGAGCAAGAAAGGGAGATCAAGGTCTAAATCAAAGGTGAGAGGTAGAGCCAAATCCAGAAATGGCAGGAAGCCACAATGCTGGAATTGTGGAAAGATGGGGCACATAAGCAGAGATTGTTGGTCAAAGCCTAAGGAGGACAATCAACACGAAGGAAAAGAAGAAGCAAAGGTTGCAAGTATTGCACAAGATGCTTTAATATTCTCTTTGCATAATAATATAGAATCTTAGGTTTTAGATTCTGGTGCATCTTTTCATGCTACCCCTAATAGAGATTATTTTAGTGACTATATCCATGGAGATTTTGGAATAGTGTATTTAGGGGATGATGAGCCTTGTAAAATTATTGGCAAAGGTAAAGTGCAGCTGAAAATGTAGAATGGCAACACATGGGTGTTGAGAGATGTGATGCATGTTCCTAGCTTGAAGAGGAATTTGATTTTTATAGGAAAGTTAGGGGATGAGGGTTGTACAGTAACTCTCACAGCTGAATCTTGGAAGGTGACCAAGGGTGCACCTGTAATGGCCAGAGGTAAGAGTAGGTACTCTCTATTTATGTAATTGTGTTACTAACAATTCTCCTTCTGTATTATCTACTTCAGATGTGGATGCAAAATTGTGGCACTCAAGGCTTGGCCACATGAGTGAGAAGGAAATGTCAATTCTTAAGTCTAAAGGTAAACTTTTAGATTTGAAAAGCATAGATCTGGATTTTTGTGAGCACTGTGTTTTTGGAAAATAGAAGAGAGTGAGTTTTCTCAAGACTGGGTCATCAAAGAAGAAACATAAGTTGCAGCTTGTTCACACAGACGTGTGGGGACCGGCTAAGGTTGCTTCTATTGGAGGATCATAGTACTATGTTACGTTCATAGATGATGATACAAGAAAGGTATGGATCTATTGTATTAAGAAGAAATCTAATGTATTTGAGAATTTTAAGATTTGGAAAGCTATGGTTGAGAATGAAACATGCAGAAGATTGAAGTTCCTGAGATCTGACAATGGTGGTGAGTTTTGCAGCTATAAGTTCAACTGGTATTGTTATATGCATGGAATCCGTAGGCAAAAGATGGTTCCAAGGACACCTCAGTAGAATGGTATTGCTGAAAGGATGAATAGAACAATTATGGAGCGTGCAAGATGTATGAGATTACATGCTGGTTTGCCCTTAGAGTTTTGGGCAGAAGCTATTCATACTACAGTGTACCTGATTAACAGAGGACCCTCTACAGCTCTAAATGGTGGAATCCCAGAAGAGGCATGGACAGGTAAAATAGTAGATCTCTCATTTCTCAAAGTTTTTGGTTGTGAAGCCTTTGTGCACATTGATAAGGAAAATATAAAAAAGATGGATGCTAAGTCTATGAGGTGCACATTTATTGGCTATGGCTCGAATGATTTCAGTTTCAGATTTTGGAATCTAGGAACTAACAAGATAATTAAGAGCCTTGATGTTGATTTCAATGAAAAAGTGATGTATAGTGATCAGCTGAAGAAGCTGAATCAATCTGGGCAGAGTAATGGAGAATTAGATGAGGTGACGGTCCAAAATAAGCTCGCGAGAAAAAGAAATAATCACTTGCAGGAAAACACAAAGACCAACGTCGGCAAGGCAGGAACCGACATCGATAGGATAAAAATTGATGTCGATCATATAGAGACCAACATCGACAAAACGGGCACCGACGTCGGTCAGGAAAAATTAACGTCGGCTAGTTACAGGCCTGAAAGTGACTGAGGTCAGTCACTGTCAGAGAATTTGGGTGGACAGCGTGCTATGAATGAGTCTCAAATGCCCATCAGGAGGTCAGAAAGGGTAAGTAAGCCTCCAATTCGATATTCTCCTTCATTATTCTATTTATTGCTAACTGATGGTGGAGAACCAGAGAGTTTTGAAGAAGCAATACAGGTGGAGTCCAAGGATCAGTGGGAGAGTGGCATGGTTGAGGAAATGGAGTCCTTAAGAGAGAACCAAACATGGGATTTGGTTGAGTTGCCAGCTGGTAAGAGGACACTGAAGAACAGATGGACCTATAAATTGAAGGAAGGTGAGAATGGACAGATGAGATATAAGGCCAGGTTGGTAGTGAAATGATTTGCACAAAATCTAGGTATTGATTTTGGTGAGATTTTTTCTCCTGTTGTTAAAATGACTTCTATACGGACTATACTGTCTTTAGTTGTTATTGAGGATTTGCATTTTGAGCAGCTTGATGTTAAGACAACATTTCTTCATGGAGATTTGGATGAAGAAATATACATAGAATAGCCAGAAGGATCTGAGGTCAAAGGTAAGGAGAAGCTAGTGTGCAGATTGAAGAAAAACTTGTATGGCCTCAAGCAAGCTCCTAGATAGTGGTATTTGAGATTTGACAGGTTTATGACTGAGCATGGCTACAGTAGGTGTCAATCTAACCATTGTGTGTATTTTAAGAGATTGAATAATGGTAGATATATTATTCTATTGTTGTACGTAGATGATATGCTAGTTGTAGGATCACACATGCAGGATATCTTTGAGCTTAAGGCAAAATTAGCTCAAAGGTTTGCCATGAAGGATTTAGGAGCAGCAAAGAAAATCCTTGGCATGAGCATTAAGAGAGACAAAAAAAATCACAGGTTGATTTTGTCTCAAGATGATTATGTGAACAAGGTGTTGAAATGGTTCAATATGCAGGATGCAAAATTGGTAAGCACACCTTTGGCTGGACATTTTAAATTGAGTAAAGAACAATGTCCTAATTCACATGATGAGGTAGAGTATATGAGTAGAGTTCCATATCCTTTCAGAGTAGGGAGTTTAATGTATGCAATGGTGTGCACTAGACCGGATATTGCCCAAGTAGTGGGAGTTGTAAGTAAGTATATGGCCAATCCAGGAAAGGAACATTGGAAAGCAGTTCAGTGGATCCTTAGATATCTGAGAGGAACTAGTAGTAGCAATTTGTGCTATGGAGGTTCAAATACTTCTCTACATGGTTATGTAGATTCAGATATGGCAGGTGATTTGGATGGCAAGAGGAGCACCACAGGATATGTTTTCACTATTGGTGGAATGGCGGTTAACTCGATATCAAAGTTGTAGAAGGTTGTTGCCTTGTCA
Organism: Torreya grandis; assembly: GCA_037957365.1. Taxonomy (NCBI): domain Eukaryota; kingdom Viridiplantae; phylum Streptophyta; class Pinopsida; order Cupressales; family Taxaceae; genus Torreya; species Torreya grandis. Next base: position 4,376,069 of record JARHVA010000292.1, on the reverse strand, counting down.
ACTACAGAAGCAGAGTATATTGCAGTCACAGAGGCTAGCAAAGAGATGATATGGATGACATGGTTCATGGAAGAGCTTGGAAAGGAGCAAGAGAGTTCCAGGTTATACAGTGATAGTCAGAGTGCAATTCATTTGGCTAAGAATTCAGCCTTTCATTCAAGAACAAAGCATATACAGCTTAGGTACCACTTCATAAGATAGGTATTGGAGGATGGTGAGCTGAAGCTGGAGAAGATCCATACAGATAAGAATCCTGTTGATATATTAACCAAGCCAGTTACAAAGGAGAAGTTGAATCTTCATTCAACATCTGTTGGTCTTCATGATTGAGTTGAAGATGGAGGATTTAGAAGATGTTGCTGTACAGGTACTGGTGCAGCTGTTTGTCTCCAAGTGGGAGATTGTTAAGGTGTTGAGCTTAAAAGCTTCACCAAGTGAGTAGTTTGGCAGTTTGTAGGTTTACACAGTCATCGGCATCAGTCAGGAGTGACCGACGTCGATCAGGTGCAGTTCAAGAGACGCTGGCATCGGTAGGGATCGGCTGACATCCGTCACAGGCAAGCAGACAGGAACTGGCATTGGTTACCTGTGCGTCCAAAATGCTATTTCTGTGGATAAAACCGAGTGTTTGCATGATGAGATTAAGTCATAGTCTTAAGTCCGCGTCTCTATTATTAGTAAGACTATTTTTAGAGTCCTTGTTTAAGAGGCATAACTATTGGTTGTAAATGCATGCTCAAGTTTCCTAATTCTATATGTAGAATTAGATCTTCTTAGTTTATTGTAGTGTAATGTGAATCTTGAAAGAATAGTATAGTATTGTATAGGTGAATCAATCCAGGTCGTTGGAGTTGATTGTACTTGAGAGAGAGAGAGCTCTTGAGGGAAAGAGATCTAGAGAGAGATTTGTACATCCGAGAGAGGTGTGGAAGAAAGAAGTTTCTTCAATTTTATTCCTTCTGTAAAGAGTTTAATACAAGTTTTCAGGGTGGTTTCTTGTATCTCTTATTCTTTGCTATTTATCATTCTAGTTACTTATCTATCTGATTTAATTTTGCGTTTATTGCTTTCATAAGTGTAATCAAATTGTTGGTTGATCCCCAACATTTTCCCTTTGCAAACTCAATTTAAAAAAACTCAAATTAATTTCAGGCTTAAACAGTTGTGGTATGGCTTTGAAGGTGTTTGGAAAAAAATCATTGACAATCTTTTTGTTTGCTATCTTAGAGCAGTTTAAACAATTCTAAGTCAAGATCAAGCAGTCTAAAGCTTGGTCCATGCAACCAGAAACCACTAGACCTAATATTTCTCCTTAAGGATGCTTGTACAAACCTCTATGGTGTGTTTAAGGCTAATTAGATCATAAATTTATTTCTATTTGTTTTTCCATTCAGTTTCTATCTTTTAAGAGATGAAAGTTTAGTTTTTTTGTTTCTAAATGCATCTTGAGACCCTATGGAAGGATTCAGATAGTTTTTTGAAGATTTCTTCCTCCCGACATCATAGTATGGCCGATATATAGTTGGGGAATAAAAAAAAACTTTTTCTTGATCTACTTTTTGTTCCTCTCTTCTAAGGTGGAGATCTTCAGTCATTTGGCCTCCTAGAATCATTTATAGAGCTTTTGAGGAACGAAATCAACTTTTGAAAACTTTCAAACTCTCCTAAGAACCATTGTACAACCACCTATAGTAACAACCAGCTCAAAATATATTTTTAGACATCAAAACTCAATTTTTTGAGGGTAGATCATTTTCTCGGTCTGTGGAGGAATGCTTGCAAAATCTCAGGCCTTGAGATGACCACTACCACCTTGTGGCTCCTCCCTGCTCTCCTACCGTGCACTATTTCTCTTCCTAGAGTGCTTCATGAGGTTGGTATATAGTTTTTAAAACATATTAAATAAAAAAATTATTTATTACAAACTAAAATTCAAATAAAAGCAAAGTGGTCCCCACTATTAAATCATTTATTACCTAAAAACTTAAAAACTTTGAAATTTGTTTTAAATTTATTTTTACATGCATGTTATTGTAATTTTTTTAATTTTTTTTAATAAAAATAAATTTAAAAAGTATTTATTAATAAATTTGTTGATATAAATTTATAATCAATGTTGTAGATGAATTGATTGTTATCTTTTTGCTAAAGACTTGCATGTAGGGTGGTTCTATGTTCAAAACCCCTAAAAACAACTCTTTTAATATATTTTTGACTTATTCAAATTTATTTCAAATTTAATTAATTTTGAATTCTATTTTTTGGTTTACATGCCAAACTTCTCATGTATAAACCTGTGTTTAGTGTTGTTTTCATTTGTGGCATTTAACCTAATGAATGTTTTGTCAAGCATAATCATGTGACCATTCGTTTCATAGGTTTTGGTACATTCCAGACTTATTGGTATGGTCCATTTTGTGTTTAGATATTTATTCTATGTGTGACACTTGTGACAAATAAATTAGTACATAAATGTATGTGCATGACAATGTCACTCCCTAACAACCATGTGTTTACTTCTTCATCTCTACATTTCTCATTGTAAATCAATGTAATATATCAAGTTACGTGACTTGATTAATCTTCATTTAGAAGTTTTACTTTTGTACCAATACATAAAATCATACTTTGTAATGGAGGTCATGTTATAAAAGGCTCCAAATATGTTTGGTTGATTAGTCATGAAAAGTTGTGAGATGTAGTCTCATGATCATACTAGCCTATACTTAAGTAATTTATAGATTATAATTCCTTTTATTTCAAATGATGGATTTGTCATGATGAAGGATTTTAAATCCTTCAAATTTGTACCTAGTATAATTATTTTATTAAGGTGACTATGACATTTATCCCCACTTAGCATCAAGGGAGTGTTATAACATTTAATGTCTAAGTGATGTTATTATAGTAACAACTTTGTGCCCCCAAAAATATCTTCAGTGTGTTTGTATTTTCTTTTTCCTATGTAAAGGACCTTGGGATGACTTTGTGCCCTAATTGTTCTTTGTATCTCTCTCTTGAGCAATTCAGGTTGAGACTTTGTGCTTCATCTTGATTTGCTAGTTACTACATCCTTTGTTACATTTTGCTGTTACTACTAGGAGTGCTCTCGTGGCTGGTTGAATAGAACTTCTAAAAAAAGAGGAGTGTTGTCTGTCATTTCCTTTAAGTTTTTCATTTGATCCGCATGCATCATCTCTGAAAAAAGAGATATGGATGGTTTGTCCTACCCTTGAGTATTACTTTTTGTTTATATATATAGCCTATCTACAGGGAACCTCCCATTAATGAGAGGAGAGATCAGTCCCCTTCTGATGTGGTAAACCTACACATTTGGATGACTAATCTTCCTACTTTGGCTTATTAGACCTATTTGTTTATCAGTACATTGATTGACAAAATATTCAACCAACATTTTTTTGGCGACTCTGCTGGGGAATGAACACGTAGTTTGAAGCCTCAAGTTTGAAGCTAAAGCAGGACTGGTTCTTTACTATTTTTATTCTACAATCTGGAAACTTCACACTATACTAGAGGCCAAAAAGCTCAAGGTGTTGTTGACCCTATTTTTGAGTTGGTGCAACAGAGCAATTTTGAGTTGTCTCCTCCACAACCGCACCTTCAACGAACTAGGAGTTTTCCTCCTACCAACATCAAGTCACCAACATGAGGCAGAGCTGATTTTTGTGCTATTAGCAAAACTTTGCCTATACATACACCACCCAGATTTGCTATCCTTGCTTTCAATAATCCACTCATGGCAGTTCAAGGCCCCTGAGGTAACTCTTTTGGCCCACTCAATCTTACTCCACCCTTACATGAGTTTTCATGTAGTTCAAGGAAGAATTTCCCCAAATTATTTGGTGATGGAAAAGTTTACCCTGATGAACACATTACAGCCTTCAGCATAGCCTACAGTGTGATAGGCATAGAATTTGAGGACATGGTAGTCAGACTATTCATGGAGACATTACAAGGTACTACTGTGGATTGGTTTTACCATCTGCAAGCTAGATCAACGACTGACTGGGACACACTCAAAGCCAAGTTTGAAGCCAAATTCAAACCTACAGAAGATGCACATGCCCTTTTGGCCCAGCTCACACAAATGAAGAAGGAACCTCATGAACCAATGAGGGATTTCATCAGCAAATTTGATAAGTTGAGGAATGGGATCCATGCAATTACTCAGCCAACCCCTAAAAACCTCAAGTGCTTCTTCATCAACTCATAACTACCTGAAGTGTGTTTTCTACTGAGACGTGCTAGCCAAATAGACCATACTGGAGCTCAAGACTTAGCTACTGAGGTAAAAGATGACCTTATCTTGGCTAGGAAGATAAGGAGACATCCAAATAGAGGTAAATATTCTTCATCTTCTGATTACTCATCTACAACCACTACTGATCCCATGGTGTAGAAGTTGGAAAATGAATTGCTAGCCCTCAGAAGACAAATGGCCCAAGGGACGTCATCCGCTCTTACATACAGAGATGTCCCAAGGAGGATGTTCCAGATTTAGACATACCAAGGCAATGCTGCTAGGGGTCAAGGGCAGCCGAATCCTCTTCCTCTCCCATAGAGGAACCTTGCTATTGAAGCACCTCCAACCAACTCAATGGTTGGATATCTTGAAGGTGACTCGGGTTTCTCATTCCAGCCTGCTTTGAACCCTGAAGATGATGTTAATCTCTTCACTAAGGAAGAATTAGCTGGCGAATCCAACATTGGTTTCCTGAACTATCAGGATGAACCCAGAAGTGAAGGTCATACAATAGAGGGATCATATGATGTGTTCACTCGGTCTAAGAATCAATCAGCTCAGGAAGTTGAAAAAGAGAAGATGGAGGAGTGACCTCAACTAGCAATCTCAATTGCTAAGCGTAGAAGTACTCTGCCCTTCCAGCCAAAAGATTCGATGACTGCAAGAAAGGTGAGTACACCAAATACCCCTACATCTTCTACTTCAAATTTGTAGTCTAGTTCTCCCCTGCCAAGAATCAAAAGGATGAGCTCCCATCCTCTATTCCTAGCTCATTTCAGATGTTTGACATTATTGATCATATAAAAAAACCCAAAGTTCAAATGTTTGAATTTGAATTCCTGCAGTCCAACCCTGATTAGTTGGATAAATTGGTTTAATGTGTGAAGAACCAAAACATCCTAGCAAGACAAGAAGTTAAGAAAGAAACTCTTGATCCCCCAAGGAACATGTCTATCCCAAACAATCTTTTCATTGTTCCTCCTGCTACTCCCAGGAAAATAGAGCCTTTCTATGTATCCCTATTAATAAATGGATATCAATTAAACAATTGTATCATTGATTTTGGAGCTTTGGACAATGTCATGCCTACCAAAGTGGCTAAATCCCTTGGCCTTACACTGACCAAGACATTTGGTAGATGTTTTTCCATGGAAAACAAGTAGGTACCATTGCTAGGGCAAATTATGGATGCTCAATTTACTTTTGCAGCGTTTCCAGACAAAAGAATCAAGATGACCATCTTAGTGGCTAACGTCCCAGCATCTTATGGCATCCTTCTTGGCTAGAATTTATGCAAAGATGTTTGTGGCAAATTAAACATGGACTTGTCTAGTCAAAGGCATCATGAAAAGATTGCTTCCTGAAAAGGAAACAAAATATGTGGTCACCCAATCATTAGCACCTGAAGCTCAAATTTTGTTTGAATCTTCAAGCATGGGTAACTACTTTCTGTCCACTAAAGAAGCTCATGAAAAGCACGTTGAAGTTCCCAAAAGTGACGACCTGAAGTTTGGTTTAGTTGGAACTATGGAAGAATCTCCACCTCCAAATGAGGAAGTATCCAAAGGAAAATCAATGTCTAATGAGGTATGAATCCTTGAATTCAATGGCAGTTGTTCCTCTACTGGTTTAGGAGCTGGGGTTGTTTTGATATCTCTGCAAGGAGATATTTTTCCTTCATCCTACAAGTTGAAATTTAACAACTCTAATAACACAGCTAAGTATGAATCCCTATTGCTTGGATTAAAGGTTGCTCAGGACAAAGGTATCAAGCTTCTTCATGCTAAAGGGGACACTAAACTAGTGGTTTTTCAGGTAAGAAACCTATATTAGACCAAAAATGAGAGATTGCACTATTATTGCAATCTAGTATGGGACCAAATTGAAAACTTTGATGCTTTCAGCATCTTTGCAGTTCCCAGGGAATTCAATGATAGAGCTGATGCTTTGACTATCTCGGGCACTCTTTTGGTTCCCCACTCAGACTTCAAAGGAGACAAGTACACTATTGAACTGGTCTCTCAACCAAGTGTACCTAATAATGCTAGTCATTGGCAGGTGTTCAATAATGACAAACAAATCATTGCTTTCCTAGAGCAAAAGGATAGTTTTGAATAATTGCATTTTGAAGGCAGTGAACCTCAAGAGCTTGAAACAACCCTTGAATCAAGTTTAAGCACAGATGGAGAGTTCATGCAACTTAAAGGGAATAAAATTCCCAAAGGCCTAATCTCCCTTGAGAAACTATTTGATAAGCATGATAGATTCATCAAACAATAACAAACGAAGGCAAGCTCTTCTCAGGGGTTAGATCAAGTGAATTTGGGTACCAAGAAAGATCCCAAGATGGTGAACATTGGGAAGTGTTGCACTCCTGAGGAAAGATTCAAGTTCAATTCTCTACTCAGATAGTACATAGACATTTTAGCATACTCCTACAATGCCTTAACTTCACTCAGGCCTAATGAAATCAGACATGACATCCCTCTAAAGGCTAACTCAGTACCTTATAAGAAAAAACCCAAGTAGTATAATCCAAAGATGTTAGGTAATATTCTGTTTGAGATACAAAATATGTTAAATGCTAGGACCATTTTCCCAATCCATCATTCCACATGGATTGCAAACACAATGCTTCTGAGGAAGAAGAATGGCAAAATTCACCTTTGTGTGGATTTTAAGAATTTGAATCAATCATCCTTGAAGGATAAATATCCTTTGCCTATCATGGATCAAGTGCTTCAGATAGTGATTGGTTCAGAGATGTTATCAATGCTAGATGATTTCTTAGGATACAATCAGGTTGAAGTTGTTGAAGCAGACCAGCATAAAACTGCGTTGACAGCACCTTGGGGCACCTTCACCTATAAGAGAATGCCTTTTGGCTTGATAAACACTGGCACCACCTTTTAGAGAGCAATGGACCTCACATTCAAGGATGAGATGGGTAAGTTCATTATAGTTTATCTTGATGACTTGACCATTTTCTCTAAGCATCACCTAGATCATTTGTGCCACTTACAACAAGTGCTAGAATGTTGCTGTCAGAATGACATTTCCTTGAACCCCAAGAAATCATTTTTTTGGGTAACAGAGGGAAAACTTATTGGACACATTGTGTCCAAAGAAGGCATAAAAATTGACCCAAATAGAGTTAGTTTAATCCAAGAGCTTACCTTGCCTACAAGTAAGACTGCCATTCACTCTTTCTTTGGCAAGGTGAATTTCATACGAAGACTAGACATACTGTAAGCATGATGAAGGGAAAGCCCACCTTCGGCTGGACAAATGAAGGAAAGTCAATGTTTAAAGATATCAAGACTACCATTGCTCACACCCCAATTCTAGTTTGTCCAGACTATAACAAAGAGTTCACCATGTACAGTTATGCTTCAAAACACATGCTTTTAGCAATTTTGGCACAATAGAATAAAGAAGGTATGGAGTCTCCCATTTCCTTCATGAGCTGTCCTCTTAAAGCTCATGAGATAAAATACTCGAATATGGAAAATCATGCTTATGCAGTGGTGAAGGTGGTAAAGCATTTTCGCTTCTACATCTTGAATTCATGTACTACTACCTTGGTTCCTGACACAACAGTCAAATCCATACTAACTCAAAAGGAGTTTGGGATGAAAAGAGGCAATTAGGTTGCAAAGATTCAAGAGTTTGATCTGCTCACCAAACTAACAAATCTCATTCGAGGAAAAGGCTTATGCCAATTAATTGCTAACAACAAGCCAAAAGGAACAGAGCATTGAAAATTAGAAGTGCCAATAGTCCTCTTTGTCTCTACCACTAATGAGTGGTATTTAGGTATTGCTCACTTCCTTACTTATGGTGAATGTCTTGCTCACCTATCTTATAAGGAGAGAAGGACTATCAAGTTGAAAGTGGCAAATTTTGTCCTTTGGGATAATGGCCTATATAAGAGGGTCCTTGATGGAGTGTTCCTTTGCTACGTGGACAAGGAGCAGCAAAACCAAATTTTGAGATCCTTCCATAATCAAGCCTGTGGAGTACATTTTTTTGGTCTTATGATTGCCCAAAAGATCCTTCAGGTCAGATATTACTGGCCTACGCTTTTTCAAGATGCATACAAGTGGGTAAGGAAATGTGAACTATGCTAGCAGTTTGTTGGAAGACCCAAGTTATCTGCCCTGCCTCTCAAGCCAGTAATCATAAAAGAACCATTTCAGCAATGGGGCCTCAATTTTATTGGTGCTATAAACCCATCTTCAAGCACTGGACATGATTATGTCCTCATAGCCACAGACTACTTCACCAAGTGGGTGGAATCAATTCCAACCAAGCATGCTACTTCAGAAGTGGTGTGCAATTTCCTGAAAGAGAACATCATTTCCAAGTTTGGGGTCCCAACTAAGATTGTCACTGACAATGTAGCTTGTTTCACTTCCCTGAAGATCACTCAATTATATTTCTACTATGGAATTACACTCCCCCACTCATCTGATTACTTTCCACAAGGGAATGGACAAGTTGAATCAAGTAATAAGAACCCAGTGACTATCATCAAGAAGCTGGTTGATGACAACCAAAGAACATGGCACAAAGCACTGATTGATGCTTTGTGGGTTGACAGAATTACACCCAAAAGGGCAATTGGTATGTCTCCTTTCCAATTTATTTATGGTATTAATATAGAGATACCAATCACCTTGGAATTCCTAGCATTAAAATTGGTCAAGGCAATTAAAGATCAAGCGTATGAAAGTGCCCTTGATAAGAGAATTATGTGCCTGACTGAGCTAGAAGAGCAGAGAACTAAAGTGGCAGATTGAATTGTATTCCATCAAAGCCTGGTGAAGAAACTCTTCAACCAGAAAGCGAAGAGCCAAGATTTCTAGGTTGGAGATCAAGTCCTGCTGTGGGACAAGAGAAGAGAACCAAAGGGAATGCATGGAAAACTTGATTCCCTATGGAGAGGCCCTTTTACTATCCATGAGCTCAAAGGTGAAAATAGCTTCCTATTGAAATATCAAGATGGCACATCCTTTTCTCTGCCTCACAATGGTCATCATCTAAAGCACTTCAACTCTTGAAGTATCAGATGAAATTGTTTGTACATATGTATAATTGTATAGTCTTTTCTACTTTATGCTGTTTGTTTTCATTTTTTTTTTGTCACCTTTCTTTCTGGGTAGCACGACTCTGTAGCCCAATGGCACAATTGAAGGAACTAGAGATTTTGGTTTCTACTCCCCTCAGTTTTTCCAAGTTCTTATCTGAAGGAAGTTTCCCAACAGGAGCTAGCTGTTGTCCCCACAAAAAATAATGTCACTCATTTTTAGGACAACATATAAGTTATTTTGGTCTTGCAAAGACCAAAATATCTCTTTCCATTTCAAAAAATTGTTCTAAGATTTCAAAATTAGGAATTATTCAAGCTTTTTTAGTTGAAGGACTAGTGGTTCAAAGGTTTAAAGGCTTGTACAGGGTGGTTCAATCAAAAGGGGTGAGTTTCCAACACTTGTGCATTTTCAGGATTGGTTCGACACCTTGGTTCAACCAAAAATGGGCTCATAGTCAAGCTTGTAAGTGAAGATTGAACTATTGAACCTTGAAACACTTTGGTTCAATAGTTTAATGAGTCCAAGGTTCAACATCATTGACAGGGTTAAAAGAGTTAAGCACTTTAGCCAGATTGAACCATTCAGTGATGTCAGTAGGACACTCAATCACTTTGGTAAGTTCATCATCTTTCCAAAAGACTAAGCTTCAAGGAAGGAATGGACCATTGAACCAAAGTTGGTTCAACTGGTCAGTTTAAAGTAAAGGTTCAAAGGTTCAATGTGGTTTACAAACTATTTTGAACGGTCAAGACTTAGCTAAAACAAAGACATTGAACCATTGAACCGTTGAACCAAAGTTGGTTCAATTGGTTGGTTCAAGTGACAAAGTTGAAAGGAGTGCCCCAAGAGTCCAATACACAAGTACCCTTTTGAAGGGAATTCCTGTGGCAAAAAGTGACCAAGGCAAAACCAATGGATCGAGACAAAAACCCAACAGAACCCTGTGAATGTTGCCAAGTATCATCTTTCAAGTCTCATTCCACTTTGATTCTAAGAGCCATGGAAGTTGCCACGTAGCCTTTGTAAGTTAAGCAAAGCACGCCAAGTCACGTCATCTCCATGTATCCAAATGAGTTTTGCATAGTTTTATAGTGTTTCTAAAATGTGACGGAAGCCACCATGTGTCATCCTCCAAAAGATTCTCAAGAGGCAAGCGAAAGCTACCACCTTTTCATTGTAACCCCACAGAGAGCGACACATGTCTGCATCCGTGATTCTAAATTTCTAATAAGTTTCAAAACCTATATCAATAAACATTTCTCAAAGAAGCCATGGAACATGCCACGTGTCCCTTGCAAAAGTTTAGCAGAAGCTGACAAGTGTCAATTTCTATAATTTCTCCCTCTTGTGTCTTGTTTTCATAAAGACTGTGGTGGACCCCTAGTGAGCTGCCGAAGAAAGTGGAACATGCCAAGTGTCATCATCCACCTGACTTTTCAAAGACAAGTGAAAGTTGCCACTTATTTATTTATAACTCTATGGAGAGTGACACGTGTCTACGTTTGAGCTTTGATCAGGTTTATAAGCTTCTCCTAAGTATTTTTAGAGCACAGCGAAAATCACCACGTGTCATCTTCTACAAGACTCATAAAATATGTTTCTAAAGCCTTTAATAGTAGTGGAAGCTACTGTGCGTCCTCACCTAATTCTAAGCGAATGCTACCACATGTCAATTTTTTAGCAGAAAGTGACCAAAGAATAGAGAGACAATTTAAGGACCCGATTTAATAGCTAGAAAGGGAGGAACAATGAAGAAAAGAACTAGAAATATCCACGCATGAGATATTTTTCAAATGACAGCAAATCTAAGGATGTAAAATTGGTGTCAATGAAGTGTCTGTTGATTTTTGCAGACTTAAGTGTGAGAGCCCTAATCACTACGAATTCGAGGAAACAATACTAAATATCTAGAGTGTCAACATAGTGTTTAGCTCTGATAGACCTCTTGAAGCTAGAAACGTGGATGCAAATTTCTTGAGCCTTTAAAAGACAAATTTTTTTTGGAATAAAGGGAAAGTGAACAATGGTGCAATCAAGAGAGGGAACTAAGAGAATCATCCAATTCTAGGAGATGGTAGTTGAGTTAAGATACAAAACTGAAAGTGCATTCAAAGCATTGGATGCGCAGCATGAGCTGTTCCATGGGAGAAATGTGCTAAACCTCTCTTGACCTCTATATATTGTAATCTCTCTAATTTTTATGAGGATCTTTTTTTGCCATAGAAGCAAAAACTCTACCCAAATTGAAAGGCATCTACTGAGACTTTGAGCTCAGATTGTTAATCATTTTATTCAAATGAATAAGAAAGCAAGTGACCTTTTCAGACTTTGTGCTAAAAATAGCCTATGTTATTTAGGGAATTGTTCGTATGTCTATTTCCTAGAAGCATTCTTGTTTATTTGATATAACAAGTAGAGTTAGCAGAAGTGGTTAAGAAAGTGTCTTGAGGACCAACTGTGGGACAAATTTGTGCCCCAACAAGTATCTTCAATGTGTTTTTATTTTCTTTTTCCTATGTAAAGGACCTTGGGATGTCTTTGTGCCCCCATTGTTCTTTGTATCTCTCTCTTGAGAAATTCAAGTGGAGACTTTTTGCTGCATCTTGATTTGCTAGTTACTACATCCTTTGTTACATTTTGCTGTTACTACTAGGAGTACTCTCGTGGTTGGCTGAATAGTGCCTCTGAAAGAAGAGGAGTGTTATTTGTCATTTCCTTTGAGGTTTTCCTTTGATCTACATGCATCATCTCTAAAAAAACAGAGATGGATGGTTTGTCCTACCCCTAAGTATTATTTTCTATTTATGTATATAGCCTATCTATAGCGAACCTCCCCTTGATGAGAGGAGAGATCATTCCCCTTCTAATGTGGTAAACCTACACATTTGGATGACTAATCTTCTTACTTTGGCTGATGAGACCTATTTTGTTTATCAGTACGCTGATCGACAAAATATTCAACCAACATATCCAATACAATTCCTCAACTCTTGATTGTACTCTTTACTCAAGGGAAATCTTGGATGTGCAAAATCAAAAACTATGCAAAGATGATCCAAAGTAGACAAAATATCATCATGAGAAGATATCTCACCTAAACCCATGTCATAAGATTCATTATACACCTTGTATCTACCTTAAGTGATGAAAACTTTTTGTGCCTTTATGATGCAAGGAATGGTGAAGCCATATTGTAGTATCTCATCCTTCATGAATTCTCCTTCACACATTCATGGGTGGAAAACCTATAGGTAGATTGATTCCAAAAACACACACCATGATTAGTCATAAAATATTGAACATAAAATGACACCCATTTTACTTACCATGATTATCCATGTTAGACCATCATCTATAACCTTGTATTCTAGTGTAGAACTTGAATCTAAGGAGTGATCTATGAATCGTGAGAATTGATCCTCCATAAAAATTTTAGAATGCAAAAAATACTCTATATCATGCCTCATGAAATTCGTTTCTATCCAAATTCATGGGATTAAAAATTCACTAGAAATAGTAATATTAATCTCATCCAATCCTTCATCCTTCTTGTATCTCAAAAGATCTCCTAGATCCCATATATAAAAATAATTTTGAACTTGAATCAAAGAATATATATTCCCTATGTTACAAGTTATATCCTTGACCCTATCACCAATTTTATAATTATTTTCATGATGAAGAGAATCTTGTAATGTCATAGTATGAAGCAAAAAATTTAACATATGACCATCCTTTACATACTTTGGGCTATAATAAAAAGTGTTCAAATTCTTTTTCCAAGTGAAAAATTGTTGAGATATCCTCAACATCTCCATCTTTGTGACTTAATTTCTGAGTTAGGATCAACATTCTCCTCAATTATATGCTTATTAACATGGCCATCCTAACATTCAATCATTTATGATAATGACTCACCTTTTGGAAGATCATTGCGTAGATCATGAATTGGCACATCTATTTCCATCTTTGACTCTTTGCATTTTACTAGTGATGCATTTTCTTCTTTGAGTTCATTGATATCCATGTAATCATTAGAATACAATAAAAAAAATTCTACTATCAAAGGATCTTTACCCTCACCCTACATGTTGTAACCCTCCTATTATTTCTTAATGATGTCTTATGGCTCTAAATTTGTGTCATCTCTCCCTTTGCAACATGATTGATTTGAATACCCTTAGGATTATTTCATAAAAGGTTAAGTGAAAAAGTGAGAGAAATGGGAACATTGGGTTTTAAAATGCTTTTCATCAAAAATTTACTTTATGGTTCTAATTTTCGCTTAAGAAGGGGATATTTTAGGGTCATGGGAACCCAAGTGATTAAGTAAAATATTTTAACAAAAAGTACTTTTAACATTATAATTATTTTCCTTCCCTTTTGGATGCACCCCTTTGGGGAAAGGTTATAAAGTTAAATTGGGGATCTTGTGGAAGTGATCATGATATATTAGATAACTAAATTTATAAGCAAAATCATGAAAATGCTTAACTTATCCATTGAGGATGAAATTTTTCAATGGAAATTGAAGTAAGGAAGAAATACTTTACATTCAACTAGGGTGTCCTCATTTATGGGTTGCATTGAGCTTCAATAATCAGATTTGTAGCATTTCATCAATTTGAAGGTTTCTAATTTCACCCTACATGTGGCATCTAGGGTTTTTGGTGTAATTTATAGCTTGAGGGCACATTTTTAGCTATTTTTGGGCATATTCAATAGAAAATTGGTTTGTGAAGGATGGTTCTATGGTTTTGAGGACCATTATTAATCAATTGATAGGTTAATGGGTAGCAAACCCTTGTAGAACAGCCCTAGGGTAATGATTGGGTTTGGGGGGTGGGAGTTTGAAGCCTCATCAAGGGATTAATTGGGGTTTTGAGGGTTGTCTATAGACCTAAAGGTGCACCATCCCCCTTAGGGACTACAATTGACATTTTCAAGGGAATAACACAACCTTATTTATGATCTATAATTATATAATTGAAGCTGGTATTTTTATTTTGATTTAAAATTATTTGTTGAAGGAAAATTATAATTTTTGGAATAGATAATGTTGGATGTAATATTTTATTAATTTCCTATAAATTCTAAAGGAATACATATTTTTTGGATGCCCTAAAATTGGTACTGGATAATTAAATTTTTTTATGAACTTAGGGTTTGAATATTTAATATACACAATTTCATAATTTATTGGCTAGGGTTTGATATTTAAAAATTATAAATTTTGAGTGGGGTTTGTTGGTAAACCCTTTAGATCTAAAAATAACCCAAAAAGGTACATTAAATGGTATTAGAACTAATTTCTTATCTAGCTATAGGGTGAGTGACTTTAATGGATTGACGACCTAAAATTTTTCCAAAATAAGAATACAAAGATCCCATTCAAAATGTGGGTATGAAGAAGAGGACAATGGATGAAGCCATGGATGATTTGTTAAAATCCATGGCGATTTATCAAAGGGAACTAAAGGAAATAAGTTCCAAAGTTTTGGCAAAGTCTATGGGGTTAAACCCTAGACCTCAAAAATCTCTCTTAGAAGAAAAGAATATTAACTACAATTGAATTTGGAGCTTCAAAATCCTTAAATTTTAGGGAAACTAAAGAATAACCTCCAACTACACAAAGTGAATCCTAGCAATGTAAATGATGAGATTTAAAATTTTGAATCTTTGGGGAAACCAAAGAGGAGTTTTTAGTTTTTTAATGGGCAAGAAACACATGAGTTTTTTTAAGCCTTCAAATAAGATATTTCATGGAAGCAAGTGGAAAAAATTCAACTAGAAATGGAACCAATAAACTCAAAAATTTCTAAGTTACATGATAAAAAATTTGAGTTTCAAAAATCAGAAAATTTGGGGCAGCCAAGTAGTGAAATATATGAGTTTCACAATTCATCAATAGTGGGGAATCAAGAGGGAGTTGTCCATCAAATTCATGATCAGAAAAAAGAGAAGAAAATGGTGGATGATGAAAAGAGAGAGATAATGGAAGCATAAAAGCCAAAATTTATTAATGGGATTAAAGATAAGGATGGCCATAAAATTTGTTAATGAGGCCATAGATGCATATAAGGAAATGAAGCTTAAGGTTGATGATCTTAACCTTGAGATTGAATCAAACAAGGACTCAATACAAAATAATCAAAGATCCCCTATAGATGTAGAACATCAAATTGGTGCTAAAACGAGGTTTATGGAGTAAGAGAATGAAGCAAGAGCAAGATAAATTGAGCAAGCAATTAATGAACTCATTAGACTTGAAAAAGACTTTGATTTGGGACATTTTTAAAAAAAACATAGAAGTTGAAAATGTAGAGATTGAATAAAGGGATAGAAATGACTTCCAATATTTTGATAATCCACTTTTTGAGGTGGATGTTGAGATAGATCAAAGTGAATATTTTAGGTGGGATCTAGGTGAAACTTTCAGACCATGAGAAAAGGCTACAGTTTCCTATTTTGGGAAGACACCACCACTAAGAGGGATTCACCCTAATTCATGTGTGGTATGTAAATTAAATTATGGAAATAGTGTCGAAACTCAACTCTTCACTTATATCACCAAGTTTAAAACATCAAAAAGGGAACATTCCTTGCATTACATAAAGTCTCAGCCTATTACAAACTTGGTATGTTCTCTTAGTTATACATTTTTTGAGTTGGTGTAGCCACCTCAACTTGTAGATCTATGTCATAATATATGTTTGGTAAATGTGTCAAAGGTTGGAAATTTATTTGCATCAAAATAGGTTGAAATAATGACAAATTCTAAGTATGCACAGCCACCAAGGCATTGTGAAAACCATATAATCCCATGCTTCAAAAGCATGATAAATTTTAAAGATGATGAATTAAGATCAATTTTTGAATGGGTAAAAACTTAGTTGGTGAATAACAAATGGTAGTCTAAATTTTTCAAGAAGAATAGCTCCATAAAATAGTAATAAACTTTTGAGTTTTTAATGCTAAATGAGCTGGTTGTATGTGCAAAACAATAGTTGAAAAGTGTGCCAACTTAGATGTGTACATGTACCATAAAGTCTTAAAGTGATAAGACAACATGTGTGGGAGACAATGAAGGGATAAATAAACAAACTCATCTATTCATATGCACAATAAATTATAAAAATCTTGGCATATTAGAACCCCTTATAAATTCTATAAATGCAAGGTAGTGTGGGTCCTTCTCTTGTGACAAAAAGTTGGTATGTGAAGAGAACAAAAAACTCTCCTAAGGTATGAAATTTTAACACTTTTTAGGCCTAATATGTGTTATAAATATTATTGAATATGTGTTTCAGTAGAAAGATAGACAATTGGACATTCAATTGAATTGGTCTAAGTTTGAAACAAGGGGGAAATTTAAAAATACAAATTGATGAATAATAGGAGGATTGATCAAGTTCTACAACTCTTAGGGGTGAAAAAAAAATAAGGATCAACTCTTTGAGGGAATATCACCCTAAATATATATGAACTCATGTTGAAGGTGGAAATATTGTTTCTAAAAAGGTGCAAAAGGAGAGGCAAGAAAAACTAATAAGGCACTATGGCAAGGTTGTTCACTTATTCATGGTATGCACACATAAGGTATGTCTTTAAGATTATTCAAAGTTATTAGTTTCATGCAAGTTATTGAGAAACACCTTTTACATAAGGAAGACTATTTGAGGCGCACTGAGAGACCTAAGGAGCATTTGGATGATTTCAAATGAATCACTCACTCCATGGTGCACATGTTAGGAAAAATGATCATGATGAATAGCCATAAGATAATTTCTAGTGATGTTATTCATGGTTGTTCTATCCTATCTAAAGAGAATTATGGAATCATGAAATGTTCCTTAAGGGTGAGATACATGAGGGAATTCCCAAGGGTTGAGTTAGGAGTAATTTCATGTTTCTTGACAAATAGAAGGATGTAATCTTCAAATATAGTCCTATAAACATCAAGTAAATAATAAATTTTAGGGCATTTTTCTTCAAGGTAAGAAAACCCATGAGTTTATGGATGGAGGAATGGATTACAACCATGTTGGGGAGGTTTCTATCCTTCATAAAGTGAAACTTATAAGTTTAAGGGAAGGTTTAGAGTGTATTAATGACACAAGTAGCCCTATTAGACTTTTCAAGGTAGGTTTGCACATATTTCTAGCCATTCAACATCTGGAAAACTTGGTCAAGTATGTAAGCTTGGGAAAATAAGAGAGTCACCCCCACATGGAATGTGAAGGAAGAATTCCCTCCATTTTGAATAGAATTCTTGTGTCTTGTATGGGTATTGATAAGTGGATAATCAAGGATCAGTTTTCTATCCACCATCTTGTTGGAACAAAATTTTCTAGCATCGATAATGCTATCACTCATGAGAATTTCCATTTTCTCATCATTCCTTTGACATATCTGAGGTACAAGGCCTTAATGGAAAGGGAAAAAAGGAATAAGTGTTATTTTTATCATTATGTGATTGCAACCAAGAGTCTTTAAACACATCATCAAAGGGCTTCATCAAGAGGTCTTTCTTCCATGGGAAAAAGTTAGAGTGGAGTTGTGTATAAGTCCAATCATTATAATGGCTCCATGATTGTTGCTATTCCTTGAGGACAAATAAATTTGGGAGGGGAGGATTGTCATGTCCCCCTTTCAACATGATTCATTTTAAGACCCTTAGATTGGTATGTTTCCCAAAAACCTAAGGGAAGAACTGAGAGAAAGGGGAATGTTGGGTTTTAAAATGATTTTCATCAAAAACGTACTTTATGACTCTAATTTTCACATAAGAAGGGGACATTTGAGGGTCATCAGAACCCAAGTGGTTAAGTGAAAGTTTGTAAAAAAAGTTCATTTTAATATTTTAATTATTTTCCCTCCCTTTTGGATACACCCCTATGGGGAAAATCTTGTAAAGTAAATAAGGTAAATTGTGGAAGGGATCATGTTATTTTAGATAATTCAGTTTGTAAGCAAAAGTATGAAAACACTTAGCTTATCTATCGAGGATGAAACCATTCAATTGAATTTGAATTGAAGATGAAATTACTTACATTCAACTAGAGTATCCTCATTTAGGTGTTGCATAGAGCTTCAATAATTAGATTTGTATCATATCATCAATTTGAAGGTTTGTGATTTCACCCTATGTATAAAAATAAGGGATTTGAGTGGAATTTCCATATTGAGGGTAAACTTGAATTTATTTGTGAGCATATTCATCAATGAATTGGTTTGTGAAGAATGTTATTGGAATTTCGAGGACCATTGGCAATGAATTAATAGATTTATGGCTAGTGAAATCTTGTGGAGTAGAGCTAGGGTGGCGATTGGATTTGGGGGTGGTTTGAAGCCATATCAAGGTAATAATTAGGGTTTTGAGGGTTGTTTACAACCTTAAAGGTGAAGTTTCCCCCTTAGGGACTATAATTGACATTTTGAAGGGCATAACACAACCCTATTGGTGATATGAAAATATGCAATTGAAGCTGGTATTTTTATTCTAATGTATAACTATTTGTTGAAGAAATATTACAATTTTTAAAATAGATATTTTTAATTATAATATTTATTAATTTATTATAATTTTTGAAGGGAATAAATATTTTTTGGATGCCTTAAAATTGGTACTACATAATTTCAAAATTTTATGAACCTAGGGTTTGAGTATTTAATTTAAATATTTTCATAATTTATTGGCTAGGGTTTGATATTCAAAAATTAGCAATTTTGAGTGTCAGTTTGTTCGTAAACCCTTTTGATTGAAAAATAACCCAACAAGGTATATTATAATTTTATTGTTCTTCTTTCTTCCTAATTTCTCCCTTATCAATCTTGTAAGGTTTTGACTTTCCCTCTTTCTTTCATTATCAACAATTGTAGCACTTCAATCTTCTACTCTAATTTATTTGTTTACTTTGGATGAACTATTTTAATTCAACTAACTTTGATGTTGTTGATTTTTCATAAAATTTTTCTTCCTCAAACCTTTGAGATTTTGCTATATCTAATACTTTTTTTGGTTCTTCATTTGGCAACACTTTTACACGTCCTTTGCCTAGACAACTGTAACTTGGCTCCCATGGTTCCTTGAATAAGAATCATAGTTTTTTGTTGTCTAAGATCATTTTTTATGGTATATTTATAATATTTATTTTTCAAATATTTGATGCTTTCAAAGTCCACCAACTTATTGATTGAAGTATTTTTTTGAATATTGTGTTTGATTTTATCTTGTTTGATATTTTGGATCAAAATTCATCATCCATCATCAAGAAAAAGTAAGAAAAGTATCATTTTTATTGATTTTTCCTATTGATGGATCATGAATGTTTATCCAAAACATCAAGTAGGATAACAAATTTAATATTCCAAAAAAGCCTTTAATCAGTTATTATTTAGTTTAACTATAATTTTTGCTATTAAGTATGGTTTCAAATTTTCTTCAGGTTGACTAATCATAATTTTATCCAATACATGCATTGATGGTGAAACTTCCCACACATCCTTTTTCCCATTAGTCATTAAAATTGATAGGAGTGGTATAAAAATAATGTCACTCTCATTTATAATCAATGTCATAATTGTTTGCATTGAGGCAACAATAATTTTTGCATGATTCTTATGAACAATAGCAAAGAAAATTTTAAGCATTTGGAGAATAAGATCATCACATTCGAGATATAACATTAGAACACAAGATTGGAATTTTTCAATAGTTTATAAAATTATAACCCTCTTATAAAAAGGACTTTTGATTTTATCTATGCCTATAGAAGCTTTCCATAATCAACTAGAATATTTCCTTCATGATGTTTCTATATGGATTTCTATGATCTATTATTCTTGTAATTTCACTAATAAAAGTGATAAATACAAGTCTCACTTATAGATATGGGTGTCTCAAAATATTGGGCTTAGACAAATGAATCATTGATGCATTCAATGTCCATAACATAGACTAAGAATTTGATTGTCTTGTCATGGACAAATATTTTACCACTTCTTCCAAAATACTAAGTAGATTTTTTTTTGAATGAGGTGGCTATTCAATTTTCTTCCCTACTCTATAAATCCTTATTCTCAAACCATATTTAATCATTAACTCTAGGATTCATAGGCTATGCATCAAATAGTATATGTAAAATATTAATTTTTCCCAATAGGCTGGCAAGATACCAGCTCTGATACCACTCTAATGTCCCCTTCTCAAAATACCAAATTATGGGATTTATCAGCAAATCCTTTTTAAGAATAAATATTAGTTTCTAAATAAATCTTGAATTCTTAAAATTAAGGATAGATCCCTTTTAACTTGAAATTTTAAAGAAATAATTAAAGTAGTTAAATGTCCATGGAGAGAAGAATTTTTATTAAAATTAGATTACAATGCAATGTAAAAAACTAAATATATTGACTAAAACTAGAGCCAAAATTATGAATGAAAAATTCGAAATTGTAACCCTAGGTTTTTATGTCCACTTACCATTTACAAACATCAAACCTTAATTTTAGAACTTACACTTATATAGTTAATCATACAAATAAATTGGTTAGATAGAAATGGCCTCCAATCTAGCATATGGTGATCTCAAAATCTAAAAATGATTGAATGGGTTGTACAACTAGATAGAAATGATCTATAAATGGCTAAAAAATGATGTACTATATACCAATAAGGTCCAAAAGTTTGAATGATAGGTTTTAAATAGTAATAGAACTATATCATAACTCAAGAAATCTTATTTAGGGATGATATCACTATAGTGAATTGATTTAGGGATGAAAATGATGATGTCAACAATATAAGGATGTATGGATACTTCACTAGCTGGTATGACTAGTCAAAACCTTAAAAGGAGCTAGAAATATGATAAATCTACTAATGATTCTCATAATGCTAAATTATAATGGTATCCTAATTTGAAAGCACAATTTTAGTTACTGAATGGATCCATCTCATAAGACTAGAGGGTTTTCATCCTCAAATCTCCTTACCCACCAAAGGTTTTTCATCCTCAAAGGGTGAAAGCTAAAGTAGATGCTCAAAATTTCAAAAGTGTAATTGATAATAGGCAAAATATGATCTCCCATGAACCCAACACCCTTCTATATAATTTTATTTTCAATTTTTTCTTTTCTCACCCTTTTATTTTATTTCTAATAATAATAAATCAATATTGAGTTATCATATTTTAATAAAATAAAATCTAAGTCACTTAGACAACTTAAAATATTAACTTTATTATTTTTTACTTTATTTGAAAAAGGGGACATGACACTCTACACAAGATTTTCACCTGGGAAAACCATTTTAGTAAAAATCTATCACACTACCTTCTTTTTTATTACATTAACTCAATTATCTTACAATATAATAATGTACTTTAATTTTTATACTGATCCTAATGCATGTGCGAGTATTTGTAGGCACATCAATAGGAAACCATGCAAGTGGTAAGGTACCAAAATCATGGGTTGAGAAGATCATCCATAATGATTCACAAAACATATATAACATAGTTTAGATTAGTGTAAATTGTTTGGAGTGTAAATCATGCAAAGTATACAACACATATCCAATATTCTCCCACCTGTTAAACACTTTGCATAGGGGACCACAAATGCATACTTTTAACAATTGAGTGCATCCATGCCCATTGATATTATAACCATTTTTTTTTTGATACTCATAACCTTCATAAATGAATTAACAAAATTATCTAATCTATCAACCTTCTCCAATATCACTTTCTTGTCTTCAACTATGTCTCAAACAAAATGGCACTATACATTAATATTCTTGACCAAGCATGACAAGTGGGGTTAATCTATAAAAAAATTATACTTTGATTATCATAATTAGTCCTTAATATTTTCCTTAATAAACCAATATTTGAACACCACCTTTGTAACCATATGGCATACGTAATTGCATAAGTGACCACCATGTACTCAACTTTTGTAGTTGAAAGTGAAACTAGTGTCTACCTCTTACTCATCCAATTGATTGATCCATTGTAATAACCCTAATAGGTTTTACTGAAATATATCACTGTAAAAAAAAATTATTACACATAATCATCATACATATTTCACCATGAGAAATCTAATTAGTAATATTTAACTATATCCATTAATTTAGTTAACCTAAATGTTTATAGTTAATCCACCTAACTAAGGATCACCATGAATAGATATAAAAATCATGAACAAATTTGATTAACAATAAATACTACATCTAATCATAAATGAAATAGTACAAATTGAGCCACAGTTGATATGACATTACATCCACTACTATAGAAGTATAATATATAAAAGTTACAATTTTTAGTAATATATAATAATATTTCAAATATTAAAACATGATAAAAAGTTCTATAGAGCAGAGTCTCCATGACTCAAGTATCAATCTCTAATATCAAGTGTTGTCCCTAGTATAGTACTATATATCCCCTACACTATCTTTAAAAAAATAAGATGGATTTCTCTTCATAGATGGTTAGATAATGATGGTGTAGGATTATTGGGTAACAAACTAGACCCTGTGTGTTAAAGATACCTAATACATAATGTGCACCATCAATAAATATGTTCTAATATGGTATCATATAAATATGAAAACTATATCAACATGTGAAATGTCAATGTTTAATTAAAACATTACTTTGGGCAAAGTTTTAAATAATTGATGATATTTATAATGTTTCAATTTCATACACATCACTCAATCAAATTACACCTCATCTTGCATTAATGGTGCTAATTAAGCCAGTGGAATCCACCCACAACTTATTTAGGATCATGAATGCGAAAATTGGTAAAAATACATAATAATATAAAAAATAGATTGATTCAAAATATTTATCATTAGTTAATAAAAATATGTTAAGTATAAAAATATCAAATGCATTCATCTAGCCTACTAGATGTAAAGCAATTAATCTATAACATATAGTTTATTATAAAAAAACAAACATAATCAAAATAATCCTTAATATACCATATGGGTAATGGTTATATCTAAATTATTAGTTACCCATATCACAAGTAACTTATAATGTTATTTCCTCCCCAAAATAATCATTATAACACAGGATTATATTTTTGTTCATATTCCACATATAAAATAAAATCTAGTCCAACACATCATAATATGTTTTATATTTAATACTCATAAATACATTAATTTAATACTTATATAAAAATA
>JARHVA010000292.1:4287500-4347500 GCA_037957365.1 Torreya grandis | reverse complement strand
TGGCGTTATACAACTCCTTTTGTATAATGCCTCAATCAGATCCATCTTCAACATTGATTGGTATGAGTTATTGCAATCAAACACAATTAATGGAAGTTAACCCTTCAAATTTTATTCTTGATCCATGTAATACATATGAAGTAGATGTTTTAAAACATGGTTACCTCACTTTGTTTGTCCATTAGTTTATGGGTGATAAGTAGTGTTGAAATTTGACTACATACCCAGAGTTGAATTTAGAGGCATTTAACACCTAAAAGTAATATCTAGATCTTGATCTAAAATGATCTCTTGAAAACCATGTAATCAATACAATTATTTCATGATTCTCTTCACAAGCGTCGGTGCATCATCTATCGAGTTGCTTAGTATGAAGTGGGCTACCTTGGTTAGTTTGTCAACTACTATCAAGATCATGTTATGTTTATTCTATGATAATGGCAACCTTTGGATAAAGTCCATGATATTCACCTTCCACTTCCATTCTATTATATCATGTGGATATAAAAATCTATTTACATACACCTTTTTAAATTTAAGATGCTAGCATTCTAGACAATGAGACAAAATTTATTGTATCTCTCTTGATTCCTTTCTAGAAATAGAGTGGTCTAAGCTAAGTCATGATCTTGGTTACTCTTGGATGTCCTAAATATGGGCCATTGTTTAATTATTTTAGTATTATGTTCCTCAAATTCTCTCTATCAAGAACATATATCTTATGATTGTATCATAAAAGACCATAATGCTCTATCTTGAATCCCTTATACCTAGGATTTTGAGCATTCTTAGATAATTATTTTTTGCCCTGATCATAGAATTCATCTCTTGACAAGAATTTGATTACTTGATCTCTAAAAGTAATCATAATATTAGCCATGGCTACTGTGTACCTCCTACGGCTTAGAGAATCAACTACTCTATTCTCCTTGCCTTTGATATAATTAATATCAAAATCATAATTAGATAAGAACTCTAACCATCATCTTTGATGAGCATTTAGGTTTGGTTGGGTGAAGATATACTTGAGTCCCAATTTATTAGCCTTATGATCAAATGATTTCCCAAACATATAATGCCTTCAAACTTATAAAACATGCACACTTGTCACAAGTTTTAGGTCATGAGGGGAATAATTCACCTCATACCACTTTAGTTTCCTAGACTCATAAGCTACTACTGATCCATCCTACATAATAATTCCTCCTAGTCCATCCTTAAATACATCAGTGATCATTGAGAATTGACCATTAAGATAAAAAAACTATTAGTACTAGTGCTAAAGTAAGACTCCTTTTTAGTTACTAAAAGGTTACCTCACACTTATATGATAGGAAGAAACTCTGATTGTTCCATTGAAGAGAGGTAATTGGATTAAATATATTAGATAAATTCAAAAAAAAAATCCTATAATAGCCTATTAATCCCATGAAACTTCTTATCTCATGCATAATTTTTGGTGTTGACCACTCCATTATGGTTCCTATGTTTGTTAGATTCACTCAAATACAATCTACAAAGATAATATTTTCTAAATACTGCAGTTTATTTTTGAAAAATTCATAATTAAATAACTTTTCATACAACATGTGCTTCCATAAATGTTACAAAATTAGTTCTAGATGCTACAAATGCTCTTCCTCATCCTTGGAATAAATGAGGATATCATATAGAAAGACTAAAAAAACCAATCTAGGTAATCTATGAACACACTATTCATAAGAATCATAAATCTTGATGGAGCATTTGTCAATCCAAATGGTAACAATATGAACTCGTAGTACCCATATCGAGTTCTAATTTTTTTTTAGGAATATTCTCTTCACAGATCCTTAAATGATGATACCTTGCTCTAAAATCAATCTTAAAAAAGACTATTGCCCTGACATTTGATAAAAGAGATCATCAATGCATGGTAATTGATATCTTTTATTGATCATTGCTTTATTCAACATCATGTAATCTATACATAGGTTAAGTGTACCATCTTTCTTCTTGGTGAAAAAGACTATTACACCCCATGGTGACACACTTGGTCAAATTAACCCTTTCAACAACAAATCTTGAGGTTATGACTTTAACTCAACCAATTTACTAGATATCATTCTATAAAGTGCCTTACTCTACAATTTCATTCTAGGAATGATATTAATTGATAAATCAAACTCATACTTAGGTGGCAATCTTGGTATTTCTTCTGGAAACATGTCATGAAATTTTATCAAAAAAGGATAATCTTCGATAGATGGTTCCTTAGATTCCTCCATCTCATTTATCTTAATGATAAAATATTGGCATCCCTTTCTTTGATATTTATCTGGTTAATTTGTATAAATATTCCTTATCTTTAACTCCCTTTTCTCACCCTAGAAATCATCTTGACACTCAAACTTCTTTAGATAATAATCAACCTTGGATTTATGCTTTGCGAACCAATTGACTCTTAGGATCACATCATATGATCCCAACGGTGATGTGAAAATATCTACTACTACATTTATCTCAGGCAACCTAATATCTACTTAGACTAGACACTTGTAAACTTTAACCTTTGAATCATTCTCATATTATATCAATCATGTATTTTCCATAACTCCAAATTTTCTAGATAATTTACTAAGCATTCTAGGAGTAATAAAACATGTTGTAACTCTTGTATTAATTAAAATATAAACTGGATGATCAAACAAAATACCTAATATTTCTATGGTCAAAGGTTGATACTCAGTCTGATAATTTTCAACAACTACATGAATCCTTTTATAGAGTGTACCTTGCTGAGAAACAAATCCCTTGTTCTTTGATTTGCCCTGAGGACATTCTTGAGCAAAATGGTCACCATCAAAAATTAATCAACCTCCAATTGGTCCTTTCTTCTCGAACTATTGGTTTCCTTTAAAACCACCATTGAAACCATTACCAGGTTTCCTGTTCTCTAAACCACTATTAAACCTGGCATTCTGATTCTTGAACTGACTCTTGGAGTCTTCACTCCTCTACTTCTAGTCTTTCTTTTTTAAATCTAGTTTGGAACTTCCAAATTTATTTTTGAAATTACCTATGAATTGGGCAATATATTTCAATTTCTCTTCCTACTTAATCTACTTCTCAAACACCTTATCCATGGTAGATAGATAATGCACATCTACTTCATAGAAAATTTGGGGTTTCAATCTCATGATAAATTTCCTACTTTTGAACCTCTCATCCACCTGATACTAAGGTAAATACTTAAGGATCTTAGTAAATTACTCTGAATATTCATTCCCTGATAAATCACCTTGCTTAAAATTTTAAAAATTCATAAGATTTTGATTTAATTATAGGTATGAAAGTCATTGTGACCTAAACTATGTCATAAGTTATTCCCAAGTGTTGGTGGTTGAGTCAAGGTTCATCTCAATCTTCTTATTTTTCCACCATGTTACCACTTCACCAACATGTTGATAAGTTCCCCAAACTTCATTCTTGAATTTCAAATAATTATTAATCTTAAAATAGTTATCCATTTATATCAGCCATGCTTTATCTCCATCTCCTTATACAATTCCATCCTCTGATTTTAGAGTACATGACATGAAAAAGGTAAATCAACCCAAGTTGGATCTTGTATCTTGTGGCACTTCCTCATGACTCTACTCTTTAATTTGTTTAGTATCATCAGGATGTTCTTTAGATTCCTCTAGAGGATTCTCCTCTTCATGGCTATGTACTTCCTATTCTAGGGTAGTGATTTGGTCCCTAGTATCTTGCATGGTTGTGAGGATTTAGTCCAACTTTGTAGCTTGCTTAGTAGCAAACTAATTTGGATTAAAGGGAGTCTGATATTTAAATTACCCTCACCTATTGGTCTAACACACACCATTGTTCTTCCTACTTATCAGGAGAATAAGTTTTCATTAGTGGACAAATTAAGTCCTAGAGTTTAAGCCTCAACTCTAACACCAAAATGTAACAACCCCATTGGGTTTTACCAAAATATAATGATTTATTTTAAAATTAATTACACATATTTATCATACATATTTCACCATGATAAATATAATTAGTGATATTTAAATATTTGTATTAATTTAGTTAATCAAAATGTTTATATTTAATCCACTTAGCTAAGGATCACCATGAATAGATATAACAATCATGAACAAAATTGATTAACAATAAATACTATATATAATTATAAATTAAATAGTATAAATTCAACCATGGCTAATACAACATTACAACCACTATTATACAAGTATAATGTTGAAGGTTATAGGTTTTAGTAATACATAATAATATCTCAAATATTAAAGCATGATATAAAGCTCCACAGAGTAGAGTCTCCACAAATCAGGTATCATTTTGTAATCTCAAGTGTATTCCATAGTATATTACTCTATATGGCAGGGAGAGTATCATCCGAGCTCTTTTCCATATAACCATGAACCATATATCCCCCACACTATCTCCCAGATAAAGGAATGTCCCTCCCTTCATGGATGGGTAGATAATGACGGTGCAAAAATTTGGAGTAACAAATCAGAACACGTGTTGAATATATCTAATACATAATGTGTACCATAAATAAATTCATTCTAATATGATATCATAAAAATATGAAAACTATATCAACATATGAAATGACAATGTTTAATTAAAATATTACTTTAGCCAAAATTTTCAATAATTAATGATCTCTAAAATCAGTCGATTTCATACACACCACTCAATCAAATTACACCTCATCTTGTATTGATGGCACTAATTAATCTATTGGAATCCTTCCACTACTTTTTTAAGGTCATGAATATGAGATTTGGTAAAAATATATATTAATATAAATATAATAGATACATTCAAAATATTTCCCATTACGAATAAAAATATTCTAAGTACATAAATATCAAATACATTCATTTAGTCTGTCAAATGTAATTCAATGAATCCATAACATTTTATTTACTACAAAATAATAAACATAATTAAAATATTCCTTAATATAGCATACCATTTGGGTAATGGTTATATCTAAACTGTTAGTTACCCATATCGAAAGTAACTTATAATGTTATTTCCTCTCTGAAATAATAATTATACCAAAGGATTATTTTCTTGTTCATATTCCTCATATAAAATAAAATCTAGTCCAAAGAATTATAATATGTTTTATATTTAATAATCATAAATACTTTAATTTAATGCTAATATACAAATATTAAAATATATACAAGCATCCATTTTCACACTATTCGGTAATAATGTTTTTAAGCACAACACAACTATGTGTGTGTGTGTGTCTATATATATATATATATATATATATATATATATATATATATATATATATATATATGGTAAAATAATTCATATTTATAACATAGTCCAAAACCATGTATTTTTAACAAGTATGTATATATAGTTAAAATCCTCAAATACCACTTCAATACCTTACAAATACCATATTGTGTATAGTTTACTCAAAGAAGACATCCATTGTCCAATGTCTTAGAGTATTATGTATACTCTACATGTATATATACATCAAACAAAATAGAACCATAGCCTTTTTATTAAACTAGATAAATCCAAATACTCTCGTTTCACTCACACACATGGATATTCCATAAATAAATTATCAGTCTTCTATACCAATTCTTTTTATCCAAATTTAATTATTATTTATTTAAACCAATCAATTCAAATTAACATTTAAGTTTTATGCATATGACCAGACACATACACATAGCCGACTATGCCCAACTTAGGAATTCCCTTATAACAACTCAAAACTGACCACATAATCCTCATCAATCAAATGAATACAATGACATTTTTACTCAACTATACTATCATTAACCTCTTATGTATCTATCTATGCATATAGTTGAGTTTACAAACAATATTTTATTCACTTGACCTTCCCATTTATAGCTTATATTTCTATGGCTTCAACCATTTTGTTTTTAATTCCATATATAAGGAAATATGCAGGTTATTGGAGTCACAACAAAGTATACATTGAATACTATGATCTGGGTTTAGAATGATAAATAATTTGTTTCAAAAACCAAAGCATTGAATCCCATTAGAAACCAAATCTTTGAGTTTTTCTATACCATAACCCTATACATATAGTTTCCTTCAAAATCCCTCAATTTCAAAAATACCTATGTATGTGTGTGTGTCTATACTACACATTCCATTTTGTATAAATAACCCATACTTTTAAACCCAAAATTCTAAATAGGTTTACATAATTGAGCCCTCATACATCCAAAGTTTAAATCTAGTTTATTTAATATCTTATTGTATATATATTAGCTAATTTGACAACAACACTATGACAAACAATCAAATAAACCCTTCAATAAATATTCATTCTCATGGTGTATCAAATATTTTAAAACTAGGAGAGGAATCTAGGACAAAGCTTATTTAAACCTAGAATAACCATGGAATTTCCTAATATCCTAACCAATTCCCACACGTTACTTTGGGTTGGATATAGGGGTTTTGTGGAGGTCGAGTCTTCCACAAGGCCCTACAGATAACCCTTATAAAACTTGTCATACATTTCAAACAAATGCAACCCAGTAACCATTTCCAGTCAAAATTACTCAAAAGTTTTAAATGGAAAATTTAAATAAAAAACAAACTTGATAATTATGCCAATAAATGTGTATATACTTCTTATTCCTTCACTCGAATATTTTCTTTTTTCTGTTCTATTTGCTATCTTTTGTATGTTATGTATTGTGTTGTTCCTCACAAACTTATCTCTCTTTCTTTGATTATTTTCCATCCACTTACTCACCACCACCTTATTCTCCATTAATGATAGATTAAATTGACCAAAAAAATGCATGCCAAAAATAAC
This sequence comes from Torreya grandis, assembly GCA_037957365.1. Taxonomy (NCBI): domain Eukaryota; kingdom Viridiplantae; phylum Streptophyta; class Pinopsida; order Cupressales; family Taxaceae; genus Torreya; species Torreya grandis. Next base: position 4,340,638 of record JARHVA010000292.1, on the reverse strand, counting down.
TCAATACAACTTCACGCTGCTATAGTCTGTCACCATGTAGTCCACATCAAAAATCCATGATTTTTTCAAAATGATGGTTAACCCAGAGTCAACAAGTGATTAGAAACCCTAACCATTTCTAGACTTATAAAATAATCACTTAAAATAATATTTTTTTAATCTAAACAATATGTGCATGCCATTGACTTAAGCAATTCCAATCATTGACTTGACAAAATTGACTAAACAAAAAGTCTCCATAACCTATGTTTTATTCCATGCAAGTTCAAATATTAGCTAAATAATTATCAATATCCTTCCATGCAATGACTATCGATTTGTAAATAATAATTTAACATATCAACTATATAACATGGGAAATACAAATATGTATTAAAAAGAATATTGTTTAATGTTACTATGTCATTCAACTCAAACACTTTGCAAAAAAAATGATTTCCCTTAATCATTTAATTAATATATTCATTATCTAATGTATTATGAATATTAAACCTTTGATCAACATTTAATCAAATACAAAGACATTTAAAAAAAATTGCTCTCAATATTATTTGATATTAGGATAAACATATATTATTATAATAATCTTTAATTATTATTACCTTAATCTTATAAATCAAATAACAACAATGGAATCCATGCATACTTATTAATGCATACATAATAACATATTATTATAATACACATATATATCCAATAAGGCAGTGAAATAAATGAAAACATATATGGATTCACTTATTAAACCAAGTAATTACATCATATAAGATAAGCTATGTACAACCACAAAATTAGTGAAATCATTCAAACAAATCAACATGATTATCAAAACCAACTAGATTAGTGAAATCACTTAATAATATAAAATGATCTAAGAACATAACATATCATTAAAATTAAAAATAAAGCATACCTTAACTATATATCAAACAATTAATCATGAAACACTAAATACTACTGTGGTGTGTACATGGGTTTCTAGGTTCATTCTCTATCTTCCCCAAACATCTCCATCTAAACCACCCTCTCTAATGATGTTCTCTCTCTATCACACTTTGAGGAAGGAATATGTCCTACATCCAACTCACAATAATGAAGGTAGTTATCTTGAAACATCATTATATCCATAAAATAATGTTACATAATTATCAAACATGATCACAATGTACATAATATAAAAGTATTGCCAACTCATCACAAACTAATGTAAATTAAGCATAACATATTTGTCCCATAATCAACATATGACATAAAAATTAATCAATTAATATTTAATTAAATATAATAATCTACATATCAAAAAAATTACTCAACTTAGAGAGAAATTGGGATGTGACATCCATCAAAAAAGGTAAACACAACCACTGGTAGATTTTCAGCAATCAAGATCTTTATCCTAGTCAACGCCAACCAGACCTTGTATATTTACTATTTTATTTTTCATACTTGTCTATTGGTATCAAATTACATAGTGTAAGATTTCATGCATAAATATAAAAATCCTCTTCACAATAGTCCAAATGTTTATTTCCTAGGTTGGACATATATATACTCACAACTCTCATTCCATAAGCAATGCTAGGTTTGGTATAGATAGTAACATACATTAAGCTTCCAATAACACTTACATAAGGAACCTACAACGTGTCCTCAATCTCTTCTTGTGTCTTGGGACACTATTCAATAAATAATTCTTGACCAACAAGAAAGAGAGTAATCACATGTTTACATTCTTGCATTCTAAACCTCTACACTATCATTTCCACATATTTACTCTTATTAAACTATGGTTTCTTGTTTGATCTATCCCTTTTAATTTCCATGCCCAAAATGAAATTTTTAGCACCAATATAACTCATATCAAATTAAGATGACAAATGATATTTAATCTACTTGATCATTTACTTATTTTTACCAATTATAAACATGATGTCTACCTACAAAACTATGATAACAAAGTTATCACTAACCTATTTGAAATACACATAATGATCAGCTTTGCTTCATACTAACCCAAGTCTAACACATAACTATAAAAATTATAATTCCATAGCCTTGGTGATTACTTCATGCCATAAAGTGACTTCTTCAACTTGTAAACCTAGTCCTCATTTATTTTATGTTTAAAAATTTCAAGTTGTACCATGTAGATCTCTTTCTCAAGCTCCCCATGTATAAATGTTGTCTTAACATCCATATATTAATTTTTAAGATAGAAAGAAACAACACAATCAAAAGAAATCTATTAAACATTGGCTTAGCAAAAGGAGAAAAAATATCACCAAAATCAATTCCCTCTACCTATGAAAATCCCTTTGCTACCAAGTGAGATTTATACTTTTGTATTTTTCCTTTTGCATTGAACTTATTCTTAAACACCCATTTACAACAAAATATTTTTCTACTAGAAATAAATTTCACCAAGTCCCATGTCATAATTTTCTCCAAGGACTCCATTTCTTCATCCATGGCCTTCTTTAATAAAAAAAATTCAGACAAGTGCCTCCCTCACAATCGTAGGATCTTCATCAATAACATATTAAATTGATATAAGAAATGCAAAACATAAATCAGGTGGACTATATCTTTCTATTCTCCTTCTACTTCAATATAATATTATAAATAATGGAGTTTTAGACCCTTCTTCTTATGCTTCATCCTCCTCTAGTTCAATTAAATCTTTCCTCAATGAAATCCATTTATAGTTCATCTTATTTTTCTACTTTGTATTCAGATATAGATTCTCCCTCTTTTAGTTCAACTTGCATAAATTTTTGGTTCTTCATTTGATATTCCTTCCTACTTTGGAACCTTGTTTGCCTCTCTGAAGATTACATTATGACTATAGATATTATTCTTTGAATCTAAGATACAAATATTGTACCCTTATACAACATTTCTATGTCCAATAAAAATGGACTTAGCTAATTTAGTTTTGTTTACTTTGGATGTAAGAACCCTTCTAAGATTTTATCGAAAAATTTCACAAATTTCTTATTTTTATAGTGTAAACATTTCATCAAACACTTTGCTTTCTTGTCAAAATCAATGATATTTTCAGCATGGATTCTTAGTTTAGTTTATTGGTAGTTATGGTAATACAAATCATACATAAAGACATTTATAAACTCAAGAGAAAATAGAGAAATATATTAAACAATTTATAGCATAAGATATTGAAGAAATTTGAAAGGTAACTTCCTGAACATACTATTTACACCATTATGGAAGATGTGAAATATATTATAATAATGATAATCTTTTCATACCAAAATATAACCAACATCAAACATGAGTAGGATCTAAAATTTGGTGATTCATGCTAAGATATTGTAAATTTAAATCCACAAACATCTAAATATAAGATGCACTCTTCACAAAAAAACCCACAAATTCACCTTTACTCACATCCTCACCACACAAGGAACAATACCACTTCTAATACACATGTGCTAACACAAAAGACCAATGATTACTCTCATGTATGCCATGGTTTGGGTAGAATCTACATAAATAAACAAGGCTCCTAAAAATGGTTCTAAAATAAGACTAGTACTAGTGTTCAAGGCCTAATTTCTCCATAAGATACGAAACAACACATCAAAAATATCTCCACGATAATCACATAAAATTATATTTGGCTACAAGTCTCATAAATTTATCATAAGATCTTCCTACAAAAATCTTCACCTGTATAATGATAAATCTTTGTGCTATAAATCCCTTCAAATCTAAACCAAGTAAGTGCACCTATGAATCCCGTATGAATCCACCTATAAATCAGCTAGGGTAGATGTCTCACTACCAAAACCATTTCCATAGCATTCAAGGCCTAAATTCTCCATAAGATAAGAAACAACACATCAAAAATATCTCCACGATAATCACATAAAATTATATTTGGATATAAGTCTCATGAATTTATCATAAGATCTTCCTACACAAATATTCACCTGTATAATGATAAATCTTTTTGCTATAAATCCCTTCAAATCTAAACCAAGTACGTGCACCTATGAATCCTGTATGAATCCACCTATAAATCAGCTAGGGTAGATGTTTCACCACCAAAACCATTTCCATAAGGGTTTTCATCCTAGGGTTTACTCTCACTGAAAGATTCAATTTTTCAAAATAAAATAAAATCAAGCATACATTAAAATGATCTCAACTCCTCATTTTAAAGGCACTTTCAAGGTGACAAATAAAAAATAATAATTTCTCTTTTCCTTTAATTTCCTCCTCACATAAAAATAATATTTTTTAATTGCACACTTTATGTATCCCTTGCCTAGCATCCAATTTAATTTGAGCATTGAATAATATTTTACCTCACCTTTCTAATGATCCATTACACTTAAGCTATATTTTTAATATTCCCAACATTACATACGCGAATAATTAACTAAATGACTTAAATAATTCACCCAATTTATGAAAAGTTAGAAAATAATGGAAATTGTAAATTTAACCATACCAAAATGATCTTGATGGTTTGAGATGATGATTGATGACAAACGGATGACATACTATAAATAAATGCACTCTCTAAGAATTTTGGAGAGCACCCTAAGATTCCAAAAACACTTCTAAAAGTGTCATAACAATCCTTAATGCCAACTAAGCTAAATGCTAGAAATAGAAACCTATAAATACTGAACCTACATCTAATAAGTTTAGAGTTATCCCTAACACACCTAGAAACTTACAATAAAAATTAGAAACTAGCCAAAAACTCATAGAATAATATTGCATAAAAATGGGGACATTACAGGCCTCCCTTCCCATAATTGCTTTCCCTCAACCAATTACCAATCTCAAACATATGATCAATCCTGAATCAACAACATGATTCAAGGATCCCAAACTAACCAAGGAGGTGTATAACTCCTATGCTTGATGTTATTTGTTGTAATACATTTACAATGAAAATATCCTTTACTCCTCTAGATAATAGAAAATTAATTCTTTCCAAGTAATTAGAAAGCTCCTCATAATTTGGATTTCTAATACTGTAATTCATTTATACTAGTTGGATTATTTAAAGAATGTTAATGCTATCCCTCTCAATTTTAACCTCTTAACTTTCAGCATGGTAGTCATTATTACATGGTGGTCTAATGTCCGAACCAAAAATGCAAACTAAAATTAAGGAATAAAAACTAAAGGGCCCCTTTTCAAGTGAACCAATAGGTGAAAAATGCATTTAATTGCAGCTATTCAAGTATATAACCAGTAACTTCCAATCTAATTTTATCAAAATCAGCACCCTAGAAGAAGAAAAATTATTATAACACTAAACAATATCACTCCAAAGGAGAAATATGATCATTCTTTCAACTAAATATACTACCCAAAAAGTCACAAAATGAGTAATGATCTAAAAATTATTTAAAAACTCCCTCCAATCCACTTAGGAGAACACAAATGGAATATTATGGTGGTTTATGAAAAGGTAAAAACAACATTGCTTCTATAATTTTGGTCCATAACCTCCCATAATAGAGTTATGATGGTTGAAGTGTTCATTTTTTCAAGATAAAACCACTTCCCAACATTCTCCCAAAGTTTAGCAGTCTTGAAATACTCAAATTGGTAGTTGTTCAAGCATAGAAACAATAACTCATAATTTGATTACATCAAAATAAACAACCTAAAACTAGGACTGTTGTTCCAAATTTGAAATATCCATGGAAAAATAGAAGTCATGAACATATTAATGACTAAAATTACTTTTTCAATGACTTAAAAACCTATATCAATAGTCACCAACTGTAAAATGTTCGATTCCTTGACAAAAAATACTTGTCAATCTATCTATATGAAGGTAACTAAATCCATGTAATGGTTGATCTGCATTAAAATAATAGTACTAAACCTAACATTTTGAACTATAATTTCCATGGTAGATCCTTTTTATCACCTTAACTCTCCAACATGATTTTTTTGTGACCCCTTGCATGAATATTAAGTATTGAATCAACTCCACCATGATTTTGTTTCACTACTCTGATATCCATATTGGATTCATCTGAAGACCTTATAGATTTTCTTAAATATTCAACACTAGGAAGAACACAAGCAATTTCTAAATCATGATAATGCTTGTCTCCTTGAAAGGATTCTGTAAAGTTTATCATTTCATTATGTTTTAAGTCATTATTATCCAAAACATAGATCACATAATTATAAGATAATTTCTCTTCAAAAAATTTATAGCTACACTCTTGATGTTCTTTCCTATATGTATCAGCATGCAAAACCTCTGTAGCATCCATTTTGAATCCATTATGCAACCAATGGATATTTGAATCAGTTCTTTGTTCTTCTTATTGAATCTTAATAATGTATTAAGCTAGCTACTTGATCTATATGGTATTTTAATAAATGTCTTGTTCATTGGGTATGGATGCAACATTTAACTAATTTTTAGCTATATATAGTGAGTATTGAGCTAAACTTAGCTCTAGGAAAAGATCATCAACCTCTTTCTCTTTTTATAAGTATACATATAAATTTTTTTATGCAAACATAATGGTTTGATCCATATCAAAAAATAAATGCAAATAATAAAATATCATTAATTATAAATCTTCTTTGATGTTTCATAAATTAAAAGGGTGAACCCATCCTTAATGCCATTCTTTTTCTCCTCAACTTGAGCCTTATGTAATAGGTATTAAACAAATTTATGTGTGTTATCAAGCCTTGTCAAAGATTTCACAACTTTCTCTTCTGAATCCAATAATTGGTCCTTTAAAACTTGTAGTTATTTAGGCCCTTGATCAAAATCAACAAAGTAGGAATGCTCATAAAAAAAAAATTCTGATTTGCCTTCATTTGTAGGAACAAATCCTATATATCACTAATTGATTCCATGCAATCATCATGTATGAATGGGGGGATAGTTTTATGATAAATCAAAGTATCATCATGGTAATCCATGCCTTCATTTGGCTTATCAATCACAAAATCTAAGTCAACATACTCTAAATCAACATACCCTTCAAACTCATCATCATCATGGAGACTCTATACATTTCACTTGTAGATGCACCAAGTGATTCTTCTTCCTTAAGTTTCATTGTTTCAGTTACTTTGTTCACATTATAACTCTACTTGAATAAACCTGCAATGGATTCATATTATTTATTCTTTCCACATATATGACTAGGTGTCCATATTTCTTGGCATGTGAGACAATAATTTTCTCTCTTCAATTTATTTTTTCTCTTTTCAGAAGCATGTGTAGGCTACAAACCATAAGAAACCAATTCTCCTTATGTTAAATGACTTTTCAATTTTTCCATATTTTATTTAACCAATATTTTTGACAACTCATGTGCCATGGGTTAAACATTTTGTTCCATCCTTGAAACAACCAACATGTTAGCTAAAAATAGCTTAGAAATATCATCATCCTCATTTAAAATCAAATACATAATAGATTGCATGGAAGTGATGAGATTCTCTAAATGAGCCTCATCAATAACATTCCAAAATATTTGAAACAGTGTACAGATAATCTCTTCATGACCAATGGCTAACGCAATGTTACCAAATCTGAAATTTGCAAATGTTTATATCATGGTTAACCTCATATAAAAATAAGGACTTATGACATCATCTAAATCTTAGAAACTACCCACCAACAACTTAAATATATCTTTCATTATGATATCCCTATATAGAATTCTAGAAGCTCCAACCCTCATAATTTCAATAAGGTAATAAATAAATCTAAGTCTCACATCATTATCTTTGTGGATCAATAACTTAGGCTCACCCAAAAGAGTCACTAAAGGAATCATAGCTGCTTCCATTACTTGAGAAGGTGACTGATCCAACATATATAAACAACCATCTACTTCCTGCAAAGTACTAAGAAGAACATCCTTTGATTGAGATAGGTGTATAAGTTTATCTCGTACATTGAAAATGTTTTCTCCCAACTCTTATTTACTTATTGATGCCATTATTCACAACTACTAAAAAAATTCTTTCAATTGTTGAATCATTGAACACTCACATGCAAGTGTTGATCACTAACATGTAAGGTTAAAATTATATTCCTCAAATAAAGATCTACAAATGTGTTAGCTTCCCAAATAGGATAGCACAATCACCAACTTTGATACAACTGTAAGAATCCTTCCAATATTCTATCCAAAAATTTCATAAATTTATGATTTTTATAATGCAGACATTTCATCAAACACTTTACTTTCTTTTCAAAATTAGTGATATTTTAAATATGTATATTTAGATTAGTTTATTGATATTTTTGGTAATATAAGTCACACATAAAGAAATTTATAAACTCAAGGTAAAATAGAGGAAATATATCAAACAGTTTGTAGCATATGATAGTAAAGAAATCTAAAAATTAGCTTTCCTAACTTGTTGATTACAATGTTAGGGCAGAAGTCCAATGTATTATAATAATGAGAATATTTACATACCACAAGAGAACAAATAGAAAATATGACTAATATCCAAGTTTTTGGCAAATAATGATAAGATATTATAAATATAAATATATGAACCTCCAAATAAAAGATACATTTTTCATAATAAAACCCACAACTTCCCCTTTACTTACATCTTCACCATACAAGTAGTACCACTTATAATACACGTGTGTTACAATAAAGTAATATTGATTCCTCTCATGTATGTTACAATTGGGGTATCAATATGTATAAATAAACAAGGCTCCAAAAAATGACACTAAACCAATATGAGTGATAGGGTTTAAGGCCCAAACTCTCCATAATATAAGCAATGCCACATCAGAAATATCTCCATACTAATCAGATAAAATTTTATTTGGATAAAAATATCACAAATTTATCAATAATATCTTCTTGCAAAAATATTCACCTTTAGAATGATAATTCTTTTCACTCTAAATCCCTTAAAATTTGAACCAAGTAAGTTCACCTATGAATCTTGTATGATTCCACTTACAAATCAACTGGGGTTGATGTCTCACCACCAAAACCAATTCCCTTAGGGTCTTTGTCCTAGGGTTTGTTCTCAATTAAAGCTTTAAGTTTTCATAAGAAAATAGAATCAAACATACATTTAAAAATGAGCTCAACTCCTCTTTTTAAAGACACTTTTAGGGCAACAAGGGAAAAAAAAATAATGATTTCACTTTTCCTTTAATTTCCTCCTCACATAAAAATAATATTTTTTAATTTCTCACTTTATTTTTCCATTTTCTAACATCCAATTTCATGTGAGCATCAAATAATATTTTCCCTCACCTTTCCAATGAGCTATTACACTTAAGTTATCTTTTTAATATTCCCAACTTTAAATAACTTAAGTGAATAATTAATTAAATGACTTAAATAATTCATCAAATTTACAAAAATTCCCAAAATGATGAAAATTACAAATTTGACCATCCCAACATGATCTTGATGGTTTAAGATGATGATTGATGCCAACTAGGTGACTTACTATAAATAGATATTCTCTCCAAGAAGTTTGGAGAACACCCTCGGTATTTGAAAACACTTATGAAAGTGTCATAACAATCCTTAATGCCAACTAATCTTTATTCCAAAAATATAAACCCATAAATATGAAACTTGCTTCCTCGAATAAGTTTGTATTTCTCCCCAACACACCTAGAAGCTTATGTGAAAACATAGAAACTAGCCAAAATCTCATGGAACAATATTTTATAAAAATGGGGACATTACATTGGAATATGCACATAAATATCACAATTAAAAAAACTAAGATGTCAAATAAATGGTTTCTTACTAATACATGCTTCCCATGGATTTTTATCAACAAGGGTTGATGTAGATGATCAATTGATTGGGTAATAAGCAGTCATGATTCTTTCTTCCCAAAAGTTATTTTTAAAGCTTGTATACACCACTGAGCATACTTATAGTGTTATCCATTAGATTCATGTTCATGCTTTCTATAAATCCATTATATTGTGGTCTATATGGAGTTGTCTTTTGCCTTGTTACTCCACATTCCTTACAGAACTACTTAAATGCATTTAAGAAATACTCCCCACCATTATTAATTCTCAAAACCTTTATCTTCTTCTCTATCTGGTTTTCTACAAGAACCTTATACTCCATAAATTTACTAAAAACATCAAATTTACTCAATACAAAATATAGATAAATCATCTATATTCAAATATTTTGTTACTGATGGAACCTTCACATGGCCAAAGACATCAGTACTTATTAACTACAAAATCTCATCCACTCTTATAACACTAGTGGGAAACTTTTCTCAACTTTTTTGAATATATGAACAATGTTCACGCCATAGTTTCAAATCTTGGTGATTTATCATCATTCCTTAATGATTCTCATAGTATAGTTGACAACTAAGATACTAGGGTGTTGCTCATGAGATGAGAAGCCCTTTTTTTAATGATTTTTTGCTGAGAAATCTCAGATTTTTCTTAGTGAAAATCATAAATAAACCCTCATTTCTTATCTAGTAAACAAACAACTCAATCCAACTCAATCCATTAAAATTGAAAAGTAAATTATGTATTTGTTATCATGATTTTCTCATTCCATGGTTAATATACACTTGTAATTCATCATTCTTCTTTTGCACAGGCCATAGATATTATATTGTTAAGTGAACCAAAAAATGTGCCCTCTTGTAGTTTGAAATTCAAGTTGTAAGTTTTAGTATTTTAAAGTCATATAGTGTTGTCATTTTAGTTTACAATTCACCACTCGGTTCCATTATTACACTATGCATAACTGACTGACATTTGGTAGTTTGGGGCCTATTAAATTTTTTAAGTTTAAACTTTGTAATATTCTTTAGCATCTTTCCCTAAAAACAAAGAATCTATTAATTGTTAACACTTCATAGTGATATTATCATATTATAGTCTAGACTATGCATAAGGTTGTTGTTTGTAAGATTACTATTTGTGTATCATGTATGTACTTTATAGTATAACCATATACTATACAATATACAATGTATATTTATTTTTTAAATGAGGGTGAATCATAAAACTAAATATTAAATCCAAGACTATAGTTTTATATTATTACTATTTGGCAAGCTACAATATACATAACTGATAATTTGAATTTTGATAATAAAATTACACATTATGATAGTATACTCATTGAGTAATTTGAAAGTTATTATTTATAGTAGACTTATTTCATTTATTCAAGCCTAGTTGACTATTTCCTTTTTTTAGATGTGTGGTGGAATAATATCGTGCAAAAACAATAAATCTTCTAAGGCTAACCATGCATATTTTATGTCAAATGTGTAGCTCTTCTAGGTGTGAACATTATTGGAGCATGATTGAAGTTATTCACACAAATAATCATAATAGGTTGACAACACAAAGCCTCAATTACCTTATTTTTGTGTAATACAATCTTCATCTTCATGTGAGATAAGTGGAGGGGAAAGATAACTATGATGTTATTCACTTTAATGATATCAATCCATATGGTGACTAGATCATTGATGACGTATAGTTAGATCCCATGTTTAAAGTGGAGGAGATTACATATTTTGAGAGGGAGGAAAAAGAAGAAATAACATATAGGGTAGCAAAGGTATCAGTAGCTATTGGTAAGGATCCAAAGGATACATTTGGCTTTAATGATGATGTTGGCACTGGAGAGGAAGAATTTTTACCTTCCACATCCATTAGGTACCCACATAAAACTTATTCTAGGTGCTATAAATGAAAGATAATACGTATATTTGATATTTCATGACTCTATGAGAATTGTAGTTTGTAACTTTGTATTATCATTACTATTATACTCTTTTTTGGTCTCAAATTGATAGATATATACTTATGGGCTTACGACATTATCTACATTCATTTTTCATGTCATTTAACAATTTTTTATATTTAATTTAAGTTTATTTTATGAATTTATATGTTTTTTAAAGTAAAAATAAAGTTGAAGAAAATCATCAAAAAATTCTTGAGATCCGAGATCCAATTCAAAATTTTCCCTCCTAATAAATTTCCAAGAACAAGGTTTTGAACTATGGTTCACACAAATCAAAATATCAAGGATAATAAAAATTACTTCAAACATAACTTTAGTTTGTAACACATGAAGGTTTACCCCCAGTTTGTCATATCTTATGCTGCCAAAACATTATTTTCTATGCAACATAAGGGTCTAACTTGATTCATTGTGAACCTCTATAATAAAAAAACTATTAAATCCATTAATTAGAATGCATACCTTAAAGATGTGGAATGTTTTGGTTTGGACTCCTCTTTCCAATATAAAATGATGTACCAAGTCAATCAACCATGCACTATGACATTCATGTTTAATTGAGGCTGCCAAGTATACATACCCTGAGTCTTCAGTAGAGATCTTCATTTCTACAAAGGGCACATTATCAAGTGCATTACATTTTTCAGCATTTAAAACTCTATGTTACATCTTAAAACATATGATTTTACCATAGTTATAGCATTTCATTGTAGGTATTCCTAGAGATTCAGTTTTAATGTAGATGCAATACTACTAATGGACAAAACAAGATCATCCCATGAATCATGCATATAAGATAACAAAGTAATATAATTTTATTCTTCATCCATTTTAATCTTGAATAAAAGTAATGAACTTAACACTATATTAAATGTATTTTGATGCTCTATCATAGAGTTGTTGTCATGCATCCTTATAGAGTAAAAGAACATGCATTTTTATAGAATAAAACTTCTTTTAGAGAATGTTTTTGTTCATTAGAGATTATATGATACAAAGTTCCTAACTTACCCCAAAGTTCCTTAGTGGTGGCTTATCAAAAGACATTCAATAACATTGAATTTGAAAGATATTTTGAATGAATTATTTTCCTTTCAATCCATCTTTACCAAATATTTTGGCTTCATATACATAGAATTTTTTGTGACATAACAACTTAGTGATCTCTATCCACAAGAAGATATTCCATATTGATTTTAAATGACTCAAAATATTGTCCAATAAATTTTTGAATCTCTATCGGTGTGCTTCCCATCATTTTCCTTTACACAAAAATACCTAGGTGTAAATCTCCCACTTAATAAATAATTTATCACTAGGCCAAGATGCCCTATCTCTTCAAACAAAGTTAAAGCCTAGATCTTATACCAAGCGAAGAGAAATTGACCAATAAATTTATACAAAAAAATAATGCTAATAGTCTTAAGTTATGACAAAAATAAAAATGACACACATACTTTACACAATATTTTCACTTGGAAAAACCTTTTTGGGAAAAAAATAACACAATGACCTTCTTCCTTATTGAAATAATTCAACCATATTACAATAAAATAACATAATTCAAATATTTTATTTAACCTAATTCATGTGAAAGTATTTAGAGGCACATCAACAAGAAACCATCCAAATGGTATTACAATACAATACATATAGAAACTATGGTCTTAGAAGAGCATCGATAAAGGTTTCCAAAAATACATACAAAAAATTCTAAACGTGTAAATCCTAGAGTTTAAATCATATAATTCATTTGTTTGGGAGTTGTAAATGATGTCATGGTCATGTCATGGATGTCTCCATGTGAGTGGATAAAGTGCCTTGATAGTCTAAATGATAATGACAAAGTGTGCAATGTGCTTGTCCTAGTATGCTTAAAGAAGACCTAGTTTATCTTTAATTTTTTTAATGGTTAGAGATATTTATGGATGATTATAAAGTATTGATAATGTGCAAGGGGTCCTATCAGTGGTCAAGGATGATTTGAGAGCTTATATGTATGAGTGAAATTCACCTAGTTCTTCATTTTATTCAACTAGGCATAAATGGGTCTAGCAAAAAAATCTAAGCATGAATTTTGATGTCATCATATCTCTCACATGTGAGAGTTAAAAGAGTTTCTACATATATGGATATATTATCTTATGTGAGGAGATCACATGGTTCAATTTTCAGATCATGTGACTAAGTGCATCCAAAGTTACTAAGGTGTAAAGTTGGTCCCTCAAACAAAAGTGCACTATGTTCTAACGCTTAGTCAATTTACAAAGGTAGATCTAGTGGTCCACGTTTAATCACATTAAATATAGATGGTGAGAAATTATTATGAGCTCAAATACATTATTTTTCTAAGTACAAGAAAGAGTCAAGCAAGAATTTTGGTGATGGCATATCTCATAAGCATGGATATTTCAGGAATAAATGGTCATATGGGTTTGTTCAATATTTTTCCTAGTTTATATGGCTCATATTTGAGAACATGTGAGTGAGGTAAGTGATATGACTATGAAAATTTGGCCTTCTAGGCAAATAGAAATGGTACCTATAGTTTATTTTGTATGATGTTAAAGATCAAGACCAGATAGAGATCTAATGGCTCGTAGGTGATCATATAGTGAAGATATATGATGCATATTGAGTCAAATGAGTAAAAGTTTTTTCTAGTTAGCAAAGATAAATATTTATCTCCTTAAAAAAGGATCAATAGAGCATGTTTATTCAAAGGTTTTAGGAAGCAACAAGATGAGGACAAGTGTTTGAGGTTTAACATTAAGAAGAGGTAAAGATCAGGCTTCTTATAAGATCTAATGTTGAGTAGATGTTTGTATATACACAGATTAACAATGTGCATTGAGTGAGATGATTTAATTGTGTCTAATTTCTAACATAGATAAGTACTGAGTTAAATATAGGAGATTGATGGTGTGTGTTTAATCAATATTGCAAGATTGTAAAAGATGAGCTTAACTGTTCAAAGTTTAACATTTGGAAAGTGGTGAACTATGAGCTAATGTTCAAAAAAGATCAATGATGTGTATATAATATACGATGTAATGGTATGAGATTCATTTTAAGTGACTAGATTTTAATAGTGAATGTTTGAATTCAAATATTTGAATTTAACAAAGGAAAGACCAGTGTCTGGTTTTTGGACCATATCTTTTTATACCGATAGAATTTGATCATCATATAAAAAGTGAATTTGTAGAGCAATACAAGGAACATCTATAAATATCTATTTAAATATTTTAAAATTTGTATAACCAAATATATTGAGGTTTAAATTTGACTATGTGTTTGTGCATGGGTTGCAAAGAACCTGAGAAGGATATTTGAGATTGTGTTGTTATTTTAATGTTTTACAATGACTTAATTTAAAGTGTTCTATAATTATAAGGATATTATTTATGGTTTTTATAGGTGTGATAAATATATATTGAGTATTAAAAATTCTTAATAAGTTGACTATGTGTCTGTTCATAGTGCTCTTGTGTACAAAGTCTATGTTTGAGATGATTGAACATACACAAAGGTGACCAAAGATGATTGTGATCATTTAAATAAGTCTAATGGGTCATGTGGAGTGGAAATATACATTTATAACTTGTATTATGTTATTTATTTTTCTATATGGAGTGCTAAAGGAGTGAATGGGTCTCCATGAGACTTATAAGGGCTACAAAGGCCTAATTAAAACATGTATTTTCTTAAGGGTGACTCATAGATGTTATGGCCTTCTTATGTGGATTGTGTTGAGATTTATATTTTTATGTGAGAATCCTTAAGGTCTAAGTTATGGCTAATGGTTGACCAAGATCATGATAATCATAAATGCTCTATATGTAGACACTAGAAATTGCACACAAGAAATTCTAAATGTCTGAATCCCTTGGGCCCACCGTAGGGACCTCCTAAACCTGCTTGACCCTTAACCTACCCCTATTAACCTAACCAACAAAAATATTCACCTATAATTATTCACATAATACTATTCAAAAGTAATCTTTGAAAACACTATTCACTAACACTATTTATGATGGCATGCCATGTCACTGTTCGTGGTGACATGGTAGGTGACATGGTAAGTGACTCAATAGTGATATGGTAGGTAACATGGAAAGTGACATGGCTTATAAGTGAGGTGGTTTTGAGTGGGACATCATACTCCACTTGGGACCCTTATCTAAGATACTTATTGACCTCATTAAGCACCATAGGGTCCACCCTCCAAATTATGGTGCAATTTACTTCATGGGGATATGAAAAGCATGTGTTTTTATCCTCATGCATGAAAATGGTGTCCAAAGTGGAGTTTACACTTGTTGAGTGCTTTGTAAAGGATAAAATGGGCATTATCTCCACCCATTTTGGACTCATTAGCAAGGTGGGAGACACACCAACCAAGTGAGAGACACACTAACCAAGTGTGAATCCCACCACCCTTATTTATTGACTCACTTACCCAACCATAAGGAAAATAAAACCAAAGTCTTTGGGACACTTTGTTGAGTGCTTGGAAAAAAATAGAAAAGCTTGGTGGAAAATCTTTTGGACTCATATGGGTCCATGGGCATTATTTCCCCTAAATTTGGACACATTAACAATGTGTAAGGCACATTAGCAAAGTGGAAGACACACTTTGTGAAGTGGTCATCCCACCTTATTTGAATTTCATGAACACTTATCCACCCATTTGGAAAATGTCACCACATTTCATTATTCCACTCCTTTTTCATGTATCTTGGCATGAAATGCTATAAATATGACCCCCCTTTCACCCATTGGGAGGGTTTTTTGGTTGGAGAATTTCATCTTGTAGGTTTGGGAGAATTATCAAGGAGGTCAATAATCTTGGAGGAGAAAATCTTAGAGAAACAAAAATTTGTCAAAATTTCAAGCCATCATCAACAACATCTTCATCAACATATTCAAGCATGTTCATAAGGTATATTTATTTATTTCTTGTATTTCAATTTACCTTTACCATCTTAGCTTCTTCCTTCTTGACCTCCAAACTTATTCCTTGTCCTTATTATTTTATTTACCTCCAAACCTAAACCCCTTAAACTATTCTTTTCATTTACCCTTTACCTTCTTAACCATCTAGCCCTTTTCCCTCTTGACCATCATTTACTTCTTCACCATTTACCCTCTTGCCCATTTACCTCTTCACCACCAAAACCTTCTTGACCTCTTAACCCATTACCATTTACCCCCTTGAATATTACCCCTTGGTCCCTTTGACCATCCTAATCATTTTACCACCTTAACCATCTACCAACCCCAACCCAACCTTATTTTCTTAGCTCTTATCTCATTACCAAACCAAAACCACAACTTTGACCAAACCAACTTTAGCATTAACATTGAAAAACTATTTCTTTATTTAATCATATTTTTAGCAAATAATTATTATAATTAATTTGTTTTTATTTAATGTAAGTACCTTTCTTTATCATTTATAAACTTGATTGTTTAAAGAAGGTGGATTGCCAATCTCTTAGGAAGATCTTGCTTCTAGGATCTAGCTGATGCTAGGCAATCCACCTAACTATTTGGCTAACAAACAAGTTGTCTTTAAGTGATTTATTATTTTTAGGTCATCCTACAAATCCAAATATGATTTCTCAAACTTCTTCTAGATCCCACGTGCATGTTCAACTAGGTATTTCTACCACACTCATAATTAGTTTCTTTCTTCCAAAAATTAAGAAATGAGGAAAAAATTATAGAAACATTTTGGCACACCTAGTAGGAGCCTAGAGTTGTCTTGGGTTCATAAATGTTTTAGAACATTTAGTTTCATTAGTTAAATTGCATTTATATGAAAATTTCATTTCTAAAAATTAAACGTTCCTTTCTTTCCAAAACGTAAGTTTTAGTTTCTTTTGATTTCTAAAAATAGAAAAAGTAATTTTTCAAAATTTTTATTACATTTATAAAAAATGAACTCATCCTAAGATTAGAATTACATTTTCATGTTTCATTTAGGTGCATCTTACTTGTTCTTTTTTTCATGAAAACAAATCTAAAATTTCCCGTTTGTGCTTAAAATGAACCTTGCATCCCTTGCTTGCTTGTTTTTTAGTTCACATAGTTCAAATTTAAATAGTGAATTAATCATAACAATGAATCTTATCACACACAAACTAAACTACTTTCACTAAATCAAACATCAAAAAAACTTGAGACAAGGCCCAACTAGGATTTCATCACCTAGCAGTAACCTTACCCTTTCTCGGTAATCTTGCTTGGATTTAATCATCGAGGGGATAACCAACTCAGCTCTCTGGTTGAGTATAAACTCTAGAAATTATAATATTGGATAAGCGTCCGACTCTATTGCAAGAATGTGAAGTGAAGAGGGAAAGCCCCAAGTACCAAGACATGTACTAAAATTCAATACAAACTTCTCTCTTGAACACCTAAACATAACCCAAAACCAAACATAGATCTCTTTCTATGACATATTCAAGCCAATTTCAGTCACACACTTTCTAAGGCATAATCCAAAAGAGAGATAATTAAAAATTTAATGCTTAACATAATTTATTGTATGTATTGATTTCCTTGGCTTTTTATTTTCTTGTTTTGTGTTTGAGTTATGAGTTTCATTTCCTCTCATTTTTCAAATGGTCTTTACTAGACAATAGTTGAAAAATTAGACCAACCAAAGACCACCTTCCTCTTCTTCCTCCTCTTCTATGGAGTATATTTTAGATGTTGAGGGTTCTCCTTGTCATTCTACCCCTCCTACCATGCCTTGGATAGTTGTTGAAGGTGATGTGGATTTTGCCACATTCTTTGAAAACAACCCCATATCCCTTCAAAATTACCTTACCACTTTATCTCATCATACCCCTGTTGCTTCGGTTCGTCCTATAGATCCATCATATGGAATGCCTCCCCCTCTTATGGTTGGTATTACCTCAACCCAACCTTTTATCACTAAATCCTCTTCCTCTACCAATATCCCAACCACTACCACCATTAAAACCCAATCTGACATCCCAATATATAACCAAACCCCTCCTACACCAACCAAAACTTCCAATGTAGGGATAACCTTACCTCTTGTTACCCATACCCCATCTACCATAGGGGTAACTTCTAACCCTATTTATACCCTTCCTCTTTTTACTAACAACCCACCAATTTCTACCCCACTCCAAAGTTTGCTACTTTCCATACCTTCTACTCTTCCACCCATTAGTACAAGGGTTACCACCCAACCTCAACCTACCACTTCAATAATAACTCCATACCAACCCATGTCCGTCCCTCAACAAACCCCTATAAAATCATGTAAATATGTTCCTAACCCATAAGGATACATACCCCTTTCATCCCAACTTTCAATGACCACATACCGATATGTGGCATCTTCTCAACCTTCCACCTCTTATTCATACATTGTAGTCACCCAACCTCAACCAAATATACCACCTAATTATATAGCTACCCAACCTCAAACTAATTTGATTAAGATGTTTATGGATAAATTTTCTAATCTACAATCATATATTTTGGAGGATCATGACCATTTATCTTATGACCAAATTTGTAATGAACACATCAACCCATCTATCCCTAATGAACCTTATCCTCCCCAATGGGAACTTCCTCAGTTATCCAAATTTTAAAGTAAGGATGATCCATAATAGTAGCTTAGGGCATTTAAGCATGCTTGTTATATCATCACCTATGATGTTTCCCTTCTCCACACTTGCCCCATGTCTCTTGTTGGCCCAGCCTTAGATTGGTATAATGCTTTACCCAAACTTTCCTTCTTATCTTTCACCCAACTAGCCCAAATTGTTTTGGTTCATTTTTAAGTAAATATCTTCAAGAAATTTTCCATTATCAACCTCTACTCTATTTGGCAGTTCGAGGATGAGTCCATTCCCAATTTTGTGGCTCATTGGAGGAGCTTAATTAGCTAATTTTCCTTTTCCTTGCCTCAACTTGAACTCATAGAGATCTTTTCTTGGACACGTGCCAAACATATCTCCTCCATGTTTTATGCCAAAATCTTATGGAATTTTGATGAAGATTTTACCATGGCACGCAAGCTATATAGAATAGAGCTATTGTTGAAGGGAGGCTAAAATTAAAGAACAAAAACTCCACCTATAAAATCAATGAGGCCTGTTCTTCTAAACCAAACAACCAAACCGATACAATTCCTACGAGAAAAGGAACCATGAATGTATTTATCCTTAAAGATGCTCCCCCACCATCCAAAAACTAACCAAATTCCTCTAATTCTTCAAAGCAAAACCTAAGGAACTAGACCTAGAACAACCAAAAGTAATTAACTTTTCTTGGAGAATCCAATGCTTCTATCATGGAGAAGTTATTAAAAGCTAATATCATTCAACTTCCTCCTATTAAACCACCCCAAAAATTTGACTCTTCTCATCCTATACCTAGTTGGTATCATGAGAATGATTCATGTGCCTTCCATCACATGATAGGACATGATATCAATAGGTGCAACACCTTAAATAACCTTATTTAATCCCTCATTGACAAGGGGGAGCTTACATTGGACAACCCCAATGCACCACCAAACCAAGCCCATGATATATTCAGACATCCTTTCCCAAACCATGCGCCTACCAAAAATGTGAACAATGACATTGAGTGCTCTTATGATACCCATACTATTAACATGGTTTTTGACACACATGCTACTAAATAACCCACTCACCAACCTACCAGTCCGTCACCCTCTCCACTTATTGAGTAAGTAGAGTTATCTTCTCCCCATTTGGGAACCCAAATTAGGAAATACCCCTTTATCCTTCACTCATCAAGGTAGTGGAGTCACCAACCTCCCCTTTAGCCAACATATTGGGCCACACACCCATCTTACCTTCCTCTCCAATTACCATGTAACACTCATGCCATATAAATCATTCTTAAGGAATAAATACCCATGTCTATTCCTCCCAAAGAAGAACCACATATCTCAACCTTACATCCTTTGATTAAGGAAGAGGATAAGGTTACCATCCCTATGTCTCCACCTATGGGATTAATCTTTGAAACCAATGACTGAGTAACCAAAACTATCTATAATCCCTTTTCTAGACTATTCTAAAGTCTAGAGTTCACTTATCAACCCAACCTTGATAGAGTCACCTTCTGGCATCATCTTGGACTCCCTTACCAAAACAAATCTGAATACACAACCTCACTCACATCCACCCTTAAACCAATTCTTACTAGTCCTTCTACCAAAACCATATGAGAACCATCTAAATCACCTCCACCCAAACCTATCAAGACATGTCATGATTCTCTTACCAAAACTATCAAGGATTTATGACTACTTCCAACACTTATCCATAATCACCCCTCTTTGAAGTAAGACCTAATTCAATCCAGTCCACCAAATAATCCACCAACCAAAGCAACCAAGAAGGTGGAGTTACCCAAACCTCTACCTTGAACTAGACCCATACCACCTCCTTCCATTTTACCCTCTATCTTAGGACCCCATCCCTCTACTATCCCTATCACCTATTTCTCATCTACTAAACCTTATCCTTTTTCTCCACCTATACCCACCTCCACCAAATCATCAAACTACCCATAATCCTTAACTAACAAGTCTACCTCTACCTTCTTACTTATCACTAAACATTCACCTTCGACCTGTAAATCATCCACCTCCAAACCAACCATAACCAAATAATCCCCACCAAAACCAACTACCAAAACCCTTCCACTACCAAAAAATCTCATGGTGAATTTTACTTCTAAGAAGGCTGTAACCCCTAAAACCAAAAACCTATCACCTTCAACACCTTTACTTGAATCCTATTCAACCCTTCTATAAAGGTTGTTGTAAAAATATTCCTTGAGCCTACCACCCACAAAACCCTTTGACCCTTCACACCCAAAACCATCATGATTCAATGACAACTTGATTTGATTATACCATAGGACACTGGGACATGATATAAAGAACTGTAAGTCTCTCCAAACACTCATCCACTAGATTTATGATGAGGACAATCTATTAAGAGATGAGCCTCATATGGAACCCATACCAACCCAACCATCAACCATTTCTACCCAACATTTACCCACTCCTCCACTCTCACCTAAGGATGATCACTATACTACCTCAAGCTCTCCTTCTATCCATACTATCAATGTGGTCACTAGATCACAACAAAAGGATAAAAGAAAGGTTAAGGTGTCCATTACTTAAATTTACCCCTCTTTAGACTCCCAACTAACCCACACCCAACCATCTCCATCTTTAACCAAACCTAAGGTGTCTATTTTATGTGCCCCTCATTCTAACCCTCATGCAATATCTATCTAGAGAGATATCCTCAAGTAGCTTCATCAGACCCTAACAAAAATGATCTTGTATAAGTTAGTCTCTACCTCTCCCCATCACCACCAAGCACTACTAGAGGATTTACAATCCATCAAGGTAAAACCCAATAACCCTCAACCATTAGCAACCTTTGTAGGTGCCCTTCAAAATTTTAATCTTGTCACCTTCAAAGATTCAAAGATACCTTCAATCTACCTCGAAGACCCATATCCCCCATTTTTATTACTAATTACATTGACCAAACCCATATCAAATGGGTCGTGATTGATGAGGGAGCTAACATTAACATCACCTCATCTCACACTTATAACCAACTCAACTTACTAGACAATTTCATGTCTAAATCCTTAGCCATCCTTCATTCCTTTGATAACACAATAACCACTAGCTTGGGAAATGTCATGTTGCATATCCATGTAAGACCTCACATTCTCCCCAAAATCTTATATATTGTGGAAGGGGAATTCTAATGCAGCATATTATTGGGATGACTTTGGATTCATTTCATGGCATTTGTTCCCTCTACCCTCCATCATTGCATCAAATTTGAGCATGAAGGCCAAGTTTTCACCATGTAACTAGGCCCAAGTTGAAACATAACCTATCACCCCAATGATGTCCTCATACCCCCATCCAATAAACCTTAAATAGTTACACCCCAACCACCAACCATCAATGAAGCATCAACTAGCTCATCCATCCTTTTTTCACAAATCCCCATAGATGAACCCTTGGAATCTATGTTCTAACATCTCTCATTAGCAGATTATTGCCTTTTAGCTCTTGACACATTCCCTACTCCTCATGAGTATGGGAAACTTACCAACCATTTAGGATATGACCCCAATATCAAAATTATCATTCCCTTTGGACTTCCAAACTACCAGATCCATTTGTCTATGGGGGACTCGACAAACCCCTCAGTGTTTCTATTAGCTCATTTTTGCCTCAACCATATATTTCTAGTTTCTCTTATCTAGATAAACTAAGGTTTGCCAATACATACCTTCATCAATGTGCTTGGAAAGGCTTTGGATTTAGGCTATATGAGAAAGGTCCACATGATCTGGTCACCATTGAGACTAGGAAACCTCACTATAATCATGGCCTTAGTTTCGTTTTACCCAACAAGAAGTAACCCAAACCATATAACATCACCATTCTTAAAGAGGATACCCCATCCTCATCGACCTCACCTCCACTCATGTGTGAGAATTAATATATCATCCCACCTAATTTTTGTTTCATCAATATTATTACTCTTAAACCCTTAACTTATTAGAATGAGGGGGCAATCATCACCATCTTTTTGACCCATCCTAAGTTGATAGGTGAAGATTCCCCTACCATTGACATTGTTAAATGCTAGGATGATGATTTTATTCTCACTTACCTTGGTGGCCTAGATTATTTAATCCAAAAAACCCTTCCTTTCAATACCTCAACCATGTTGAATGAATCTACCATGGATATCAACTTGGGCACTCTAGACAACCCCCGCATTATCAAATTGGGCCAATCATTAAATGCCAAGGAACTTCAGAACTTCACCTCTTTCATCCAATATTGTAGCATAACATTCATGTATTCTTATAGTGATATTCCTATGATTTACCCCGCCATTTCTACCCATAACATAGTCACTCATCATGATGCCAAACCTATCAATTAGAAGTTTAATGCATGCATCCTTGCATAACCATTATTGTTAAAGAAGAGCTTCAACATCTCCTATATATAAAATTTATTCAACCCATTCAATACCCCTAATAGGTCTCAAATATCATACCTATCACTAAGGCCATAAGGGGACTATGCATTTATGTGGACTTTCATGACCTCAACCTCGCCTATCTTAAGGATGACTTTCCTTTACCCAGTATTGACCAGCGGGTTAATATTATAGCTAACCATGAGATGCTATCTTTGATGGATGGGTTTTTGGGTTATAATAAAATCTTGATTGCTCCTAAATATCAACACAAAACTACCTTTACCACTCTTTGTGGAACCTTTTGCTATAGAGTCATTCCTTTTGGGTTAAAGAACACTGGTGTAACCTATCAATGTGCCATGACTTATATCTTCCATGACCTCATACATAAGATTTTAGAGGACTATGTGGATGACCTTATCAAGAAATATGAACTCTAAAAAGACAACTTGGCTATTTATAAGATCATCTTCAAATGCCTCATCCATTATCATGTCTACCTTAACCCCCAAAAATGCATCTTTAGGGTCTTATCATGAAATCTTCTTGGCTTCAATGTTTTCCTTCATGGAATAGAAGTCAACCCTACCAAAATCAAATCCATCATTGACATGATCCATCATACCAACCTTAAGCAACTTTAAATTTTGAAAGTGAATATTTAATTTATTCATCATTTCATTTACTAGTTCTCAGATCAGTGCCAACCTGTCCACCACCTTCTGAAGAATGATGTCACTTTCAACTAGAATAACAATTATCAAAAGGCCTTTGATTCACTCAAAAAGTAATTTTTATAACCACCTATCCTCACCCCTCCCAAGGATGACCAACCCTTTTACCTTTATGTCTCTACCACCAACCATTCCCTAGGGGCAATGTCGGGTCACTGAGATAAAAACACAAAGATCAAGTCGTTTATTACATTAGACATTACTAGCAGAATAGAAGACTCAATACACTCATACTAAGAATATTTGGTATTTATGGCCACCAAACTCTATCACTACCTTCTTAACCAAAAACATTATGTCATAACTAGCACTGATACACTCGAGTACATGCACTCGAAACCATACCAAAAATAGTGTATGGCTAAGTGGCTCATACTCCTAGTTGAGTTTGATCTCGAGTTCCCCTAACAAAATTTGATTAAAGGGAAAGTCATTACTAACCAATTGGCTGATGATCCTTTACCAAATGACTAACCACTTCTTTTTGCATTTCTAGAGGAATACATCACTATTCCTTCGCAAGAGGACATAACCTACCAAATGACTCTATCATTTGATTTCTCAAAGTGCCAATGAGGTGGAGGTGCCAGGATTATTCTCATTCCCTTCAATGGCAAACTCCTTCCTCTTTCTTTTAATATTGATTTTGAGTGTACCAATAATATGGTGATTCCTAACTCATGGTCAAATGGGTCAATGGCTTTTATCAATGTAATAATGATGTCTTTCAAAAGTATAAACAACTAGTATATCTACTCTTAGCATCATTTGATCACTATCATATCCAATCTATTCTCTGATCTAATAATAAATTTTCTAATATAATGGCTTCCCTTGCTTCATAGATCTTTTCTCAGCCTTCCAATTCCAAAATCTTTGTCACCATTCATAATTTTACCACACCTTCTTATAGCCAATGCAACCTCCCTATCATTTTTAGTGTGGAGGAATCCCCATCAGACATTTGGTACCAAAAAACCTTTGACTACCTAAACCTCGATATCATTCCTCCTAATCTCTCTAATAATTATTGAAGAGCATTTGTTTAGATTACCTCTTATTACACCCTGCTAAGGGAAATCCTTTACAAACATGGTTTTTATGGTCTCCTTCTCTGTTGCCTATGTAACCATGAAGATTCTCAGGCTATCAAGGAAATTCATGATGGCATATGTGGGGGACACATTAGAAATCTAGATGTCACTAAATGTATCCTTCACCTTGGCTACTATTGGCCCACACTAAACCAAGACTATTATGATTATGTAAAGAAGTGTGTTAAATGTCAACAACATGCTAATCTACATCACTCACTAGCCAATGGATTCCAAGTATCAAAGGACTTTTGGTCTTTTTCACAATGGGGACTCATTCTTATTAGGAAAATCAATCATAATTGTTCTTAATGGGCTAGTTCCATCATCACAACCACCAAATATTTCATCAAGTGGGTGGAATATATTCCTCTCATCATAACCAAAGCCGATAAGATAATCAACTTCATCAATCACAATATGATCTATCACTTCAGTGTTCCCCATAAGATCATTATCGATAATGATAAATATTTCAAGAATAAGCAACTCCAAGGTCTTTTCAATGAATTCAACATTAATTTAATATTTTCCTCACCTTACCATTCACAAGCAAATGGATAGGCAAAAGCCTCTAACAAAACCCTCAATAAAATGCTAACCAAAGTAGTCAGTGCTTCAAGTCAAGATTGACATTTGCACATCCCCTTTAGTTTATGGGCCTATCACACTAGCATTAGAATTCCTACAGGTGCTAAACCTTTCTGCCTTATGTTTGGAGTAGAGACTATCTTACCTCTTGAAATCTAAATTCCCTCTCTTTGCATATCTTTGCAAGACCTTATTTTTGAAGATGATTATCATTAGCATTGTTTAGCTCAGCTTGAGCTACTTGATGAGTGTCATTTAGTATCCCTTACCCACCTCCATATATATCAAGAGCATATCAAGTGAACCTATAATAAACACCTCAAAGTGTGATATTTCAATATTAGACACTTCATCCTAAAGGAAAATCAACATGTCACCAATATAGAGAAAAGCAAGTAGAGTAAGTTTACTTTGAATTCACTTGGACCTTATATCATAACCCACATGTATAGATCTGGAGCTTATTGGTTGTCTTATCTTACAGGCCACCTAGAACCTGAGACCCTCAATGCTTCACATTTACAACCATTCTTTTGTTAAGAAGGATCAAATCTACTTTTTGTTTAACTTAAGCTCATTCCTTGATATCCACCTACATTCATCTCCCTATTATAGGGCTAACCAATTAAAATAGAATCATGTGATTAACTTTCACTATCATAACCTTATCTTAAAAAATGGGTATCATGGCTCTACCCATGGCATGGTTCTCATGGTACATTCCACCCCTTTTCAAGATGGATCTCCATGGTCGTTATCACCTAAACATTTTCACACCTAGTCCACCTTCCTGTTCTTCTATATTTTCCTTCATAAAGGTGAACCACTAAGTCACCCTAACAAATTCTATGCCAAGTAGAATCAAATAATTTATATCACTAGTAATCATGGGTCATTCTTAGCATTCACAGACTACTCCCTTAAAGGACAACTATTGAAAATTTATTTGAAATTGTCACATATAAGGTAGACTACTCCCTTGAAGAACAAATATCAATGACATCAAACAAAGAACATAAGCTTGGACCACTCCCTTGAAGGATGGTTGAGTATAGCATTTTTCAATAACATAGCAATTTCTTAGAAGCTTCTCACATCGATCAGATTCCCATATACAATAATAAAACAAAAGACCCATTATAAAAAAATTAAAAATAAAAGAAAAAAATCTAAATAAACTATAATCAACCCTCAAGTAGCATATTAAGGTGGAAACCACAATCAAATTTTAGAATTTGACTTCCTGCATCAATCAATCTACATAATTTTGGCATAGATTTATTTATAACTGACTCTTTTGACACCTATAAAAGAGGCATACTAGTCTCACAATAGGTTTTCATTTTCAACCATCTCCACTTTACATTATATGGAAGGAATTATTGATCTTATTTAACATCATGTGGTCTAAAACACCTTCTAACTCATTCATGACTGCTCATGCAAAGCATTTGAAGGGCTTATGTTCATTAAACCAATCACATTTTGGGTTTATTTCTAGTCTTTGTAAATGAAGAAGCTTCTCCTACTGTGCTTAGTTCATATTTTCATTATGAAATTTGTCTCTTGATTATATTCTTCACCTTACCATTTAGTGTGGTTCATTGCTTTACTTCGTAGATTTACCTTAGGCATGATTAAAAAAACCATAATCATGACTACTCATATAACCATAAGCATAATAACATTGAACACATCCTAAACATGTTTATAATTAACTATGAAATATTTTATTTAGGGTATGAGGCATCACACAACACATATAACATCTTTGGATTACACACACATTGCCTAAGGTGCATACATGCATTATTTTCATACTTAAGCATTATGTGAATTATCTGGTTACTCTATATTTATGTCAAGCCATCTTCCTTTTTGATTGCTTACTGAGCTAGCCTCTAAAACATTCCCCATATTGATTACCATTGGGGGGAATATTTTGTTCCCCTCTTCCACATTCCTCCTCATAGGATGGGAATCATATTCCACTCTAGGTATTTCACCCTACTCAACCTCCCTCCACTATAGTTATTCTTCTTGCATGTGTAACACATGTCATTGCCTCAATACACATCCCCTTGGATAGTGAGGATTCCCTCCATTGACTAGTTAAGGGTGATGTTTTACAGCCTTGCATCTTACACAACAAAATTCTCACCTTCTTCGCTACTATTGTAGTTTTAACTCAAGCTTAGGTTGTAGGTGCCTTTCCCTTTGTTGTTGGTTCATTAGTACTTCTAGCACTACCATTACATGTTATAGTATTCAGAATATATGAATGTTCACTACGTAGATTATTTTAGGTCATGGGAGTTGTTGATCATATTCGCCTCCATTTCCATTGTTCTCATTATTTTCCATCTTTGACCTTTTGCATCTCTCTACATTGTCAACAACCTAAAAAATCAAATGACTTCACGTTGAGCACTTATTCTTAACATGATTCTTTAAGTAAAATACTTGATTATTATTCCTCACCAACATGATTATCTATTCCACCAATTGAGTGAGTCTTATGATGTCATTACATAGGCTTACCACTTGAAATGGTCATGTCTACTTACCTTTTTACATGGATACATATCCCTCGATCTAACTAGTTATCTCGATAAAGTTATTTTGAACAATTATTATTTCCTTTTGTCACCCAATATTGATATTTTTATCACTTGATCCACATCCAATGTCCTTTTTTTCATCTTGCGGTCCTCATAGGCCTAGTAGTCTTTTGGGTCATTATCACCCTTGCCCCATCTTATCCAACTATATATGCAATATCCTAGGTCACACAACTTCATGCTTACAGAGTTTCTTCTAGTGGAACCCACATGTCATTGGTTCTAAAGTATTGGGATAGAAGATGAAACCATGGACACATTTTCCCCAAAATAGCTATGTAGCTCTTAAGTTAGGCACAGTCCATCCTCTCTATCTCTCACCATGCTACTAATTTTATACCATGTGAAATCTAATAAACCTTCAAATAAAATATTTGTAGGTCATCACTTCGCTACTACCCATAAAACTCAGCTTGTAGTGATGATGAACTTTTGCCAAAATGACTATGAAACTTTTGATATATGTCCATCTTCAAAAACTAGCTTGTAGCAATAGGTGCCATCACTATGTTTATACTCTCACATACTTTTAGAAAGAATAGACTAATCATGAGGGCACATCCTATTTATCTTAGCTCCATTGAGGGACATTTTTCATGATTAGCATTATGTTAACCTCTTCTTTATCCTCCCTTACCCATCGATGTCTTCTCATCCTAATGTACGTCGAATCATTATGGTGACTATTCATCAATCTCTAGCTACTTCTCTTACCATTATGTGAGCACCTTTTCCATATGATCCTACTATTTTTTTATCAATACCTCACCTTCACCTTTACCAAAACCCATAGTCTCCATTTAAAAAAAATTCTCCATCAACCCCTCCTAAACCCCATAGAACATCAAATTGGGACAACCTATTTAAATACCATTGATCAACGCTTGGAGAACCAAATTTGACCTAAAGTTCTTGTTGGATATTAACTCCATGAAACTATGTAGGCAACATCTACTTGCCTAGTGAATCTAGAGTCAACTCAGCCATCCCCTACCTAAAATCTTGCCTTCTCCATCTTACCAACCCAACCAAACCACCTAAATCAAAACCCAACTACCCTTTTCCACCCTATTAATGTGTCACTAATATGTTGAACTACATTGGCCTGATGCCCACAAACTATGTAGGCACTACTTAACTTCTACAAGAAGCTCGACCATTAACAACTAATTACCATCCCCTTTTTCTTCTCACTTATTTCCGTTACTAACAGTACCCTCTTTCTTAGGGCATCTTACATCAGGGAAGCTTTAAATTTTTTTTAGCATCCTTATATTTTATCATCATCTAATACTTCTTTGTTTTTACCCCCATTTCTAGGAAAACTACATTAGCCTGAGGTCTTTTTGGATTATGTAGGCAATATTCAATTACTAAGGGTAGCTCAGTCACATCCCTTATTTTATTTCCACTTCTCACCTAAAAATATCTTCCTCCACTTCTCTACATATCTCTTCACCTTCTCCCTTCCTCCAGCTTGTCAATCTTTTTTAACCACTTTTCTAGCTTGTCAATCTCTTTTAAAACATGGATTGACAACCTTCCTTATCTGCCTCTCTTATCTCCTATAAATCCACCATCTACTCCACTTTTTTGGCCTCCCCATAACCTTTTATTTCATTTATTATTCTTGCTTCATTCTTCACTCCCCCACCTACTTTTTATCTTTTTTGTCCCTCTCTCCACTTCTTACCAACCTTGCCCTCTATCTCCTTTGTCTTCTTTCACCATCTCCATCATTTCCTCTTGCCCTTGGAAATTTGTCCTACCTTCTTCATCACTCTCTTTTCCTCACCAATTCCACATCATCCTATTCCCTTCTAAATTGATGGACATTTTTACATCTTTCTCTTCTATGTTACCACCTTTGCACTTCTCTTCTACTGCTTCTCAGCCATCTTCATTCCAATTCTCAATTTTTGTTTTCATCTTTCCCATATTTTACTTCTTGCATGACTTCTATTTATACTATTTCTTCTAGCATATCCATTTTATTATTATGTGTTCCACCATTTTCCTTCGATTTTCCATTCTTTCCACCTTTCGTATTTTCCATTATTCTTGTTTGGTTTATTTTTATCCTTTCATCCTTTCTATCTTTTTTTCTCCTCCACAAATAGCTTCTAATTGGTTGTTTACCCTTTGATAAGCCTTCCATAATTTCTCTTTTATTCTTATTTATTCCAACATTTTTCATTTTTTAGTCTCCTTTTCCTCTTCCCATCTCTACCCATGCTTCTATTTTGGATCTATGTGAGTGTCTATGCTTTATATCCTTGCCAACCATGTTAGTTCTTCCTTCCTTTTTTTCTTATCATCCCTGATCTTCATCTCTTATTTTTATCTCATTACTTTTCATTTTGTTTCTCTATTACTTCACTTATTCCCTTTCCTCTCATACATTTTTCATTTTCTCTCCCCTATTTCCTCACCACCACACCACTTTTTAACTTCCCAATCTCTTTTAATCACCCATTTAGCTTGGAAATCTCTTCTAACAAGTTGATTAACACCTACCTTATCTCTTTAGATTAGTATCCACCCATCCTTTACTTCCACTCATTTATTAACCCCTTTATCATATTCCATCCCTTTCATC
Organism: Torreya grandis; assembly: GCA_037957365.1. Taxonomy (NCBI): domain Eukaryota; kingdom Viridiplantae; phylum Streptophyta; class Pinopsida; order Cupressales; family Taxaceae; genus Torreya; species Torreya grandis. Next base: position 4,309,148 of record JARHVA010000292.1, on the reverse strand, counting down.
TCTCCAACACCACCATCTGATTTGATTCATTGTTCTTCTCATTACCTATCATCCTTTCTCCTATCCATGCTTACTTGGTAATGATACCACCTACTTCTTCACTCTTCTATCATCCTTTTTGTGTCCTCAATTTTCTCTTTTTTCCTCCTATTTCCTTTTCTTCCATATGTTTCCTTATTTTTCATTTTCATCATAAAACTAGTTTCTCCTTGGTCTCTTTTAGACCTATTTTCAATTCTTTCTTGGCCTGCCATAGTTCTAATCCTCCCCTTCCCCTTCATGTTTGCTCACCTTCTCTCACATTCCTTAAACCCCCATCTTTTACCATTTATTTTTCTTCTCATTTCTCTATTTCATTTCATTTTTCTCATCCTCCTCGATGCCATTCCTTGTGCTTCATGATATTTTTTTCCTCCTTATCCATGTTTATATTCTACCATACTTATCCAACTTGATCTTTATCTATGACCTCACTATCCTATCACTCCTACTTTATCCTTCTCCTTATCTACCTTCACATCATCCTTTGTTGGATCTCCCTCATATTCTCCCATTTGCACTCTAGATCCTCACTCATTAGAGTGCGGTCACCAGTTTGTATTACTTCTATGTACATATCCATGTCTTTTTCCTCATGTCCTCCACTCTCTTTCTTTAATGCACAAAATATTGTCAAGTTTGCTATTTAAAGTGCATCCATTTCTTCCTTCAATGTATTGGTATGTTGTGTATGGGTCCTCTTTTTATATCTTGTCCCTCTCAAACTATTCCCTTCACACTACCTATCATATATTTCCACTTTAAACCCTCTATACATCAAGGGATTTTGAGCTTCTTTGACACACTATGATCAAAACACATTTTTATCCATCAAATCATGTACCATCGACCAACTGACCATTAGACCATGTCCACCTTGATGTTGGTTATTTTGACCTAAACTATCACATATTTTTGTGAAAACATTGCTTTTGTCCTTTTGGATGCACTAAAAAATATTTCCATGTTGAACATTTGAATTTACACCACCTAGTGCACAACTAGAACATTTTATGTTTTTTAAGGGAGCAATTCCTAGCTCAGATACTTGTAAATAACATTGACTTTGTCTAAAAAACTAATAAGTGTACCCAACCATAGTTGTAATCATATAGTACATTGATCACTTATCCCTTAGAATTGATCTTTATTATTACTAGCATTGACAAAGTTTGTGTGTGATATTGTCTATTACACTTTATCACATTGTATGTGTATGTTTGTGTTTCAAATGGCTAACCCTTTTTGTCACCACATATTGACTTAACATCAATCACTTAAAAAACCTGAACCTGATTTTGCTTTCCCTCATTGACTCCTAATTTAAGGGGGAACACATCATCCCATACTCAGGGCAACCAGACCTTTGACAAACCAATCCATTTTTACTTTGTAGCTTGTTAATTCAAAGCCACATAATAAAAAGGGGGAAAATATAGACACTAAAAAACTACACACAAGTAGTTCTAGATGTCTGAATGCCTTGAGCCCACCCTAGGGAACCCCTAAACCTTCTTGACCCTTAAATTGACCCTATTAAGCTAATCAAAAAAAATATTCACCTCTCACTATTCACATAGTACTATTCAAAATTACTATTTGGAAACACTATTCTAAATCACTATTCACTAGTACAATTCACTAACACTATTCATGCTGACATGGTAGGTGACATGAAAAGTGACTTAGAAGTGATATGACAAGTAACATGGCAAGTGACATAGCTTAAAAGTGAGGTGGATTGGAGTGGGATATCATACCCCACTTGGGACCCTTGTCTAAGATACTTAATGACCTCATTAAGCACCACAAGGTCCACCCTCCAAATTATGGTGTAATTTCCCTTTGAGGGCCATGAAAAGCATATGTTTTTATCCTCATGCATGAAAATGGTGTATAAAGTGGAGTTCCCACTTGTTGAGTGCTTTGGAAAGGATAAAATAGGAATTATATCCACCTATTTTGGACTCACTAGAAAGGTGGGAGACACACCAACCAAGTGGGAATCCCACCACCCTTATCCATTGAATCACTTACCCACCCATAAGGAAAATGAAACCAAAGTTTGTGGGACAATTTTTTGAGTGCTTGGGAAAAAATATAAAAGCTTGGTGGAAATTCTTTTGGACTCATGTGGGTCCATGGGCATTATCTCCACTAAATTTGGACACATTACAAAAAAAGAGGCACATTAGCAAAGTGGAAGACACACTTTGTGAAGTGGGCATCCCACCTTCCTTGTATTTCATGACCACTTATCCACCCATTTGGAAAATAGTTTCATATTTCACTATTCTACTCCTTTGTCATGTTTCTTGGTATGAAATGCTACAAATATGACCCCACTTTCACCCATTGGGAGGAGTCTTTGGTTGACTCATTTCATCTTACAGGTTTGGGAGTATTATCAAGGAGGTCACTCATATTGAAGGATAAAATCTTGGAATAATGAAACTATATCAAAATTACAAGCCATCATCAACAACATCTTCAAGCATGTTAATAAGGTATATTTATTTTATTTCTTGTAATTCATTTTTCCTTTACCATCTTGGTTTCTTCTTTCTTGACCACCAAACCTATTCCCTAGTCTTATTCTTTTATTGACCTCCAAACCTATAACCCTTAACCTATTATTTTCATTTACCCTTTACCTTCTTGACTATCTACCCCTTCACCCTCTTAACCATCATTTACTTCTTCACAATTTACCCTCTTGCCCATTTACCTCTTCACCACCCAAACCTTCTTGACCTCTTAACCCATTACCATTTACCCCCTTGACCATATACCCCTTTCTCCATTTAACCATCCTAATCATTTTACCACCTTAACCATCTACCAACCTCAACCAAACCTTATTTTCATATCCCTTGTCTCATTACCAAACAAAAACCACAACTTTGGCCAAATTAAATTTAGCATTAACATTAAAAAACTATTGCTTTATTTAATCATATTTTTATCAAAACATTCTTATAATTAATATTAGTAAATTATTGTTATTTAATGCAAGTACCTTTGTTTATCATTTATAAACTTGATTGTTTAAATAAGGTGAATTGACAGCCTCCTAAGAAGATCTCGATTCTAAGATCTAGCTCATGTAAGGCAATCTACCCAACTACTTGTGTAACGAACAAGTTGTCTTTAAGTGTTTTATTATTTATAGGTCATCCTCCCAAGCTAAAGAGGAGTTCTCAATATTCATCTATATTATGCACATGCTTTTAACCAAATAATTCTACCATACCTATAATTAGTTTCTTTTTTATAAAAATTAAGAAATGAGGAAAAATTCATAAAAAACACTATAAACAATGAAACCAAAGATGATGGTTTTAAGATTTTAGAGAGAGGATTATGAGTGTGGTTTAGAGTGAAGGATCAAGAGGCAAAGGAGAGTAAGTGTAACCAATGGATGTGTTGTTGAGTAGATCATAGTGTGGACTATGTGTATGACCATTTAGTCATGTTGTTGATGTTGTGACAAAGTTGTTGATGAGGAGTGAAGAGTAATTCAATAAGTGGATTTGGATACCTTGAGTGTGCATAGTTGAATATAATTTATATTTTCTCTCCATCAAATTTATAGGCAATCAATGTTTAGGAGATGTTCTATTCATAGGTGTTGTTATGGATTCTCAAAATATAGGGGGTTTTAGCCTTCTTGCAAGCTGAAACTTTCTAAAGGTCTAGTTGTTGTATCAACTCAATAAGATAGGTGTAGTAGCTCTTTTTGGGATTGTAGTCTCACTGAAATAAGGGATGGTAGTTTTTTTAATAACTTTTAACTGGTATAAGTTAGTTCTTATTATTATAGGATAGTAGTCCAATTGTAGGTTCTTGTGGATTTTCTTCCCCAAGAGGATTTCCCATATATGTCATGTGTTATATGCTTGATCTTGTATTATCTCTCTTGTTCATTGCTATGAATTATGTGTATGATTCATGACTACTTGTGGTAATTGATTAAGATTTTGAAAGGATTTAAATTAAAGTTAGATTATCTTGGCTCACTGATTCTACCCCCACTCTCTTAGTGATTTTACCTCTAATAATTGGTATCATGACAAGTCCTTCTTTCAAGATTATCCAATTGAAGGTGATCAAGGGTATAATGGTTGACAAAGAGGTTATGGCTTGTATTTATAACAAACTATTATGTGCTTTATCAAATGTCAATGCCAGCATGGATGATGTGACGATGCAAGTAAAATATATAGAAACAATAGTAAAAAAATTGTAGGTCATGATGGATAAAGGTGTCAACAAAAGGGTGTGATAATTTGAAAATAAATTCATGAATTACTTAGATGTGATATTATCCAAGGACAAAAAGGATTTTAGCTCTAACAACGTGGTCAAGAATGAAAATTCATGGATCGATAATGGTCAAGAGAAAGGAAGGTCAAATATGAACAATGTCTTCAATGGGTATAGATTTTCCTAAAATAAATTTGGTCATAGATATAGGGATTGTTATTTCTCTCCAGAGATCAAAAGGAATCTCATATGCTAAAATTGTAACCAACAATGTTATATAGCCAAGAACTACAAAAGAGATTTTTAGAAAAAGGATATACAAGTCATTGACACCATCAAATGGTTTAAGAATACTAAGTCTAAGAGTGAAGAAGAAAACAATCAAAATTCGAGTAGTCCACCAAAAGAAGATTCAATATTTGTTTAAGCATCCTTGTATACTCAAGAATATGGGAACAAGAGATGGTTCATAGATAGTGGATGCTCAAATCATATGATAGGAGATAAGAGCAAGTTTATCTCTCTCAGGAAGATAAAGTTAGGTTCCCTAAGATTTGGTGACAACAAATCAATTAACATAGTTGATAAAGGTACTATGAGTTTGAACAATGGTCATACTAGGAATGAGAATGTTTTATATGTAGAAGGTTTGAAACATAATCTTTTAAGTGTGAGATAAATGTGCAAGCAAGTAAATGTTGTAGATTTTCATGATGATATATGTGAATTCAAAAAGGCTGGCAGATTGGTTGAAAATGTTTATAAAATAGATAAAAAGATGTATGTATTCCATGAATCCAAGAAGTAGGAGTGCTTTATGAGTCAATTAGAAGAAATCTAGCTTTGGCATAAAAGGATTGGACACAAAATTTTGATAATATGGTAAATATCAAATCAAAGGAGTTGGTAAGGCATATGCCCAAGATTTATAAGATTCTTCATTCTCTTTGCAAGGCATGTCTTCATGGGAAGCAAACCAAAAAAATATACAAATCCAAGGAGTTATCCACTACAAATCCATTAGAGTTGATCCACACTGATCCATGTGGGCCTATGAGAACTCAAATTATTCAAGGTAATATCTACTTCATGTTTTTCATTGATATTTTAATAGGATGACTTGGATATTTTTTCTTAAATAAAAATCAAAATATTTTGCAAGATTTATGGCATTCAAAGGACTTGTTGAAAATGATAAAGGGTAAAAGATCAAGTGTGTAAGATAAGATAGAGGATGTGAGTTTTGGTCTCATGAATTTGATGAGTTTTGTGATAAATAAAGGATAAGGAAATAATATTCTACTACTAGAACACAACAATATAATGGTGTCATTGAAAGAAAGACTATGACTATTCAAGAGATAATTAGAACCATGCTTCAAGATTCCAAATTATCAAATGGTTATTGGGAAGAGGAAACCAACACTTGTATTTACATCCTAAACACATGTCAAATTAGAGTAAATGGTGATAAGACTTGTTATGAGTTATGAAAGAATAGATTACAAAATGTCAAACATTTTAGAGTGTTTATAAGAAGGTTATTAATCAAAAGAGATTAATAGAATCTTGGAAAATTTGATTCAAGGTCTGATGAGGGTATGTTCATAATTTACTCTTATATCAGTACTGCCTATAGGTGCTTCAACAAGATACTTCAAAATATTGTTGAAATCTCAAATATAAGTATAGATGAGACAATTAGAGTAAAAAAGCCAAAATTATAGGTAAGTGATTCAAATCAGAATTCTCTTGTAGATAATAATGATTTATATTTTCAAACAAATGATGAAGATGAAGAGGAGGAAGAAATACAAGACTCTAAATCTTTATCTAGAAGAATTCAAAAAAATTGTCCAATCTCTCAAATTATTTAAAATGTTAGTGCAGGTTTACAAACTAGAAGGAGAATATTGATCAATCAAAATCAATAAGACTCAGCTCTTTTACCCATGGTTAAACCCAAAACATTCATGGAAGGTAGAATAGATGTAATTTGGAATGGTGTAATGAATGAATAAATTGACCAAATAACAAATAATGAAACATGGGATTTATTTCCTAGGCCAAAAGATGAAAATATAATAGGTACTAAGTGGGTTTTCAAAAACAAGATGAATGAGAAAGGAGAAGTCACAAGGAACAATGTTAGATTGCTATGTAAAAGATATGGTCAGGTTGAAGGAATATATTTTGATGAGACTTTTTCTCCTATGGAAAGAATGGAATAAATTAGACTCTTCTTTACGTATGCAAATTTCAAAGGTTTTAAAGTATACCAAATGGATTTAAAATTTGCATTCTTGAATGAAAACTTAGAAGAAGAAGTCTACATTGAATTACTTAAACGATACTTCAAGTCAAATAATCAAGATTTTATGTGTAAATTGAAGAATGCTCTTTATGGTCTTAAACAAGATTCTAGAGCTTGGTATGATAGGTTAGATAAATATTTTTTGAGTCAAGGTTTTAAAAAATGGGTAGCTGATAGTAATTTATACATTAAGATATAATGCATTCATCAACTAATAGTGGTTGTATATGTGGATGACATAGTTTTTGGATCTAGAAATGATAATATGAGTAGAGATTTTTTATATACTATGAGGACTAAGTTTTAAATGTCAATGTTGGAAGAAATTTGTTTCTTCTTAGGATTGCAGATTAACTAATTTGTTGCAAGGATATTCATTTAAAAAGTTAAATACATTAAGGATATGCTAATAAAGTATGGAATGATGGATTATAATCCAATGGGTACTCTAATGATCATAGGATATAAGTTAATTAAACTAGATGACTCACCAAAAGTTGATCAAACTTTGTATAGATTCATGATTGGAAGACTTTTGTACTTTATTGCTTTTAGGCCTAGTATCATGCATGCAGTTGGTATTTTAGGAAGGTTTCAATTTGATCATAAATAATCTCAATTTAAATAAATCAAAATGATCTTGAGGTATCTCAGAGGCACTATAGAGTATGGTTTATGGTATCCCAAGAGTAAATAATTCACATTAAAATTATATACTAATGCAGATTGGGAAGGCTGTGTGATGATATTATGAGTGCCAGTGGTGGGGTCTTCTTCATGAAAGAATGCTTGGTGTCTTGGATAAGCAATAATCAAGCCTAATTTTCTCTAATAATTGGAGAAGATGATTATATATCAATAAGTTCATGAGCTTACTCCAAAAGGTGGCTTGAGAAAGAAGGCTAGTAAGCATGTGTGGTGGTTATTCATGGTGTATGAAGATCTGAAGATGCTCAAGAGGTGCAATGGCTCAAATATATTAGGGAGAGTCCTTCTTATATGTTTCTTAGTGAGAGTCCCTCTCATATGATTCTTAGTGAGTTACATCAAATTTCATTGCTTTTGTGTGTTCTTTCTTCATTAGTTGTAGTCATTGGTTGAAAAGAGTGTTGGCATGTAGCAAGAGGAAGTTGTCAAGGCAAAGAAGAGGTAGGATCAAGGTAAGGGGGATCTTTTAATATATTTATAAGATGTTTTTATCCTTTTGGTAGTAATTTTAGGTCCTTAAGATCAGTTAGTGCCCACTTTGTCATTATGTTAAAGGGGGATAAAGTTCTTATTTTTAGGAGTACTTAAAGAGAGAGAAGGTGAGATTTATATTGATATATGATGGTTTTTGAAATCAATAAAAATTTATGAGATTTTTGGAGAGTTTTCAATGATGTTATGGAGGTGTCCAGGTGAGTGGATGAAGTGCCTTGATAGTCTAAGTGACAATGACAAAGTGTGCATTATACTTTTCCTAGTATGCTTAAAGAAGGCTTGGTTGATGTTTAGTTTTGGCATGGTTAGATATGTTTAGGGATTAGTATGAAGTATTGAACATGTTCAAATGGTCTTATTAGTGGTTAAGGATGGTTGGAGAGATTGTGTGCATGAGTGGAATTTACTTGGTTTTTCATTTTGTTCATCTAGGAATAAATGGGTCTATAGAAGAAACATCTAAGGAGGAATTTTGATGTCATAATATCTCACATATGTGAGGGTTATAGGAGATAGTATATATATGGATGGATTTTACTATGTGAGGATATCTCATTGTTCAAGTTTTAGATCATGAAATTAAGTGCATCCAAAGTTACTAAGTTACAAAGTTGGTCCCTCAGATAAAAGTACACTATGTTCTAATACTTAGTAAATTTTCAAAGGCATATCTAATGGTCTAAATTTCATCACATCAAAGATAAATGGCATGAATAAATTTGAGATCAAATACATTATTTGTCTATGTATAAGAAAGAGATGAATAAGTAGTTTGGTGATGGCATATCTTGCACGCACATATGTTTCAAGAATAAATGGTCATATGGGTTTATTTAGTATTTTACCTATTTTCTATGGTTCAAATTTGATAAAATGCAAGTGAGTGAGATAAAATATATGACTGTGCAAAGTTGGCCTTCTAGGCAGATAGAAATGGTCCCCATAGTCTATTTTACATGATGTTAAAGATCAAGGCTAGATGGAGATCTAATGGCTCACAAGTGATCTTACAGTGAAGATCTATTATGCGTGTTGAGTCAAATGAGTCAAAGTTTTCATTAGATAACAAATTTAATGATTGATATCCTTACAAAAGGATCAATGGAGCATGTTTGTTTTAAGGTGTCAGGAAGAAGCAAGATAAGGACAAGTATTTGAGGTTTGAAAAAAAAAGTAGAGGTGAAGATTAGGGTTATTATAAGATCTAATGGTGAGTAGATGTTCATACATATATAGATCAATGGTTCATATTAAGTGAGATGATTACAAGGTTTCCAATGTTTAACCTAGATAAATAAGGAGATCGATGATGCATGTTTAATTAATATTACAAGATTATATGAGATAAGGTTAACAATTCAAAGTTTAACATTTGGTTAGTGATGTATTATGAGTTAAAGTTTGAAGAAGATATATGGTGTGTATCTAATCTAAGATACAAGGGAATGATATGAATTTTAAGTGACTAGAGTTTAACTTTGATCATTTGAATTTAAATATTTGAATTTAACATAAGAAAGACCAATGTCTAGTTTTTGGATCATATTATTTGATAGAGAAAGAATTTTCTCATGGTATATAAATAAAATTTATAGAGGACTCCAAGGCACATCTTCAAATATATATTTGAATATCTAAAAGTGTGTACAGTCAAAGATATTGAGGTTCAAATTTGACTATGTTCGTGCATGCTTAACAAAGAACCCAAGAAGGATATTTGAGCTTGTGTTATTGTTCTTTTGATGTTTCATGATGACTTAGCTATTGGAAGGTGTTATAAACTTCATAAGGATATTATCTATGGTTTTTAGAGGTGTGAAAAATCTATCTTGAGTATGAAAAATTCTTAAGAAGTATATTATATGTCTGTTCATAGTGTTCCTGTGTACAAAGTCTATGTTTGAGATGATTGAACATACATAGAGGTGAACAAAGATAACTATGATCATTTGATGAAGTCTAATGTGTCATGTGGAGTGGACCTATATATTTTTAAGTGGTATTGTGTTTTTTTTTGCTTGATGGAGGGATAAAGGAGTGAATGGGTCTCCATGAGACCTATAAGGGCCTAATTGAAAGGTGTATTTGTTTAAGGGTAACCCATATATGCTATGGATGACCTATGTGGATTGTGTTGAGCCATGTATTTGTATGTGAGAATCCTTAAGGGTGAAATCATGGCTAATGGCTGACCAAAGTCTTGATAATCATGAATGCTCTATAAATAGTGAATCCAAAGATGATAGTTTCTAGATTTTAGAGAGAGGCTTGTGAGTATGGTTTAGAGTGAAGGGTTGAGAAGTGAAGGATAGTAAGTGTGCCCAGTGGATGGGTTGTTGAGAAGATTAGAGTTTGGAATATGTGTATGACCATTTGGTCATGTTGTTGATGTTGTGATAGAGTTGTTACTGAGGAGTGAAGAGTGATTCAAAATGTGTCTTTGGATGCATTGAGTGTGCAAAGTTGAAGAAAGCTAATATACTTGATTTATCCATCAGATTGTAAGTCAATAATTGTTTAAGAGATGTTATATTCATAGGTTTTGTTGTGGTTGATCAAAATCTAGGGAGTTATAACCTCCTTGTAAGGTGAACCTTTCTAAAGGTCTAGTTGTTGTAGTAACTCAACTAGACAGGTATAGTAGCTCCTTGTGGGATTGCAGTCTCACTAAAATAAGGGATGGTATTTCCTTGATCAGTTGTATCTATTTTAAATTGGTTCTTATTATTATAACATAGTAGTCCAAATGTAGGTTCTAATGGGTAATCTCCCCCAAAAGGTTTTCCGACATATGTCATGTGTTATGTGCTTGATCTTGCATTCTCCCTCTTGTTCATTGCTATGAATGATGTGTATGATTCATGAAATCTTGTGGTAATTTATTAACAGTTTGAAAGGATTGAAATTAAAGTTGGATTATATGGGCTCACTAATTCACCCCCCCTCTTAGTGATTGTACCTCTAATAACTTACAACACATATCCAATAGTACAATATCTATATTAATGTGCAATGTAAATTATTTTTGGTGTACTTAAACAAATTTAAAAATTAATATAAATTGTCATGTATTTAGATTAGCATAGTAGTTTGCTTTCATTTATCCATATTATAGATGATATCTCTACAATTTTAAAAAAAAAAAAAGCAAATATCTAATCAAATAGAAAAATAATATAGTGGAACCTATAGGTTTCAAAAATAAATAATCAATACATGTTTGACAACATTAAAAAAAATGAATAGGTGTTTCTTATAAGTGAAAAATTAGAAAATAAACTATGGAAAAAGAGATATAAACACCCCAATTTATTTTATCTAAATATATTAAAAAAAGAGGTCATGGTAGATAAGTTACCAATCAAATAAAAAAATAATATAGTGGAGCCTATAGGTTTCAAAAATAAATAATCAATACATGTTTGACAACATTACAAAAAAAAAATAGGTGTTTCTTTTAAGTGAAAAATTAGAAAAAAAAAAAAACTATGATTAAAGAGATATAAACACCCCAATTTATTTTATCTAAATATACTAAAAAAAGAGGTCATGGTAGATAAGTTACCATAAGTGAAGGAAGGAAAAAAACGCATTTTCAAAGTCTTCTTAGCTAGAAAGTGGTTCTAATAAATAATTCAAGAAAACGCAACTTGATCCAACTAAAGACTTAAACTTAGACATGAAAATCTATGTCGTCGAATGAAAACACAATTTATAGTAGGCTCAAAATTATTTTTAACTTTTATAGATGATTAACAAAAAAAACTTGGGTCTATTTTCTAAAATTGAAATCATATGAATTTATATGCTTAAATAATTAATGTTGTTGTTGAGATTAAAAGTTTTATAATAAATAAAACATTTCATACTAGCAAAATGTTAAGATTATATTTCCAAAAAAATAGTTGACTTTTGGGTGAAAAAAGGAATTCGAAGACATACCACAACATCTTATATAACATAGTAAAAGATTTTTCCAAATAGAAAAATAGAACCATGATGAATATGGCTCATTGCATCATGATAGGGAGATATTTGAGAATGAATTTTACGAAAAAGCATTGAAAAAAACATTATTATTACTCAATAGAAGTCCTAGAGACACTATTAGGATGATGGATCCACAATAAACATGTTAGCATAGTTCAAAAATGCATACTCAGTAAGTATTTGATAACCCAAAATTTGACTCAGATTCATGACTCAACAATTAGTCAAAAAATTTCACTGGTTATATATATATATATATATATATATATATATATATATATATATATATATATATTCAAAAAATAAACTTAAATAACATGTAAAACACTATTAAAAATCATGAGAAATGAATTTAAAGAACTCATAAATATATCCATTAGTTTTAGACCAAATGAAAGTACAATGCTCAGTTTTAAATTGAAAAAAGTACAATGCTTATCAATGCACCATAATATCATATCCAGCTCCTTGTACTCATCTATTGTGCATAAATCATTTAAAGATGGTAGAAATCACATTATAAGAATTGATAAATGATAAAAATTGTTTTATTATACATGAGAAGCAACTTTTCATGTGGTGAGTTACAAAAGGTTTACATGGAACAATTGAAATGGATTTTTTGATAAAGGAAAATAAAAAGTGGTTTACATAATTGATTAAATGTTAGCAATTAATATTATGATAATGAAAAGGAAGTTTAATTTCCTTTAGACAAAAATGGCCTATAGAATATGTTAAGGTGTATCCTTTAAATATGCATTCTAATTTGAGTACAAATATTTTTGGGAATAAACTCTATAATTAATTTTAGATTGACGCATTTCAAATTACCATCCATGATTCATCATTAAGGAAAAACTATGTATAGAAATGCTAGTCCTACTTCCTTATAAAGATTTTTCATGGTGACTAGAGATGTTTGAATCGATATAATTTTCCATTAATGTAATGAACATTGGTCTATCCTTTGCAAAAATAAGAATAATTAAGTTAGGTATGCCATTCAAAGGATTGTTTGACTTAACCTTTTCTTGCAATTCAATAAAGTTTTTAAAAGGGGGTTGTTAGTTGTTACTTTTAAATTATAATATTTTATTGGTTGTTAGAAAGTTTTGAAAAATAAATTGCATGCCGTTGTTAATTTTATTTGGTTAAACAAATAAAATGAATGAAGATAGATTTTAAAAAATCAAGCTTAGAGATGAAAGATACTTCAAATGTAATCACAATTAAACTTGAGGAGGGTACCTAAAAAAAGAGTTTATAAGTTTATTAGTTATGGGCCTCCAAACCTGATTAAGCCACATTCCATCCTAATTTAATTTGAGTATGTCAACCTATCTTTATATATTCTCTCATCTTGCATTTTTTATAGTGATATTCTATAGCAAGAATCTTCATATGATCAATGCAAATGGAAATTACTTACACAAATTCTTCCCAAAAATTTATCTACTCAATATTATGGGCTATGAAATCATAAAATCTCTTGCATTCTAATTTTTCTTTAATATTGATGCACAAATCATCATTGAAGTTTCATATGTTTTTATTTTCATCGTTCTCCTCCTCTATGCCCTATAATTATTTAGAAGTCTAGGCTTATGAAGTGTCATCCTTCAAAATGAAATCAATGTTGCAATCCATCTCTTTCTCCTTTTTATTTTAATTATTCATATGTAACTAATAATGAAGTGACCAATGAATTAACATAAACATGTAGTAAATATTCATAAAAATATGGATGAAAAAGAAATACATCAAAATATTCATTATATTATCATTTCTATATTTAAACATGGAGGAAATGGCCCAGGTTATTTTTATTATTTTAGGATAAAAATCCTTGAACATTTGGAGTTAATCCTCACATTATTAAGGGTAGGGAATGATAAAATAAAATGGTGTTCATCCTCAACTTTATTAGTATCACAAATTTTACCAAATTTTTTGTCCCAAGGCATTTTGGGGTTAATACAATGACCACTTTCAATATGAAGTTTGTGAGAATTAGTCATTATTTTTACAATATTCATTTTGTCTTTTAATCTCATAATATTATAAAACTATTTTTGATCAGTCAAACTAGAATTAATAAAATCTTTGTAGCATTTTAGATTCTTGTATTAAAAATTTCTTTGTTTTTCTATATCTTTTCTTTAAACTTTATAAGGATGTAATACATGATATTATTTACATTATTGACTAGATTTCCATCTTATATATTATTGTACTTATGCCAAACCTTAATGTCTATAGCCTAATATTATTTATTTTGTGATTGTTGTTGCTCATAATAGAGGAAATAATGGGGAGTTTATTGTTACTCAATTTTAGTAGCTTGTGTTCATACTCTAGGTATATAATCATGGTTTTATACTCCAAAAATTTACACCGAATGTGTTATGAATTATTATAGTTCACCTAAAAATTCTAAGATATAAAGTATTTTTGGATTTAGTCATTTCTATTCCAAGTCTCATGAGAGATGCTGGAAGCCCAATTTCCATGGCTATAATGGTCATAAACGTAAATCATATGTAGTTAAGTGATAGAAGTGCCATGAAAGAAATTAGAAAACATTATACCTTTATCTTATGTGTCATTTATAAATCCAATAAATCATGATTATTAGGTGGTATGATAAGTCATTTTTAATTGGGGGATAGGAGTTGACCAATGTCATTTATAAAACAAATAAAACATGAATATTTAGGATTATGATAAGTAATTTTTAATTAGAGATTAGAAGTTGACCAATTTATGGTTATGCCAAGTATTTTGAGGATTTTCTCATATATCTCCTCTATGTATCCATCATTTTTTGATCTGAATGTGAATCTAAATTAAAACAATTACAACAACATATATTTCACCTACTTAAGAGGACTTGGAAGAGAGAGGAAGATCAAAAATTAATCAACCCATGTTAAGATTTTAAAATTGATATTTTCTCTCCAACTAGGGTATGAAAAGAAGAGATTTTTCATTGAATTTATGGAGCATGAATCCAAAGGAAAAAAGTGCATTGAGGGGATAATTATACCAACTATATGGGCAAATTTTTTTGAAAGAAAATTTTATTTCTTTGTGATTTTTAAGTTTTCTAATTTTGGATTGCATTTTAAGAGATTTAAAATTTCTATATGGATTTTATGGTAATCACATGAGTTTTTTTTGAAAATTCATTGAATATTTCAATTTGTAGATATTAAAAAATAGAAATCTTATCTGTCATAATCAAGGAGCAAGCTATGACTTTTGGAGTGATAGTTTTTGGATTGGTAGTTAGGGTAGTTACAATGGCAAACATTGATAACATAATGGCTGCTGACATGCAAAGGTTGACTGGTTGGAATATTAGTGTATGGAAAAACAAAATGTTTGTTCTTAATTTTAAAAAACTTATGGATACATTTACATAATCCATTGCATAAAACTGATTCATAGGCTTTATCACTTTAAAATGATATGGATTTTGTAAAGAATAATAATGATGATTATTATTATTTTCTATGCCTATGACAAACCAACATAGTTTATAAGTTTTACCTATATAAGAAAGATTTGTATCAAACTGAAGAGTAAGTATAAAGTTTTTGATATTTATAGGCCCTACTCTTTAAGGAATGTACTATTTTATCTTTCCTCTTCAAATCCCATGGTGGTCAGTGTCAATGATAAAAATCTTCCCTTTATTGTAGTAGTTGAGGAAATTATTCAGACCAATATCACAGAGGAGTGAACAAGATGGGATAGAGAATTAAAACTCAAGGTGAGAGGGATTTTTCTTACCTCTTTCCTCTTTATATCTCATGGTGTTTGGGATTAAGTTCCTTAAGGACAAGATGAGTATCTCAGATGTGATACTTGATAGGGTGTGGCTATGGTTTGATTCCACACTTTTTCTCTATTTTATATTTTTTGTTGACTAGTTTAGGGCCCTTAGGGATAGGCATTCATTGTTTTCTCTTCTTGGTGAGATATTTATTAATGAATATCTCATCAAATCATAGGTTGCAGAGCTTAAACACTCTAGGGAGGTGGTTATGGTAGCACATAAAGTAGGCAAATGGGTAGTGATTAGGAACCTCAAGGAAATGATCATAGACTCCTTTCCTATAAGATGGGGATCCTAACATGGGGTATATAAATGATGAGCCTACTAGCAGAGGAGGTAGTTACAAAAATTTCTTTTAGTTGTTGGAATGGTAATGGCTCATTCTGGTCATGACAAGGTCTAATGTTTTATGCTCTAGGGTTGTCAACCATTTTTTATCACTAAGACCCATAATATCCCTATGAATCCTCTTCCATATATTATAAGATGCAACTATTTATCATCCTACCATTAGGGGACTAGGAGGTTTGGTGGTGTTAGAGGTTTGAATGGGTTGGCTTGTATAACTAAGGACTCACTCTAGAGTAGAAATTCAGTGGTGGTTTCTGATGAGTTTGTGAAATTCATTTGGGTCTATATTATTAGTGTTGCTCCACTAATTAGGGATATATAAATTGTAGTATATTAATTTCCTTTGGCCTCTTTATCATATACCATTCATAATGGTTTTGAGGGTGACCCTTTTATAGACGTATATACCAGTATCACTTAGTACTCAACTATTGGGGAAGTTATCTTTCTTGGTGACTTAAATGTACATACCAAATACTTTTAGACACCTTTTTATGAATATTCAGTGTGTACATTATGCACACAAGAGATTTATTTAGAGTTAATGGGGTTACATATAATGTCAGATGATGTTTTAGGTCTTTACACAATAGATGGTAGACACCTCTTACAACTAGGTGAATCTCATAACTTGTTGATCCTTAATGGGATACATTACTTTCTAAATTCTCACTCTTTCATGTGTACACCTCATGGTGGAGGTATGAGTGTGGTGGATTACATCCTATCTAGTGAGAACCCTTTTCCATTTATCTATCATTTTTCCATTTCCCCCATTCTACTTGTAGACCATGCTCTTATTTCCTTTTCCATCTGGGTTGATCTCTCCCCTCCTATTATGATCCTTTATTTTATTATACCATGTACTACCTTCTATTTTGATAATGGGGATCATGCCATATTTTCTTCCCACATTTTCCATCTTCTACCTCTTATATCCTAGTTCTTCTCACTTGATTGTGTTGATTCCAAGTACACCTAACTTTCTTACATCATTTGGGAAGTTACCCTCAAATCTTTTCCTAGATATAATAGATACACATCTACCTCCCATCAACCTAAAATTTCTTGTCCCATGAATAAGTGGTATGATGATGATTGTAAGAATATTCAACACCATCTTCCATAAACATTCCTCCATGCCCATCCATCATATCCAGCCTTAAAATCATCATATTGTTGTCTTATTCAACATAATAAATGCCTCTTTACTTATCAAAGGAGATGGGTCTTATGTGATTCCTACATCCACTATCCTAAGCTCTATGTGATAACATAACAGACAAAAAACATAGGGGTAAAAAATGTAGTGATAAAAATGTAGTATGAAAAAACATCACTAGGACAAAACATAGCAAGGAAAAATGTAGTGGTATTGGTAATGTCACAAAAATGTCATGAAGAGTGTATTTGGGATATTTTAGTGATTATCACATTATTTATTTGTTATCTAGTTTATTTTGGTGATAGTAGTTAACATTTCATGGTGTAAAAGTAATGCATCAAATTTACAAGAAAAATAATAGAGGACAATGTGATTTTGTGAGTTTGGAACTTTAGTTAAAAGTTGTGTCATCTTCTATGTGAGCACATACTTTACTATGTTTTTTCTTATGATGTTTTGTCCTTGTTACATTTTTTATACTACATTTTTACTACTATGTTTTTAATTGATACATTTTTGTTGGATACTTTTTTGATGGATTTGATGTACAATCCTCCCCCTAAGCTTTACCCCACATCCATGATTTCCCACACCTCCAAACTTTATGATATTTTTGGTCAACCTCAAATCCACGTTGTTTCTTCACCCTCTCCTTATCACTTAATCATGTATAAAACCCATCAAAGAGGTGGTGAGGGTGATGAATAGTAGCAAGGTAATTGATAATGAAATTTTCCAAGTTATGTTATTAAAAAATGGTCTTAGAGATTTTATAAGCTACTTGGTTGATCTTTTCAACCATATGGTTTGTACAGGATTCCTACCTTCTTGGTTACATCACATTATTCTCCTGATACAAAAATCAAGCTCTTTTTCATATCTTTAAAACTACAACGCAATCATGATTAGACACCCATTATATAAATTGTATGTTACTATGTTCTATATACAAATTTTGAGGGAGTTAGAGTAGAGGCATTTCAAGTCTAGGGGATAGGCATGGTTTAGACCAACCCATCATATTGTTGATCATATCTTCACTCTTCAAGCCATTATTGAGGAGGCACATCATCAATAATATAAAACATACTATTGATTTGTATATTTTAGGAAAACATTTGATTATATTCCATAGGAGGCCCTTTTCTAGAGGTTTAGGAATATTGACATTTTGAGACCATTTTGGCAGCCCTTATATGAGTGTATGAGACTATCTTCGGTTAACCTTTTACTATTCGTAGGATTTAAAATTTAATTAGTAATACCATTTGGGTCAAATAGGGCTGACACTTGTCCCCAAAATTATTTGGAATATACATTGATGAGTTAGATACCTTTCTTCATGAGCATATTCAAGCTAGTCATGGGTGTCTTATTCACCAACTTCTAATTTATATTCTTTTATTTGTGGATGATTTGGTCCTTTTGGATTAATCTCCTAAGGGATTGAAATGAAAATTAAATTCCTTGGATCTTTTATTTGATGTTTAGTAGTTGATGGTTAACTTGGGGAAAACCAAGGTTATGGTTTTTAATGGGTTGAAAACTTCCCACCTTTATTTAATATTTAGGGGAAGGGAGGTTGAGATCACCACTTCCTATAGTTATTTGGGAGTGTAATTTTTTGGACCACATTTTAGCTAGAGGTAGGCCCTCCATCATAGGATAAATATCGGATATGGTTATTTAAACCTTCTTGAATGATAATGTTTTTGACATCACTTTCAAGATATCTCCTCTGAGATATCCCTCATGGATACACTTATCAGACACAGTATTCTTTATGCCTTTATGATTTTGGGGCCTTATTTGCTTGAGGTAGATTTGGTAGCTATTGAAAGGGTCTAGACACTTCTCCTCTAATACATTATTAGGTGTAAGAATATAATTCCCCAACAAATTATCCTTGAAAAATTTAGGGCTTGATCCTTCTGCTTGGAGACTATGTTTGGTCTAATTTATTTCTTACATTGCATTTATAGTTTTGATAATTCAGTGAGTGGGTGGGATAGATATCCATACATATCATAATATTACTTAGAGATTATGCCTTCTCTACTCACCAACACATGCTAATTATTGGTAAACAATGGTTTTTGACTTTTTAGGACCTATGGGGATTATGATGGACTAGTTCCCTCCATTTAGGTACTCCTTAGATGCACTATAAAATATTCTACCTAATATATAAGAAATAAACCAAATCATTCATTAGGATATTTATATCTAATTTATCCTACTACTTGGGTAAACCCTCATGGGGGCTTAAGCCTAAAGATGGCATTTTATGCAAAACATGTTTTGGAGCTGAAAGGTGGGATTATTATCCACCCATAGTATACACTCTACCATTGGATGCATTTTATTTGCATCGAATTAGGATAGTTCAAAGTGGGATCTCAAAGGCTTAGGATTGAGATAGACCACTAGATAGATCAGGTAGATAGGGTTTGTAAGTTATGGAACATTCATGAGGTTGAGATCGAGGAACACTTTATCTTTCATTATCCCATATACTATGATATCAGGGGGAGGTTTCATTTCATTTTTAGGAGGACCCAAACTCTTTCTATTTTATCCAAATATGAGGACCAAATATTTTTAGCTTTATATATGCAATAATCCCTTAGGATTCATAATCATTCTATTTAGAGACCTACTAGACTAGACTCCACCCAATGGATAACTTCTTTTTTCATGGTGATACCTTTGAGGAGAGGTAATAAGAATAAAATTGACACTAGTAGGTCCTTACATTATAGATAAGTATAGTCAATATAGACCATCCATAACTCTCTAATATTTCACTAACATAACTATTTCAAGTTTGGCACTAGGAGATAGAATAGATCACCATATCTTTGTAGAGGATTTTTATTTTAGGAAATAATACAGAGGGAAACCTAGACATATCACCTCCTATTCTTTAGGTCATCTTTCTATTAGGAGATTATTATCATTATCCTTGGATGTTAGGAGAGTTGATTCAAACTATTGATGGATGCCCTCCTGGTTCTTCCTTCTCATTGTTCATCCCTAACTTCCCATTGATTAGGGGTTTTTGTGGGTTGATCATTCTTGTTTCTCTTTGGATCTTAGAATTATTTCTCTTTTCCCTACTTTTTATTGGTTTATTTTTGCTTTATTCCTATCATTTTTGGAAACCTTTAGGGTTTCCCACTTTTTCATGACACTTTTCAAATCTATTGTCCCTTTGACCTACTTTTGTGGTCATATGTTGGACATTGATATTTTTATCTTATCTTATCTTATATTATCTTATCTTATCTAATACTATAGGAATGAGATAAAATTCAACAATATTCATTGAAATTCAAGGACATAAAGGACCAATTTTAAGCAATCAAGTTTAATGAAGAGGAGCTGGTGGTAATTGTTCTTAGAAACTTTCCTCCATCATTGGAAATTTTTATCGAGAATTTTGATTAGATACCCATAGAATAAGCTATGGTGTTTAATAAAATTTATAGTAAACTAATACAAAAAATTAGATATACAATGATCATTTGAAGGTTACATATCCAAATCCACTTTGATGGCTAAATCAAAAGGAAAGAAGCATGATGATATTGATACTTATTTTTCAGGTATAAATTAATCCTCTAAAATTAGTGCCTCATATTTTAGGTGCTTCTTTCATGGGAAGAAGTGACATTCAAAGAAAGAATGAAAAAACATGAAAACTTTGTTAGAAAATAAAATAAAAAATGATCATGTAAATTTAGTAGATGAGGATGATAATTATGCATTAATTATCCAAAAAGTTACTCCACATTTTGACAATTTAGGGAGGGACCCTGATATTTCGACAGGAAAGCTTATATCCATATGACTTTCAAGAGAGACTAGTTTATAAATTTTTTGAATAATGTAAGTGTTACAGGTGTAGTGAATTTTGGGGATGGGGGAAAATCACCATCCAATCTTATAGCAATGTGAAATATTCTTACATATTGGTAAGAAATTCAAAAATTCTCTTCTAGGAATGTTCTTTATGTTCCATCTTGAAACAAAAATCTATTATCCACTAAAAAAATTACATGACAAAAACACTTGACTATCTTGTTTGAGGGAGATGATTGTATATTAAAGGATAAATAAGTGTAAAAATATTTATGTACGAGTTTTGGATGGAACCTTGCACAAGTTTGAGGCTTCCAATCTTCCACATTCATTTTCACACGCTGTTACACATTTAGTCTTGAGATTTGGAATCAAAGCTCACTTGAATACTAGATGTCTTTGTCTACTTCAAAAGAAAGGTAATGGAGTTGGTATTCCTTAATTTTTAGTATAAAAGGATGAGAATTTAACTACACTTTAAGTAAAACATTCAAGAAAAAAAATTCCAAAATAGAAGAAATAAAGACCACCTTCCACCTTGGAGTTGGTACGTATGCAAACAAATGTGGTCCTATGGAGGTATAATATAATTCTGGTGATTTCTATTTTCCA
>JARHVA010000292.1:4255000-4282500 GCA_037957365.1 Torreya grandis | reverse complement strand
AGTCACTTTCTAACCATAAACCCTCAATTTAGAATATGTAGATATAAATAAAATCATTTCATTATAAATTTAAGAGAGAAGATACAAACTATAAGATAGTTAATAAGTGGCCAATAATATATATTTCAAAATAAAATAAAGTATTTTAATTTATTGCATTGAAATCAAGTTTAAATTAGATTTTAATGAACCTATGTAAATTATATTTGATTTTAAAATTAGATGAATAAAGAGTGTATTTGATCTAATCCTTTCTTAAGCAAGGAGTAGAGTCAAGATATAGTTAAACTAAGGTAAGGCCTTGTTCTATGAATTTAGTAGTATGGTTTCCCATCGGTTAGATAGTTTATTTATGTTTTGTGTTCATTCACATTTCATTTCATTTATGTAGTTTTATCCTTGGAAATATGTTTAAGTATTTCATTTCTATGTGGGAAGCTTCCAAAATATATTTATACTTAGATTCTTGAAATTTAATTTCTTGTATTTTTATTTTATGTAATTTATTTTCTACAAGTGTTTTTCCCTTAAGAACCCCAACCTTCAAAAGAGACTAGTGTCACATAGACTGTTGAAACCTTACCAAATAAACACCTTGGGTTGACAATTAATGAAATTAGAACTATAAATAAATCAAATTGGTACCCTAAAAGTGACTCTTTAATGGTGTATGAAAGTGTTTATTATATTAAGTTAAATTGATTGTTTTATTATGCTCATCATTTTGGTGCCATTTTTAGGGATAGGTGTCAAGCATAGTATCCTAAGATGTTGAGTTATTTTTCTTGATTTCTTGATTAAGTTTCTTACCTCCTAGATTGAATTTAATATTTTATAAATTAAAATTATTCTCTGTATATGTAGAAATTAGAAAATGTAATTTCCATCTTTCATTACAAGGGGAAACATATGGAGCTCATAGATATTTTTTACTATCCATGATATATATTAGTTATAAAAGATAATTTTTTTTTCTGAAAAATGACTAACCCTATTTAGGTGAAGGAATGACAAAAAAGGGAAATTTGCAAGGAGTTTTAGTTATAAATGTTTGTAATGATACAAATAATTCAATTATAGTTCTTTAATATCAATATCTACAAGATCTTGGAGATAATATTAAATATATAAAATAAAGAGACAACCAGTTAAATGGTATAACTAGAACAACTAAGTATGATGTACAACATATTATTAAATAAATTTTTGCCCTTTTTCTTACAATAATTACCTCTGTACCTCTCCTTAGTTTTATCTACTTTTCAAAAATTAGGTCACTTGAAGCCGATATATCTATCAAAGAAAGACACTCGTAAGACTTGAAGGCATTCAGAGAATCCCATTTTAATCAAATATCATGATAGAAGTGAAAATCATGGTTCAAAATTATTTGGGAAGGTTGGAAGTATATCAGAGAAGGAAGTGATGAAATTTAACAGCTATAATTTTTCTAGTCTAAGCTTCTTATATAAGCTTTACAAAGGTTCTTGGTAAAATCAATGAAGAGATTAAAATCAATAAACTTAATACAAAAGCACTGAAATAAAATACTTTGGCTAGGAATTATGAGGTAGAAGGAGCTATGGAGGAACCAAAGGCTCTTTTGAGCAAAGGTAAAATAATAACTATTTATAAATACATATTTCAACCAAATGATCTCATTGAATTTTCTATCTCATTCTTTTTAGAATCAAATATTTTAGGAGATAGGGAGCATTGGACCATTTTGTACATATAGAATAAAAGATCAACATAAGAAGAATATGAAACTAACTAGAATGATTGTTTGATCCAAAAAGGGGGATAAGGGGATTAAAATAGCCTTTTTATGTTATTATTTATATGAGAAAGATATATCCCTTATTTATATTTTGGTGGGGCTCCTCTATGTGTTAAGCATGGGATATACTAAGAGGTGGGGTGGTGAATATTTATATCATATATCTTATAAAATTTTACTTAATAAAATTCCACTTAACCATATATTTAAGATATGTAATAAAATTGAAACAATAAGCACCACACAAGAAACAGAGAGAGACACTAGATTTTAATGTGGAAACTAATATGGGAAAAACCATGGAGATTAATCTCAAGTATTTGAATGAGCACCAAATCAAACTACAATATTCAAAATCACCAACTTGCAAGAGCACTAACTCCTTTTCTAAGCACCAACACAATAACTATTTATGAGCACCGATCCACAAGAGCAATAACATAACAACTATTCGTGAGCGCCGACCGCTATTGTGTATACCATAGAACTATCTCTTAATGTTGATTTCTCAACAAATGATAGCACATTATAATATCTCTTTCTCTAATCTCCTTTGCTCTTCTAAGATAGATATGATAATTACAAACCATACTATTTCTCACTTATTACAAATGGCTTCTTAAGCCTTTATTTATAGCTTTCCAAACGACCTTAAGAATTTACCATTTGTGACCCTGCAATCCTCATATAAAATTATGCCTAACTTTCATGGCCCTTCTAATTATTTCATTTAAAAAGTCACATGGTGACCCTTCATAAAAAAATGCATCCTTTCCCATTTTGGATTTATCTTAATAAATTTTTGTATTCCTCAAAGTGTACCTTCATGAGAAATTATGCGCTTCCTCTTTTATCTTCACTTGGTAACTCTTAGAATTCCTCAAGATGACTCTTCATGGAAAATTCTTCCCATTCTTCTTTTGTCTTAACCCCATGACTCTTTGACTTTGCCATGGAACCTCTTTTGACTCTATACAACCAAAAATATATTCTTTAATAGTAACACACATTAGCCAAGATATGAACATTAAAAACACCATTAAATGTTATGGGGCCTTTATCACCAATAATGATAGACCTTTGACATCAATATATTTCCAACAATCTCCCCCTTTGTCATTGATGACAACCTCAAACTAAAACTATCGCATCTTGAAACCTGTACTGTACATGCCAACCTGCATATATAGCCAAATTAAAAAAACATATAGTAATTCCCCCTTATTATATCAACTTGTGCCTATTCCCTATACCTATTCCTATTATTTTACTTGTTTCTACACTTTCCTCCCTTTGACATCAATATAAAAGGTCCTATCTTAGAGCTAACACTTAGTTCCCCCTTAACTGATGCTAATCTTCAATTGTAGGAAGTAAAATAAATTACTCCCAACTCTTCTTGAAGATCCTTGAATGTGTCCTTTTATTGTGCCTTTGTGAAGATATCTGATAACACATATAAATTATTGCCTTTCCTCTGAGCATCTACAATCAACTCATCTAAATATTTTCTTCTAATCTCATAACCTTCTGCATAAAACTTTAATGTGTATCCCTGATCACATATTTGACTTACACTCAATATATTATGCTTAAGACATTCTACATACAATACATTCTTAGTCTTGGTTCTATCATTATCCAAACTCAAAGTACCTCTTATGGATATCCTAGAAGTAGTTTTGTTTCCAAATTTCACTATGCCACCATTGACCTTCTTTAGAGTTATGAACTTCTTCTTGTCTCTTGTCATGTGCCTCAAACATTTGCTATCAATGAACCATGGCTATTCTTCATTTTTTTATGAAAAGATGTCTAAACTAACAGAGAATCTTTAGGTTGTTTCTTCTACCATGAATTTGTTTGACCTTTCTTCTTGATGAATGGAGCCTTGAAACTATGATCTTTCTTGATTGACTTGAACACACTTCTATAATTCTAGGATATGTGTCTAAAATTATTTCACTTGTAAAGTATTATGGCTTCTTCATCAAAGATTGAAAGAGGAGCAAAAGAGTTGTGGCTTCTACTTGACTCTACATGAGTTTCCTTCTCCTTATTTCTAAAATTGTTAGCTCTTTTTCAACATTCTATTTTCTTATGACCATATCCATTACAATAAAAATGATACTTGAAAATAGAACCTGTTTGTGTATCTTTTCCATGATTGGCTTTTGTAGCTATATTCCTTCCAACTTTCTTTGTTTGAGATGTCCTCTGTATTATTCACTTTTTCCATTTTTATTTCCTCTTTTGTAATAACTTCAACATAGCTCTTTTTATTTTCAAATTCGATACCTATCTTATCTGATATTAATGTTTGACTTTCCAATATATTATTCAACACATTAGTGCTATCCTCAAATTTTGAATCACTAATTGCTTTATCACTGACTACTTTCTCAATATCTTATTTTAAAGAGGAAATTTCAATAACATACCTTTCACATTCTTCACTTACTTTTTGTAACTGTGATGTTAGATATTTTTCATTCTTTTAGTTTCTCCAAAGTGTGCTTGTAGATATTTAGTTATCTCCTTTGACTCCTTTTTATTTTTCTTGATTTGGCACTTCAATCTTTGATTCTTCTTCTTAATATCTTTTAATTATTTTAAGGCACATATGGGTTCTCCTTACAAATTCACCTTGGCTTCATCCTAATTTTCTTTGATTTAGTTTCAAGATGTAAAACTCTTTCCAAAGGAACCTCCTGTGATACCAATTATTAAGCATATGATATACTGAGAGGGGGGGTGAATTCATATATTTTATAAAATTTTACTTAATCAAATTAGACTTAACAATACATTCAAGATATGTAATAGAATTTAAATAATAAACACCACATGAGAGAGAGAGAGAGAGAGAGAGAGAGAGAGAGAGAGAGAGAGAGAGAGAGAGAGAGAGAGAGAGAGAGAGAGAGAGAGAGAGAGAGATTATATTTTAACATGGAAACATAATGTGGTAAAAACCATGAATAAAAATCTCAAGTATATGAATGATCACCAACTCAAACTATAATATTTACAAGAACCAACTTGTAGGAGTACCAACCCCTTTGCTAAGCACCAACACAAAACTATTTGTGAACACTAACCCACATGAGCACCAACCCCTTTGCTAAGCACCAACACAACAATTATTCATGAGCACCAAATCACAAGACCACCAACCCATATTATGTATAGCACATAACTATCTCTCAATGTTTCTTTCTTAACAAATGATAACATTTTACAATATCTCTTTCATTTCTCTCATTTACTTTTCTAAGCTAGATGTGATAATTACAAACCATATTGTTTCTCACTTATTAAAAATTGCTTCTCAATCCTTTATTTATAGCTTTAAAAATTACCTTTGGCATTCACCTTTTTTTAGTCTTCAATCTTCATGGAAAATGGTGACAAACTTGCATGACCCTTCTAGTTCTTTCATTTAAAAATTCACATGGTGACCCTTAATAAGAAATTATGTCCTCTCCCCTTTTGTCTTTATCTTGGTGACTTTTATTATTCCTTAAAGTGTCCCTTCATGAGAAATTATGGCCTTCCTATTTTATCTTCACTTGGTGACTCTTATAATTCCTCAAGATGACTCTTCATGGAAAAATGCATCCCATTCCTCTCTTATCTTTCCCCATGACTCTTTGAATTCTCCATGGGCCCTTTTTTTACTTTACGAAACCAAAAATATATTTATTAATATTAACACACATTATACAATATATGAACATTAAAAATACCATTAAATGCTATGGGGCCTTTATAACCAATAATACTAGACCTTTGACATCAATGACAATATTTCCAACACTGTTATATTTGATTATTTTTGTATGACAACTTTTTGTTTATCTTATTTTAGTTTTATTTTAGCCTTCATCCTACTTGATCATTTATATAATATCTTTAATTTTTTTTAAAAGAGAAGGGTTACTTTAAAAAGCACCGTTTTACCTTTATCCAAAAATAAAATAGAAGCCCTAGATGAAGGTAAAAATGGAAAGAATCCAAGATATCAAAGATGGTTAAAAGGAGATGATTTGGATTCATTATTTAAAAAAATAAATAAATAAAAGAAATAAAAATTATGATATAGATTTCAAAACCTATTATAAAAAATGAAGAGAAAGGGATTCAGATTAAAGAATTGAGTGAAGAAGAAATTATTCCTTGCTCACTTTAGGATGAACCCATAGGTATGCTCAATGAAGGTGAACTAAGCATAAAAGAGAAACTATATTTATTTATTTTTTATTCCTTATGATCCTTTGAAAGAGGATGCCCCTTTTCAGCCATAGGGACAAGATATCAAATTATCTTCAGTAGATTACAGAGTGAATCTCAAAATTTTACAATCAAAGAAAGAGGAAAAGATCATTTTAGAAATTCCATTATCAAACCTTATTCCAAGAAAATATATTAAGATAATGATTCCCCATAATTACACTATAATATAAGACCAAGAGGTCAAAAGAAACAAACAAAAAGTAGTAGGATCAATGGAAGGATCAAAATACAAGATTCAAAGAGACCAAGATTTAGATTTAGAATTCGATCTAGTTTGTTCTCATGAATAAATGTAAGTGAAGATCTAAGTGAAGTTATAAAAGGAACTTGATTACATACTTACTTCTCCCACCTTCTTAAATTATTAAATATAAAAATATTTTAAATAAATTCAATCTAGTTAAAGAGCATCGTAATAATGTTAAATTTTTTTGGTATCTAGCTACATAAGAAAATAACATGTACATAATAAAATACACCTACACAATTATCACATCACATTTATGTACCTTGAGTACCTATCTATGTATTGTTCATTTTGTGAGTTTTGAAGTTTTGATAATTTGGTGAAAGTTTTGGGTTTTGTTCAGGATCACATTGCTTGAATTCATATTATTGATGAAAATATAGTAAATTAATTTATTTTGTATTTTTTATAACATATATATTAAAAAGCTAATTTTAAAATCAATAATATGAAAAAAAAATCCTCTACTTGTATTGGCCACATATTTTTAAATACAAAGTAATTGTTTGAAGGGATTATAATAGATACCCATGCAAAATGTACTAGAAATAAAATAAATTAGGGACCAATAGTCAAAATCTCTTCATATTTGTGAGAAATTAAGATAATAACAATATAAAAATAACATAACCTTATTATTCATAATTAATTAAATTATTTATAAAGGCATATAAACCACTACTATGTGGTATGTGTCTAGACATAATGTATTTTACAATGATTATTTGATTTATTATAGAATAATTTCAAGGGATCAAAACTTTATATAAAATGGTCAATGTAATTTCCATACCTTATTTATAAATGACTATAATGAACATGTATTTATAAAAAAGATAACTCAAATTATCTCCCTATTAACTCCCAATCTAAGATTTAATATTTAAATAAGTATAAAAGACAAAACAATGTCCATAGAAAAAAGATACAAAAGGTACCACACTAATAGGCTGAAGAGCATCCTAACACTTTGTAAAACTATGTACGATGCACATAGTATTTTGATGTTTAGGACAAAAAGACTATGGTTGAAAAATAGGGAGGATAGAAAGCAAACATCTAGAGGGTGATAATAAATGCTACAAGGACCATCAAAAGGTTATAAATATTCCAATAATCAATAAATACATAAACATCCCAAAATCATGCAATTAAAAAATAATAAATACGTAGGGATAATTTTTAGATGTCTACATATTTCCCCAGCTTGATGTGTGTGTATACATATTAAATTAAAATAGCAGATATGGTATGGATATAAAACATGGCATGCTTGGATCTCCAAAATTTAGTTTTTTGGGGATATAACAAAACATTATTTTTGTATACATGTATAAGTGAGTGACAAATAATAATATATATAAATTTGGTAACTAAAAAAAAGATACCTAGTTTTAGAAGTAAATGGCATGGAGTTAAGTACCCTAAAAAATTATGAATGCCTTCACACTCTATTAAATTCCCTAATATAATTATGAATACTATCCTCATTAATATCTCAAATAAAGCTAAACTAAAAATTTGAATACAATTATAAATAAACATAAATAACATGTTAATTAGATATCATTATTGGAGTAGTTAAAGTGATCTAAATATATCCTCTATGGTACTCTATCAGGGCTCTTAATAAAGTTTGAGTACTAAAAATTTAATATAGTGGCACACTTGCCCCAATGACATGTATTTGAATATGATGGGTGGGATATATTCCATTCAAAAATAATAAATACCCTGGGATAATTTATAGATGTCTACATATTTCTACACCTTGATGTGTGTATATACACATCAAATTCAAATAAAAGACATGGTATGTATATAAAACATGGCATGCTTAGATCTCTTAAATTCAATTTATTTTGGACCTACAAAAACATTATTTTCATACACATGCATAAGTGAGTGACAAATAATAATATATAGAAATTCGGTAACTCAAAATAAGACAAATAATTTTGGTAGTAAATGGCATGGAGTTAAGTACCCTATAAAATTATGAATGCCTCTACACCTTTTTAAATTCCGTAATAGAATTATGAATACTATCCTCATTAATATCTCAAATCAAGCTAAAATGAAAATTTGAATATAGTTATAAATAAACATAAATAACATGTTAAGTAGATATATTTATTGAAATAGTTAAAGTAATATGATTATATCCTCTACATTACTCTATTAGGAACACTTAAGAAATTTTGAGTTACTAAAATATTAATATAATGACACACTTGCCCCAATGACATGTATTTGAATATGATGGGTGGGTTACATTCCCTCTAAAAAAAATTAATACCTAAGGATAATTTTTAGATGTCTACATCTTTCGCTACATTAATGTGTGTATACATTTGAAATCAGAATAGTAGACATGATATGGATATAAAACTTGGCATGACTAGATCTCCAAAATTCAATTTCTTGGGAAACTAAAAAACATTATTTTCATACACATGCATAAGTGAGTGACACATAATAATATATATAAACTTGTTAACTAAGAATAAGATACCTTTTTTTTGTAGTAAATGATATGGAGTTAAGCACCTTATAAAAACATGAATGCCTCCACACCCTTTTAAATTAACTAATATAATTATGAATACTATCCTCATTAATATCTGAAATCAAGCTAAAATGAAAATTTGAATACAATTATAAATAAATAGAAATAAAATGTTGAGTAGATATCTTTATTGGAGTAGTTAAAGTAATGAGTATATCTTATATGGTACTCTATTATGAACACTTAATAAAGTCTGAGTTACTAAAATTTTAATATAATGTCCCACTTGCCCCAATGACATGTATTGGAATATGAGGGTAGGATATATTCCCTTAGTTTTAGATTTGGGATAAACATAAAAAGTGATCTATTAATACGTCCAAGGTATACATTCATTTAAACCTTAGATTAAATATAAAGAAAATTAAAATATTTAAAAAATAAAATATTTAGAAAATACAAAATTAGGACTTATGCATGACATTATTTTTTGTACACAGTTGATTAATTTTGATTTTCATATGCACATGATTTTCATGATATACATGAGTGGGATGTAGGAAATTAATGTTACATATGCAACAATGACAAAAATATACATGAACTTATTTATACCTAGTGTCAACATCTACACATTGGGGGTATGATTATACTTGGGACATCTTCATACATTATCAAGTCATGTCTTTCTATACTAGTCCATTGATCATAGTAGACTATTATACACGAATTCCTCATAATTACAATTTATAGTGTTATTTCCTATGGATATTGTGTTTTTATATACTAAATGATGAAATTAGTTGATTCTGTAGACTAACATTGATTGATCCATGTGTGTTTGTAATTGATAGATGTGACATTATGTGATCATTGATGTGGGATATAATGATTTTTATATGAGTGAATTGACTATTTATTAAAGATTTAATATTTTTATTTACCTTTTTTATTTTTTGGTTTATTTTTTAGATTAGATATCTTCTACCTCTTTTATTTTTTATGATTTTCTATTTTCTATTTCTGATGAATTTTGATTTTGAAAGTAGTTATTTCTATTTAATTGACTAAATTTAATTCCTTTTTCTTAATTTTATTTGTGTCTTTTTCTAACGATTTAATTTCTAATAACAACTTTAATTTTTAAACAATTATGATTGACACCCTTTGTCTTTAAATATATCTAAGTTTTATTATTTTTACACAAATTTATTCCCTATGATGAATCACAAGCGATGATTTGAAACATCGATCAAAAACCTAATGCAAAGTTTTTCCCTAAAAGCCAATTTTTTGACTATTTGTTCACATCATGTGTTAGCTATGTTAGAGAGTCCCCTAGTTTGAGTCATGGTAATGTCATGGTTGTGTCAATTTAAAGTTATGTATTATTGTTTCTACTTGTGTGTTTATTGATCATGACATTATGTGTGTGTGTGTACACATATGTGGTTAAATATATGACTATTATTATGCACTTTATTCCATGATTTCTATTAAATATATTTAATTTGTGTGTTATTCCATGATTTATATCATGAATATATTTTGAATCTTATCAATGATTTATTAATTGATTTATCTAATATAATTTGACACTTTAATTCCCATTTCCTTGGATTACATGTTTCATACATGTATTTGATTAATAGAAATATTGTTAAGATGACATATATTATCATGTCTATATAGGTCTACTTCATATGATTATATTTTTATATATAATATACATGGTGTAAATAAATATTTGTTTTGAGATTAGTGAGTTTCATGATTCATCTCTCATAGTAAAAGGGGGTAATACTTTGGACTTATCACAAAGATTCAGGCCATGAAAATTAGACACTTAATATTTTGTGTGAGTTTATGAGATTTAAATGGGTTAGATTGACTTGATTGTGACATATCTAGAGAATTATATAGGACTATGAAAAAAAAAATGTTGCATTCTTTGACATTAATACATGAAAATTTTATAATTTTATATCACTTTGATGTATAAATGGATCATATTGGGCCATGAATATTTCTCATATAGATAATTTTAAAATTTATATATTTGGGATTGGTTGGTAGTTTTGTACTACATAATCACTTTGGGTATATATCCATATAAAACTATTGATATTTTTACACATAAACCTATTTTTGGGTTTTAGTTTTATATACGAACCTATTTTGGGATTCCATTTTTAAATATGAACATGTTTTAGGGATTCATATTAACATACATGCCTATTTTTAATGTTCTAAAACTGATTTACTTTGATATTCAAAGAAACATTGTTAAGGTTTCTAGGTCTCTCATATTCGAGATTTAATTATCCAATAGTCATTGATAAATTTACACTTGACTCTTAGATTCAACATTTGTATTTCCTCGAGGAATGTTTGCCCCATGGTATTCTCTAAACAAGTTTAACAAGTGGTAACTTGGTTTGTAATGCACAATTTGTATTTGTTCCTTAGCTTCTCAATTATTCAAATTTATTGTCTTGAGAAGACATTGATCTATCCATGTTTTTGTGTAGGTTTCACATTGTTCAAAATGGGAAATTCAATGCATACCTATCAACACCAAGTGTGATTATCACATGTTGTAAATTTATTTTATTTTCCTTTTAATTTAGTATTTTCAATATTATATTAAAAGGGAAGAATTTATTGAGACATAAATTTAGAATTATACACTTTTTAAACATCAAATTTGGCACACTTTGACATACTTAGACATTGTGCACATATTTGAATCTTGTGCATAATTTTAATATATCTGTCCACCCACATGTTGTATTGGCCAACTTTAATTTTGAGATACACCTAGTTTAGATAAAATTATTGTGTACAAGAACCTTATAAAATGCTAAATAGTCCTATTCCATATCTTAGATCAATGATTTACACTTCTAAGGTAATGGTGGTAATGGTTAGACAATTATAGTTACTGTGGGCATCTACTTCTATAGGTAGTGTCTAGGAACACTCCAAGGCTATTTTTCAATTTAATAAGTATCTAATAGGTCAACTTAGAAATATTTCATGCTTCAGTCATAATTCTAAATAATAAAGAGTTAACTATGAATACAATTCAATCTTAAGGTTATATCTATCCTAGAAAGTCCTAACAAACTTAAAAACATAATTTAGCACTCTCTTAATAAATTATCAGTAAGGTATACACATTTAAATACCCATCAATAAATAATAAATCATTAATACACACAAAAATCAAAGTTGCATGGTTCTAATTGTTAAAATCCAAGCATTGCATTACATTATATACTTATCATGAAGTTTCACAAAAACACACATAAGTGGGAGAAGTATATGTGATTTTAACCCTCTTTAGAGTTTTAGAACATAGGTAATGATTAACCATTCAACAAGAAGTGGTTGGGGCTATCCAACCTAAATTTTTTGGAGTTTGTCATATTAACACTTGATGTGGATTTAACCTTATGTATATGACTACTGAGGTATGATTTATTATGTGCACACAATTATTAAATGAACAATTAATGTGGTAGTTATCCTCATGTATGCGAGAAGGGTTAGGTGTAACTTGGGAAAATATCCCACATCTTAATTCACCATAAATAATCTCTCACTCACATATTAATTTTAATATATAATAAAACTTTATATTACTTTGGAAACTAATGGAGTTAAGAGTTATCCCCTAAGTTAGTGGAGATATAATATTTTAGAGAGTCCAGATATAGTGCAAACATTATTAGTTACATATACACATTTTATAGTACACATATTTAATACATTTTTTTTGTTGGTGAACCTCTCTCTTATACATTACATTTTTTTGGTGAACATATCCTTAAATGATATAAATAAAATAATTTCATTCTCTATTTAAGAGATAAATTACAAACTAGAAGATATTTAATAAGTAATTGATAATATAGAATTCCGAATAGAATAAATTATTTGATTTTTTTACATTGAAATAAAGTTTAGATTAGAATGCAATGAACCTATATAAATTATATTTGATGCTGAAATTGGATGAATAAATAGTATATTTGATCTAATCCTTTATTAAGCAAGGAGGAGAGATAATCTCTAGTCCAATCAAGGTACGAGCCAATCACATGAATTCAATAGTATGGTATCCCATCCGTTAGATGTTTTATTTATGTTGTGTGTGCATTTACATTTCATTTCATTAATTTAGTTGTGCCCTTTGAATTATGTTTATGTATTTAATTTCCCTGTGGTAAGCTTCCAACATATATTATTATTATTATTTAAATTCTAGAAATTTAATTTATTGTATTTTTATTTTATGTCATCTATTTTTGTTAAGTGTTTTTCCCTTAAGCACCTCAACCTTCAAAAGAGACTAGTGTCACATATACAATATTGACAGCTTGAGTTGATAATTACTAAAATTAGAACAATCAATAAATCAAATTGGTGCCCCAAAATTGACTCTTTCATGGTGTATGCGAGTGTTTTTTGTATCAAGTTAAATTGATTGTTTTATTATGCTCATCATTTTGGTGAAATTTCTAGGGATAGGTGTCAAGCATAGTATCCTAAGATGTCGAGTTATATTTCTTGATTTATAGATTAATATTCTTACTTTCTAGATTAATTTTAATATTTTATAGATTAAAATGATTCTTTGTATAGGTAGAAATTAGAAAGTGGAATTTCCATCCTTCATTACATGGATAAAATTATGAAGATTATACATTTGATTTACTCTCCATTATATATATCAGGTAGGAAAAATATTTTTTTCTGCAAAATGACTAACGTTGTGTAGGTGAATTAATGGCTAAAAAAGGAAATTTTCATGACTTGATGGACAAGGGATATAATATAATATGAGAGAGAGAGAGAGAGAGAGAGAGAGAGAGAGAGAGAGAGAGAGAGAGAGAGAGGAGAGAGAGAGAGAGAGAGAGAGAGAGAGAGAGAGAGAGAGAGAGAGAGAGAGAGAGAGAGAGAGAGAGAGAGAGAGAGAGAGAGAGAGAGAGAGAGAGAGAGAGAGAGTGGTGACAACACCACCTATGCAAGGTGAGATAATTTTGGTTGGTGACAAAAAAAACACACTACTAAACATGTCAATTCAGTTACAAGAATGGTATTAACTGGTGGTATCATGAAATAGAAATGAAATACATAAACATAATTCAAAGGAAATGAGTACATAAATAAAATGAAAATGTAAATGCACACACAACATAAATAAAATATCTTACTAATGGGATACCATACTATCGAATTCATGTGACTAGGCCCTACCTGGGTTGGACTAGAGCTTGACTCTCCTCCTCGATTAAGAAAGGATTATATCAAATATACTCTTTATTCATCCAATTTCAGCATAAAATATGATTTTTATAGGTTCATTAAAATAAAATCTAACTTGATTTCAATGAAATAAATTAAAATACTTTTTTTTTTGAATTCTGTATTATTGACTACTTATTAACTATCTTCTAATCTATAACTTATCTATTAAATAGAGAATGAAATGATTTTATTTAGATGTACATAACTGAAAGGTTATAATTGTAATATGTGGTTATTCTTGAAATACAATAATCTAAATAATAGTGATAAAATAAGAAAATGAATATAAGATGTTACAATTAACAAATAGAAAAATAGTTCATTCCATTATTTCAACATTCATGGAGGCATGTTCCAATAGATAAATAGTGATTATAATGTGTTTATAGCATTTATTTTTCATTTTAATTGATTATAGGAACCACCACATTCCTCATATCATGGATTAAATATGCCTCAGACCATCAACTAGCTATCATAATCACTACAGGACATCAACAGTAGATGGTACAGGTTAGTTTTTGTTTTTATGGGATAGCTCTAATTTCTATATGTTAGCTAACAATTATTACATATTGGATAACAATTTATATGAGTTGGATATTAGATGCTATGTTTCAAACAATAGTTGATATGGGATACACAATAGGTGCATAACAAATTTTATGCGTTGTAGAGTAGTTGCTACAAGTTTCATCCAATTGCTATAGGTTTCACCCAATTGATTCAGGTTGTTCCTAATAATAGCTACAGGTTGTCAAAATTTAAA
This sequence comes from Torreya grandis, assembly GCA_037957365.1. NCBI lineage: Eukaryota > Viridiplantae > Streptophyta > Pinopsida > Cupressales > Taxaceae > Torreya > Torreya grandis. The sequence goes on along the minus strand of JARHVA010000292.1, from coordinate 4,267,586 downwards.
ATGGATGTTTAACATTTCATATATGTGGGTATAAAAAACCTTTTCATAATTTAATTCTAAATTATTCACTTTTAATTAGTAATATCATAAACATTCAAACCATTAAATTGTACTTGTATATATAGTTATATCTAGTCTTAACCACAACAATGTGCACATACATTATCCATGTAATATGTGTATATATCAACATAGTGTCGAATAAATGAGTGGGAATATAAACATACAAAGGTATTTCAATAAATACTAAGAAACAAGATTAGGGATGACTGTAGACATCATCATCCAACATTCATGAAATCACTTACATCCATAATGCATTTAACTATGTATCTACATCAACCATACACTTCAAATCATAATATTATACTCACTATATACAATTTAAAGTGTATGAAATTTTGCATATGATCCCAAATCATCACTTAATCACTTTATAACACCAACATAGTAGGGGACTAATCATTTAGCAGCTACTAATAAAAGTGATATCTTCAAAAATTGTGTGCCAAAGCACTATAAAGATGTTAATCACACAAATTTAGTCTATAAGATGTGATAAGAAAAGTGTTTATTAACAACTTACATTTGAAATTTGATTGGTATTTTTGAGTAACTCCTATGAAACCTTACTATGAATCATCCATTGTATATAATTTCATAACCCTTTAAATTATAATGATAATACACAATTCTGCATCATTTATAGCACACGAAAATCCTCGGCCAACTATCATTGACATTCTTCATGCAAGTCTACACAAATATAGTTTTTGTGTAACCAATATACATAATCTCTCGCCCACCTAGTTATTTCACAAAAAAACCTTGTGTAACACCAAACATCCACACAATTAACATTATGTATATCCATCAAAATTGATAAATTTCCCAAAAACATTGTATCCACACCATATCTACTTTTTAACTTTGATACTATTATCTCTCTCTCTCTCTAATTAATTATGATAGTATTAATAAGGAGTGTAAGAAAGACTCTCTCTCTCTCTCTCTCTCTCTCTCTCTCTCTAATTGGAATGTTGAATTGTTAGCCTTCCAATGTGATTTTTGGAATAGCTTCTAAGGCCCTTAAGCTCACTCAAGATAATAGTTGAATTTTGTATGTTTAACTAACTCCTAATCATGAACTCATTTAAAGGAATTCCAATTATTTGATGATCTTGTTATTGCTTAAGATGTAAATGCATGGCATGAATATTTAGATATTATACAGAGAATTTCAATTATTAAATTATATATTGTTTTACGTCCTATATTATAAAATAGGTTTTGAAGGATGTATTATTTTGTTTCAAAATTAATACCTTCACATATGTATTTAAAGTATAGTTTTAATATATTTTATATATTATGGCATTTTGGGCTTAGAGTTCTATTGAATACCTATAAAGGATAGTAATTAAAAATAAATTAAACATTGTAATTCCCCCTTAATCTGCCTATCAATGTATAACTCACCTTATACTATGGTTGGGTGAAAGAATTAATAAATGTATGTTGGGAAACTATGTTTCCTCTTTAATGAAAGTTTGAACGCTGGGCATAACTTTATTTTATGGCCCATAGACTTGAGGAAGATTTATTTTTTTCATGTAAATAATTGATTAGGTTTTGGTATGGTGATGATGGGAAATCGCTATGGGTCTTTGAATGCAAAGAGAAAAGGAAGGGTGGCGATGGAATGAGGAGATGTGGGAGAATATTGAGGGTTTTCAGACCTACATTTTTTAGCTGTCAACCTGCTAGAAAAGAACAATAATAAAGATAAGAAGGAAATAAGAAAATAATGGAACTACTACTGGTGTGGTGCCACCATGAGATAAAGGTATAATTTAAAACTTTATATGCATATTTTTCTAGGCATGTGTTCTCTTTCTTCTTATAGGTTTAAGTTATGGTTTTTAAATTATGTATTAATAATTTGGAAGTCATTTGAAAATCCTACTGGGTTTATTCTTTTGTGAGAATATTGATTATTCCCACCTAAGCATATGCCATGTTAAGGTGTGAATATGAGATTTATGTGGAATTTGTTGGTTATTTATGATTTTAAGGAAATAGGTTATGTCCTTAAATTACACCTAGTTTTTATCTAATTGATTAGATGCCTTTTGGAATTTATTAAACCATGTTAGAAGTCTTAGTATTTATCTGTGATGAGAAGGGTTTTTCATGATTTTGGAAATTATTTGTTATGACCTTTCTTGTTGAAGTGTAGAATATGCAAAATAATACGTATTTTTTTTGGCCGATGATGGAAATTTTTTGGAATATTTAACATTGTCTTGGTATGAAAATTATACTATTAGTTAAACAACTATGTTGTGCAACTCATCTTTTGATATTCCTATTGGGTATTGAAAATAATTAAAATATCTTACACTTGACCCACCTTGCACACCTGATTAAACATGGGCTATAGATTTTAACAATTGTGAATTTCTTGCATAACACCTTATGTTGATTTGTGGTCATATTGGCTTAGGTTGTCATTTGTAGTGAAATGGTAATATTCTAGTATTAATTGTTGAAATGTGTTTATTCTTATATGACAAAGATTTGGATTTAGTTGATATATCATGAAAGTTAACTCTAGAAGTTGATATCTTGGGTTGAGTAACTGATTATACATGTATAACATGTTTGTGTGGTTTTAATATATGATGCTTGCCTATTAGATCTAGTATTTGTTGATCTTGTTGTTATTACAAATTACATGGTTTGGTATGCAAGAAATGAAATAGGGAGTCTAGTGTATGATGACTTGGTTTTGTGTTTATTTATGGTAAATGTCATTGATTATGTGAAGAAAGGTTAAAGTTATTTCTATTATATTTTTAATAAAGAATGCTTAAATTTAGTTTTGAGTTTGTGCATAAATCATGGTGAGAGGTTGTTCTCTTAATGATAAGTAGTAGTATTGGTATTATAATTTCTCACATATATCCTATATTTGTCATTATTTTTCCTTAATAATGGAAGAAAATGATTGTAATTTTATGTTTAAGAAAGAGGTATTTGAGCTACCATATGTATTTAATCATGTTATTTAATTTTATGGTAACACTCATGTTGGGTGAATATTTTTTTAGTCAGCTATCTGATTGAGTAAAATAGGTCTTATCATCTATAGCAAAGGAGATTGTTCAGCTGAGTGTGTAGGTTTACCACATCAAAGGTGAACAAATCTCTCCTCTCATCAAGGGGAGGTTCCCTATAAATATGCAGGAGTTGTATACTATATATATATATATATATATATATATATATATATATGTGTGTGTGTGTGTGTGTGTGTAGAAAATAACACTTAGGGGTAGGATAAGCCATCCATCTCTCTTTTTTTAGAGATGATGTTAACAAAAAGAGGAGAAAATATTGGTGAAAACACTGAAGACACTTCTCTTCTTTCAGAAGTGTTTGTACAGGAAATAACAGGATTTATTTTAGGTAGTAAAAGTAACTGGTAATCAAGGGTGTTGTAACCAACAGCTTGAGATGTAGCACAAAGTCTCCACCTCAACTACCCAAGAGTGAGATAAGAAAGACAATGAGTGCACAAAGTCATGATAAGGTCCTTTACACAGAAATAGAATACAAAGGATAATGAGGTCACAAAGTCATCCCAAGATCATTTACACAAGAACAGAAAGAAAACACACTGAAGGTGATTGTGGGGGCATAAAGTCTCTCCATAGTTGGCTTCAGGACACCTTCCTGATTACTTCCACTAGTTCTTCTTGTTAGATCAAATGAACAAGAACACATTCAGAAGATAGACATAAGAACAATCTCCTAAAATAATACAAGCTATAACAACACAAAGTCTACAAGTCACTTGCTTTCTCATTCAAATAAAATAATATGAACAACAATCTGAGCTCAAAGTCTCAGTATTCACCTTTTAATTTGGGTAGAGTTTTGCTTCTTGTAATGGGAAGATCTCCCTTGTAACAATAAAAGAGTTTACAATATATATCACTCCAAGAAAGACTTGGGTGCTTATTTTCTTGGAATGGCCCATGCTGTGCATTAATGCCTTGAGTACATTTTTGGTTCTATCAGGGAGGGCCATGTTGGAATAAGGTGGCTACCTTAACTATGGCATGCTAATTCATCTAATATGTCTCTTCCTTGGTATGGACTGTCTAGTCCTTTTCCTGGTGTCTGCATAGTTGTCCCTTTGCCTTTACTTCATGGAAGAAAAATAGGCCTTGTCTTTGACTTGGTGTGCTCAAAAGTCTGTTTGATCCACTATTTCACCTACTAGAAATAACTCCCATAAAGATATTTTGGCCTTTCCCTCTTTCTGCTATGATTTGAGCCCTCAGGCTATCTTTTCCTTTTCTAGTTTTGTCTTTTCCTAGCATTTGAGCTCTCAGGGCTATATCCTCAGCTTTGGTAGCTCTTTACAATCTTCCATCAGTGGTTCTTCCCTTTGGCGTTGAAGGTATTTGAATGCATTCAGGTCCGTCATCCTCCTTAGCAATTCCTTCGTGTCTTTCCCCCTTGCATTGGCATCTTTTTGTTGATCTCAGCAAGTGACATGTGTCAGCTTCTGCTGTGATCCTAGAAACACTATAATAACATTTAGGACTCATTTTGGATTCATGTAGACAATGACACTTGTTGCGCTCTGCTTAACCTTAGCAACTCACTCGGGGCCCACCATAGTCCTTACAAAATAAAAGGGAGAGACCATGGATATTAACACTTGTCATGCTCCACTGAGCTTTTTAAGAGAACACATGGCATGTTCTGTAGCTTTGAAACTTATTAGAGACTATGTCCCAATAGACGACACTTGGCAGCTTCCACTTCAACTCTAGAAGGGACATGTGGTGGATTTTGCCACACTTTGTCTTTTTCCATCGAGTATTTTTATGTGGGCTTTTCCTTTGAACAAAAATTTTGATGGAATTCCTTCAGGAAATTTGTCTAAAGGAAAGCTTCGCTTCTTTTCCTTAGCCATTTCAATCATTTCAATTTCTTCAGGCTTTCTTCCCAAGTGAATTTATTCAGACAAAATGTCTAGAGGAATTTTGCCTTGGTCATTTTCTCGTGAAAAAACCTTTCTGAAGGAATTCTTTTGGCCTCCTTCACTTAGTCATTTCCATCAAACAAAAAGTCTGAAAGAATTGTTCCTTTTGAGCCTTTGAACAAATCTGAAGGAATTCTATCTTTTCTATCTTCTCTTTGACATTTAAACCAATGTTCCCTACCATCCACAAGGGCACTTGCCTCTTTGGCTTTGGGATAGCCCCTTGAACCTGCTGATTAAACCCACCAATTGAACCAACCTTGGTTCAACGGTTCAATGGTTCAATCAGTTTAGTCTCTTTATTTGGCTAAGTCCTTTTGATCTTTTGAACCAAACGCGTTGAGCTATTTGGCCATTGAACCCATTGAACTATTGAACCAAAATGGTTCAAGGTTCAATGGTTCAATGATTCAAGCCTTTGTTTTTTTTCTAAGTGTTTGGAGCAGTGGAACGGTTGAACTTTGAACCTTGACAAATGCACTTAACTCTTGCTGACGATGTTTGAACCTTGAAACCATTGAACCCTTGAACCTTTTTAGTTCAAGGTTCAACAATTCAATGGTTCAATCCTTGCTTAGAAGCTTGCAGATGAACATTTTTGGTTGAACCAATGCATTGAACCAATCCTAAAAATGACTAAGTGTTGGAAACTTGTTCTTTTGATTGAACTCACCTGTAGAAGCCTTTGAACCTGTTGAACCTGCTAATTTTAAGCATGTTGAGTCTGTAGATTTAAGCTTGTAGAGTCTGTAGATTTCTAGAAAAGCTTTGAAAAATGAAGAACTTGAATGCTCAGAACAATTTTTGAAAAGGGGAGAGAGGATTTTGGTCTGTTGAACCAAAATAGTTCATAGGTTGTCCCAAAAATGTGTGACATTTTTGGGGACAACAACTCACTTGACAGGAAATGAACTAGTTAATGTAGAAGAATAGTTATGATGGGATAAGAGTTGAGTACTCTTAACTATTGTAGATTATGTTACATGTTAGCAACATGTTTGATATTGCCTCACATGAGTTATATGGATATACATTGTCTTTTTATTTGAAAGCTAATATATTGTTTCACTCATGATTGTTCTTTTGTAAAAAGGTTAATTACAACCATAATTAATATTGGGCTACTTACTTTCCTTTATGTGAAATTAAATTAGCTTGGTTGTTTCCCTTATAGAATTTGTTTTACTAAAATAGAATTTGATTCTCAAAATATTTACTTAAAAGGAAGAACACATCGCCAAATTTATGCTGACACATTATTACACCCTTTCAATGTAAGGATTTTATTCAATTGGCCATCACTTATTATTTGTTTTCCTTATTTAATTATCACTAGTGGAAGGCTATGTTCACCATGGTTGATCCACAAGGGGTTTCAGGATATTAAGTTCTTTAATGATTTTTTGTAATGTAACCATTATTGCAGTTGATATAATTTATATTGTTGGCTTGATTCAAACATTTGTATTATATGATAGCACAATAGGTCTCTTGTGTAAATCCTTTAGGCTTGCATACATATTATTATGTTTAATTATCAACCTTTGAAATTTGCTTGGGTTATTATAACAAATCTATTCATGTGTTATTAGAATCAATGATGTAGTCTATTATATGAAAATATACGTTATATTCTATAGTATTTCATTTATGATTATAACCAACATACTTATATTAAGTATTATCATGTAATAATGCAGTTGTCAATTTGAGTAATTTCCTCTTTTGAGCATGGTTATGATTTAGTTCTTTGGAGTTATCCTTACTTGAGGAGGGATATCATGGTGGTTTGGTACATAAGGATATAATAGCCATGGATGGAATAATTATACTTATGTGTTAATGTTAATCATTTAGCCACAACTATTAAATTATGTTTGAGAGATGACTATTCTATTCACTTCCCTATTGGTTAATTATGGTGTACTTGAAGCATTCTAGTTATATATATAATAACAATCTTAATCTTCGGAACACTTATTACATAATAAATTAAGTGGATTGATTCATTTCATATATGTATTCATGCATGTTGTAATATGGTCACATCAAACTATTAAGTGCTAAAAATTATATTGTAAATTCATTATGTTATGGCCTTGTAGAACTAGTTTTATAAGGCTATTTTCAGCAATTTATACCTCCACATTAACCTGTGAATCCAACTTAATGGATGTCCTTGTCTCATGGTACTACCATTGCTAATATTGAATGATACAAACATATTCTATTTTGGTAGTGTAATAATGAAGCCATAGTTAAATGGCAAGTTAATTGTATGGGTTATTCTTAACTTGGGATTAAATGAAATCAATGATAATAAATGATAGTTGACTAGAATTATGGGTTGATTCTCAAATGATCAGTGTGATTCTAATTTATTACATTTCTCTTGATATGTTTGGTTAGCCATATGCAAGCAATGCTTTTGTGAAAACCAACTATTCATTAATATAGACATATCTAGTCTAAATTTATGACACAACAATTAACCTAATGGAAAAATTGTCATTCAAATAAGTCATTGCTATTTTGGTTAAATAATCCATTGTTATTAAGTTAAGGAGTTGGAATGAATTATTATTGTGAGGACCCTATGGTTGGGAATTCATTAATATAATTTTGACCAAATAACACAATTAATGTTGGTACACTTTAACAATGGGTGTTCATCTTGTGTTGGGTAAAAAAGCCTATGGATGTGTACGTGCTTTCATAGTGGGAATATTGAAGATGTTATGACCATTTTTATGTGTATACATTATGGCTTAGTGGATGTCAAGCATTCATGTTGGCAATTATAAATCTGGATATCTCATTCCATGATATTTGTTTTCCACTTATTGGGTCATATGTGGGGGGATGACATTCACTAAGCAATGGAACATGGGTGTAATGACCCCTAAGGTTATAAATCATAGCATCGTGATCCTATGACATAAAAATAGAACCAGTCTTCAATTATGTGACCCCTAGGTAGTGAACTGATGTTAGCTACTGGTTGATATTAAAATGTTGTAAAGTTTGCATAAACTAAAGTGTGGCTTGCTGACACCTTAGCTCTTTTGTTAGGACTTATTTTACCTGTTATGGCACCACCTTTTTATCTAAATCTTATACTTAATAATAGCTAGTGTGATGACTCATTGTCATGATAAATATTACCTTGGGTTAGTAACCTCGTTAAGGATATCCAATGATTTGAGTGAACATTCTTACCTCATGAGTTTCCAAGTCATAACTGTATAGGGTTATTAGATGCTTGTATTGGGATGAAGATCCCTAGGTGGTTTGATTGGGAAATTGAGTGCTTTCTAAAGGTTTTAAGGCTATTAGTGTGGTCCCATACACTAATACCCCTTGAATGGGATTTCACCCTTTAGGCAACCCATTTCTCTATGGAATAATTTAATGATGGTCATTCTAGCATAAGTATGTTACTGACCAGATCTATTTATGGGTTTTCTACTCATCTAGTTTAAGACTAAGTTGATTTCATCATGCTTGGTAAGTCAGTGTAGTGGGTTCTACAAATTGTTTTGTTGTGTACTCTGTTAGTAATTTCCAAAATTATTCTAGGGGTTATTTCATCTGGTATCAAAGCTTGTGCTTTGAGTATTTTGGAGGCAATGTTTATTTTATCACTTACTAGAAGTCAAAATAATGTTAATTCATTTTGAAACTGAATTAAGTTGTACTAATTTTAGGGTTACTACCAGTTGCCACTCCAAGTGAGGTTTGTAAATGGCAATAAACCTATATAAGTTATCTAGTAATTATTGAATCAAGGATAAGGTCAGATCAAATGATGCTCATAATGAAAATATCTAAGGGTCAAATGGCCTAAAAGGTAGGAATAATTACTCATCATGGCTATAATAGCTTGTGAAGCCATTCAAGACATGGTTTGAAATAATAACATGTGTTGAGCAATCCCTAGAAAATTCCTTGAGAATTTCCCCAATTTGAAGTTAGTAGGTGAATATACCTAGGAAACAAGTAAGGGTGATGGTCATGATTGACCAAATACCAAAGATCTCAGAATATTCCCACTATCTTCTTATAAATGTGTAAAAACTAATGATGTAGTTGATGCATGAATGTGTGAACACATGATTATATCAACCTACAAGGTGTGATAGCTAATGTGATTGAGTTTGAGTTGTTTATATGAGACTAGAGTGATGTAAGTCCTATTTTTCCCATGATGTTAGTTCTGTATGCCTTTGCCTTGGTTGGGTTGAACCTTCCTGATTTTGATTGCATTTAGGCAAGTCTCACTTGTTAACCATTAACTTATATGGACGGGTCAATGAGAGATAAGTGGTAAAGGCTTCATTCTTAGAATAAAGGTAAATAGTGTTTGATATATTTTGATGGGTTGTATGGAAAGAACATTAATATATGATTGAAACATTATGACCCTATGAGGATCAAGGGTTTGACTCTAACTTGGAGGGCTATATTAGGTAAAAGGATATGGTCATCTTGGGTAAATTAGTTAAGCTTGTGTTTTCCTCTTATCAGGGGAATGCATTGAGACTTTTAGGAGCTATGAAACATGAATGGTGGTAATAACCTTTGATATCCTCATAGGTAATACTATCATAGTTCATTTCTCAATAAATTGAATATCCGGTTTAGTTGTTTAAAGGAGTTCAATGCTAGAATTAAAAAATAACATACCTCTTGAATAATGAATGGTTATAGGTAGAGTAAGAGTATCTCTATGAGTTTAAGTCACTCTTGGTGGAGCAATTTTGTTACAAAAAAGTTGCCTTTTGGGAATTTGTAATGGTAGACATTTTCAAAGCTATGCTTAACTTTTATATGTATGTAATTATTTTGTTTACACCCATATTTTTATGTCAGTTTGGTTGACTGATTGGTGCCATGATAATAATTTAAAACAAAATAGACTTATATGGCATTGTTAGATCCTCCATAGTTTTGTAGGAACAACAAAGATCTTATACTTACTTATTTAGCGCATTTTATTAACACTTATTGAGGATAAGTTGTGAGTTTTATTGCTATAATTATTGATAGATAGAGAAATCAATTATAAGATCTTGCCTGGCTTGTGTGTTATTCCCATGATTGGTTTTAAAAAATCAAAGGTATTGTTGAGTATAGTGTTTAATGCTTGAGAACATTGTTTCTTTCCAATTAATGGAATTATAAGCTATGTTTGGATAGGGTTTTAGGTTAGAAACTTGATTATGGTTGGCTTAATTACAACCATGATAAACTCAAAGTGAATAATTATTATGAATCATGATACTAAGGTTCTAAAAGTATATGTATTCAACTAAAGTTAGGCTTGGTTTGCTATGTAATTTTGTCCCTTTAAGTTAAAGGAAGGAGCTTATGGTTTTGTCACTCAAAAGGCTAGAATCTATTGAGCGTGTGGATATATTTTGATTCCATGATGTGGTTATTTGATCATGGGTATGTTTTAATCCCATAAGGAAACTTGATAACCCTGGTTATGTTTCACATTTATGTGATGATTATTTGATTTTGGATTGAGTTTTGGTATCCATGAGGATGTCATGATAATCACACACACACACACACACACACACACACACACACACACACACACACACACACACACACACACACACACACACACACACACACACGCGCGCGCGCGCGCGCGCGCGCGTATATGTATATATGTGTATGTATATATGTTCATGTGTGTGTGTGTGTGTGTGTGTGTGTGTGTGTGTATGTACATATATATATATATATATATATATATATATATGTACATATATATGTATATATGTATATATAAATATATATATATATATGTGTGTGTGTGTGTGTACATATATATATATATATATATGTACATATATATATATATATATATATATATATATATATGTACATATATATATATATGTACATATATATATATATTTATATTTATATATACTATATGTGTGTGTGTGTGTATGTGTATATATATATACACACACATACACACATACATATATACATATACACACACCCACACACACACATATATGTACATATGTACATGTGTGTGTGTGTGTGTGTATTCCTCTATGAGGATGTCTTTTGGGATTGCCACTATATTATGGTTGTGGAAATTATGATTTACATGGTGATCATGTAATATTCACATAGAGCCTTGGTTAAGTTCATCCTTTACCTGAGATTATGTTGCATTAAATCAAGAATTGCTAGTCAATGTTTAACTTGTTGACATAAGTCAATTTGAAAGATAGTGATAGAGCTTGTTATTGGAATCTTGAAACCACATTTGGTGATCATTAGTAGATTTCATGAGAAGGCCATATTATGATGATTGAGGTGTAATACTCTTTGGATGTCTAAGGATATAAATTAATCCTTTAATGCCTACTAGGTGAGTATGACTTGCTTGAGAAAGTAAGCGTTCTTTGGGGATATTTTATTGTTAGTGGGTAGCATGAACCATCTAGTCCATGAGGTGTGAACTTATTGGTAACTTTTTGAGATAAATGGATACAAATTAATGGGTTATGTTAGAACACACCCTTACTTGAAGGAAGGTGTTGATAGAGTTAAGATCCCTAGAACTGAGCATGATGTTGTATGTTGGATATTTTGTCATCCTAGATGTCATTTAGACATCAAATAGACCGATGAGGACCATGGACCCTTGTAATTCACTTACCAATATGTTTAAGTGGTGTGATGTGAAGATACCTTGGTATAATTTACCAAACATTTAGACCTACATGTGTGTCATAATTTTGTGTTTCCTTTAGTACATTCAAAACTGTTGTATGTGTGTAAATATTTTACATTTTGTTGGTTATGTTAATCATGTAAACTTGTAACTTCTTATTTTATATGAATGTATTTGGTTTTTGAACCTCCATATTTACCTTGACTATCTATATTGTTTATGCATATGATTTGATGATGTGATGTGATCATGAACCACCTTGTGATGTAGTCTTCCATACAGAATGAACCTCTTTTAATTGAAAATATGTCAAGGTATAATGAATGTGCTATTTAATATGATCCCATATCATTGTTCTAACATTGATTTTTGATGCAATTACGAGGTTTAAGGTGAAGATAACAATACATCCATGATGATTAGACTAGGTACAGGGTAGGGCATGGAGTCTCACATAGGCTATAAACCCACTTCTCTCCTTTGCACAAAGTAGCCACAAGATTCATTTGGGTCATACACCATGAGTGCCATAGGATGGATGTGGGATATTCATGTATAATGGTCACCTCTTGGATTGAGTATTCATTCAATAACCCCTTTGAAGTTGTCATACAAAAAACCTTATGAAATATCTATATGTAGCCTTGTAAAAACACTATTTGGTCATGGAAATCAGAATTTTATGAGAAAATCAACAAGACAAAACTTGTTGAGAGACAAGTATGTGTTGAATTCTAAAGTAAAGAATGATATTCTTGAGGTAATTGTTTAATTACCCAAAAATAATGTTCTAGTATGAATATTCTAATTGA
>JARHVA010000292.1:4242500-4250000 GCA_037957365.1 Torreya grandis | reverse complement strand
AATTTAGTTTTGACTTTGTGGATGAGTCAAAGTGATAGATTTTTCTCTTAATGATAAGAAATACTATTGGTATTAGAATTACTCACATATATCCTATATATGTCATTAATTTTACTTAATGATGGCTAGAAATTATTATAATTTTATTTTCAAGAAAGAGGTATTTGAGCTACCATATGTATTCCATTAAGTTATTTAATTTCATGGTAACACTCACTTGAGAAGAAATGAACTGGTTGATGTAACAAAATAGTTATGATGGGATAAGAGTTGAGTACTCTTCACTATTGTAGATTATGTTAGTACGTGTTATGAACATGTTTGATATTGTCTCACATGAGTTAAATGTGTATGCATTACCTTGTTGTTTGAAATTTCATATAATGGTTCATTCATGATTTCTCTTTTGTAAAAAGGTTAATTATAACCATAATTAATATTGGGTTGCTTACTTTCCTTTATGTGAAACTAAAGTAGCTTGGTTTTTTCCCTTATGGAACTTATTTTGTTAACATAGAATTTAATTCTTAGAAGGAATAAGATATTTCTAGCTTTACGATGACATATTGTTGAACCCTTTCGGTGCAAAGATTTTATTCAGTTGGCCATCACTTGTTATTTGGTTTCTTAATTCCATTGTCACATGTGGAAGGCTATGTTCACCATTGTTGATCCACAAGGGGTTTTGGGATATTAAGTTATTGATTGAGTTATTTTAATGTAACATTTTTTGTATTTGATAAAAATTATATTGTTGATCTAATTCAAACATTTATATTATATGATAGCACAATAGGTCCTTTGTGCAAAGCCTTCAAGCTTGCATACATATTCCTTTGTTTAACTATCAACCTTTGAAGGTTGTTTGGGTTATTGTATCAACTTTATTCATGTGTTATTAGACTTGGTGATGTAGTCTATTGTATGCAAATACATGCTATAGTATAAATTATTTCATTTTTAAATATAACAACATACTTATATTAAGGGTTATCATGTAACAATACAATTGTAGATTTGAGTAATTTCCTCTTTTGAGCATGGTTATGCTTTAGTTCTTTGGATTAATCCTTACTTTAGGAGGGATATCCAGGTGGTTTGGTACATAAGGATGTAATAGTGATGGCTGGAATAATTATACTTATATGTTGATGTTACTAATTTAGCGACAAATATTAAATTATGTGTGTGAGATGCCTATTTCATTCACTTCCGTATTGGTTACTTGTGGGGTGCTTGAAAAATTCCAATTATATATAATGATAATCTTAATTTTTGGAACACTTATTGTGTAAGAAATTAAGTGTATTGATTCATTTTGTATATGTATCCATGCATGTTGTATTATGGTCACATTGCTTTATTAAGTGATGAAAATTATATTGTAAATGCACTATGTTATGGCCTTGTGGAATGGGTTTTATAAATCTATTTTTAGTGGTTTATACCTCCAAATTAACCTATGAATCTAACTTAATGTATGTCATTGTCACATGATACTACCATTTCTAATATTGAATGATATAAACATATTACGTTTTGGTAGTGTAAGCATGAAGTCATAGTTAACTGGAAAGTTAATTATATGGGTTATTATTAACTTGAGATTAAATGAAATCATCCATAATAAATGATTGTTAACTAGAATTTTGGTTTGATGCTCTGATGCTCATTGTGTTTTTAATTTGGTGTGTTTATCTTTTTATGCATGGTTGGCCATATGCAATTAATGATTTTATGGTAACCATGTATTTATTAATATATCCATAGTTGGTCTAAATTTATGACATTGTAATTAGCCTAATGGCTGAATTGTCATTCAAATAAATCACTTTTCGTTTGGTTAAATCATTTATTGTTATTAAGTTAAAGATTTGGAATGAATTATTAGTGTGAGGACCCTATGGTTGGGAATTCATTAATATAATTGTGACCAGATAACACAATTAATGTTGGTACACTTTAAAAATGGGTGTTCATCTTTTGTTTAATAACAAATTCTATAGATGTGTACATGCTTGCATAGTGGGATTATTAAAGATGTTATGATCCTTTTTATGCATATACACTATGGCTTAGTGGATGTCAAGTGTTCATGTTGGCAATTAAAAATTTGGATATCTCATTCCATGATATGTATTTTCCTCTTGTTGGGACATATGTGGTGGGATGGCATTTGCTAAGAAATGGGGCATGGGTGCAATGACCATTAAGGTTATGAATCAAGGCATCATGATCTAATAGGATAAAATTAGAACTGGTTCTTGCTTAAATGACCACTAGGTACTATGTTCAAAGTCTTATGTTGGGTCACCTTTGTAGCGGATTGACGTTATCTATTGGTTGATTTTAAAATGTTGTAAGGCTGGCATAAATTAAAGTGTGGCTTGATGGTACCTTGGCCATCTTGTTAGGACCTATTTTACCTATTATGGTACCTCCTTTTTATTTGAGTCTTATATTTAATAATATCTAGTATGATGAATCACTGTTATGATAAATCTTACCTTGGGTTAGTAACATCGTTAAATATATCTGAGGATGTGAGTGAACCTTATTACCTCATGAGTTTCCAAGTCATAACCATATAGGGTTGTCAGATGCTTATATTAGGCTGAGGATACCTAGGTGGTTTGATGGAAAAAATGAGTGCCTTATAAAGGTTAAAAGGATATTAGTGTGGGCCCTCAAAATAATACCCATAGAAAGGGGTTTCACCCTTTAGGAAACCCCTTTCTCTATAGAATTCTTTAGCAATGATCATCCTGGCATAAGTATCTCATTGACCCGATCCATTTATGGTTTGTCTACTCATATGACGTAATACTAAGTTGATTACATCATGCTTAGTAAGTTAGTGTAGTGGGGTCTACACATGATTCTATTGTGTAATCTATTATTAAATCTCAAAAAAAAGAAAAAAAAAATTGGGGTTGTTTCATCTACATGGGAATTTTCCAACATATATTAGTATTTAAATTCTTGAAGTTTAATTTCTTGTATTTCAATTTTATGTAATTTATTTTATGCAAGTGTCTATTCCTTAAGCACCTCAACATTCAAAAGAGACTAGTGTCACATATACAATGTTAACACCTTACCAAATAAACATCTTGAGTTGACAATTACTGAAAGCAACACTATCAATAAATCAAATTGGTGTCCCAAAAGTGACTCTTTCATGGTGTAATTGAGTGTTTGTTCTATCAAGTTCAATTAATAATTGTATTATGCTCATCATTTTGATGCCATTTCTAGGGACATGTGTCAATAATAGTACACTAAGATGTTGACTTATATTTCTTACTTTCTAGATTAATTTTAATATTTTATAGATTAAAATTATTCTCTGTATAGATAGAAATTAGAAACTATAATTTCTAGCCTTCATTACATGGAAAAAATAAAGAAGATTATACATTTATTTTACTCTCCATTGTGTGTGTGTGTGTGTTAGGAAAAATAAATTTTCTCCACAAAATGACTAAGCCTGTGTAGGTGAAGGAAAGGCTAAAAAGGGAAATTTGCAAGGAGTTTTAGTTATAAATTTTTTTGATGATACAAATAATGCAATAATGGTTTTTTATGTCAATATCTACAAGATATTGGAGATAATATTAAGGATATATATGAAAGAGACATCCAGTTGAATGCCCCAACTAGATAAACTGTGAATGATGTATAGCATATTGGTAAAGAAACATGCGCCCTTGTTATTACAATAATTACCTCTAGAACTCTCCTTATTTTCTTCACTTATCAAAAATTGGGTCATTCAGAGCCAATGTATCCATCAAAGAAAGATAATAATAAGACTTGAAGGTAATCAGAGAAACCCAATATAATTGAATCCCATGATGGGAGTGAAAATCTTGGATAAAAATAGTTTGGGAAGGTTGGAAGTTTATTAGGGAAGGAAGTGATGAAATTTATCAATTTTATTTTTTCCAATCTAAGCCTCTTCTCCAATATTTTCAAAGTTTTTTTATTAAAATCAATGAAGAGATTAAAATCAATAAACTTAATATAAACGCATTGGAATAAAACACTTTGGCTAGGAATTCTAAGGTAGAAGGAGCTATAGAGAAACCAAAGGCTCTTTTGAACAAAGGTAAAATAAATACTATTTATAAATACATATTTCAGCCAAATGATCCCATTAAAGTTTTATCCCATTCTTTTTAAAATTAAATGTTTAAATAGATAGGGAGGATTGGACCGTTATGTGCAAGAAGAAGGAAAAGTCAACATAAGAAGGTTATGGATCTAACTAGAATGAATCTTTGATATCAAAAAAGGGATAGGGGATGAAAATAGCCTTTCTATTCTATTATTTATATGAGAAAGATGTTTCCCTTGTTTATCTTTTGGTGGGGCTCCTCTATGATATTTGATTATTATTGTATGATAGCTTTCTATTTGTCTTGGTTGTTTTAGTTGTATTTTAGCCTTTATCCTACTTGATCATGTATTAAATATATTTAACTATTTTTGTAAAAGGCAAGGATTAATTTAAAAACCATCATTTTACCTTTATCCAAAAAATAAAATATAAGCCCTAGATGAAGGTAAAAATGGAAAGAATCCAATATATCAAAGATGGTTAAAAGGAAATGATTTGTATTCATTTTTTTTTTTTAAATGAAGAAAAAGAAAAATAATTTATTATATATATTTCAAAACATATTATAAAAAATAAAGATAAATGGATTTAGATTAAATAACTAAGTGAAGAATAAATTATTCATTTCTCACTTAAGGATGAACCCATAGGTAAGCTCGAGGAAGGTGAACTAAGCATAAAAGATAAAGTATCTTGAATATTTGTTTCTTCTTTATGCTCCTTTGATTAGGAAACAAGTAATGGTCAAGATCCAAAAACTATTTATAAATATCCTTTGAAAGAGGATGTCCCTTTTCAACCATAGGGATAAGATGTCAAATTCTTTTCAATAGACTACAAAGTGAAGCTCAATATTTTACAATCAAAGAAAGAGTAAAATTAACTTTTAGAATGGTTAGATTATTATTCAAAGAAAATATATTAAATTAATAAATCCTCATAATTATAGTATCATATAATATCAAGAGGTAAAAATAAACAAGCCAAAAGTAGTAGGATCAATTGAAGGTTTCAAATACAAGATTCAAAGAGAAAAATAATTAGATTCAGAATGCAATCCAATTTATTCTCATGAATAAATGGAATTGAAGCTCTAAGGGAAGTCATAAAAGGAACTTGAGTAGGTAATTACCTCTCCCACCTTCTCAAATTATGAAACCATATACTCTCTTATCTAGAAGGAGTGCGTGTTTGAGAAATAAAAGGTGACTAAAGCAAATCTATTCCAATCTTCAATAGGCAAGGGGTTGAATCTCAATCAACTGTGTGATTTAATAACAAGAAGTCTTAAGTATTATATAAATTAAAATATAAAAATAAGGAATATTAGACATAAGGATCTCTGAATCAAGGAAAACATAAAATTAGAGGAAATTGATACTTTTAATTCCTAATCATCTCTAGTTTCTTTGTATGAATTGTATTTCTTATGATACTATAGCTATTTATGAAGTCGATAGGTAGTGCTCTTTTTGATTCAGCTCTAGGTAACATTATTGGTTGTAATATTTGGGTGAGTATCCAATTCTTTGTGTCCTTGTTGGTGGACAACAATCACCTTTTTAGAGTTTTTAGAAACTCAGTTCTTCTTTGTTCATCCTATTGATTTGTTGTTAGTTTGTTGTTATTTAGCTATTTGTCTATTATTTTATTGTAGTAATTGATACTTTTATGAGAGATCGTTGATATATGTTTGGATTTATTTGTAAAAGGTTTTGGTTCCTTTCAAAACCTCTTTCTTTATAAAATGTGAAACCAAACCTATAACAATTGCTTGTCCATGTGTTGGTAAAAATAAACCTACATAAGTTACCACTAGATATGTTGGGAAAGATAATAAATGTGTAATTTTTTATTCTACATGTATTGGTAAGGAATATTGAGCTACATAATTTGGTTTTGAATCCATTAATGAATAAAAATTGCATGCATTAATTTATTCTAAAATAAATCATACACCTATTGGTGAGAAGAATCATGTAGTGATTAGATTTTAATAAAGGATAAAAAAATATAGAAATAAAGGATCACATGAAACACCTTTGCTAGTGGTAAACAAAGAATAGTCTACAAAAAAGTATAGACTATAAAAAATGTAGGCTCATACCTCACAAATGGATATGTGCCTTCCACACCTTATGATTTATGAGAGCAGATGGTCATGTTAGTTGGTTCAAGGGCATTTTTATATTGACATTTTATCTTTTTTCTCATAAATATCCAATCCTCTTCATCCCCTTGATTAAAATAAATAAGAATGCACAATTGAAATAGGATATATTATATCTTCATTTAGATCATCCTTTACATTCTCTAACAATCCATCCACCTCAGGTTTCCTTACCTCAATACTATTTTTAGGCTTGGGGGTTTTTCCTCACCTTTTTCATTGTTTTTTTTTAATTATAGTTTGGATATTTTGTATATATTTCTAGTACTTCACTCTTAGCTTCATTTCCATATTTTAATTTTAAATATTTAAGAAGGGTGTATTTACATCCTTAATTCACATTATATAACTTAAATATACTATAGGATATGGCCAAATGGTTTGTTTTTAAACTTATATGAAAACGGAAAGGTAAAACCTTATAATTAGTCATTTTGTGCAATGCCAATCCTTAACATTAAAATTAGTTTGAGATGGAAGGTCTATTGATATATATATGTTAACCAAAATTAGATTAACATTTTAACAACCAAAATATTTTGTATTATAGAATGATAATAGGTGTTCACCTAGATAATTGCCTATAGATTTGAGTTATGCATATGTCTAAAGCTTAAGAGGTAGATGTAGAAACCTGATCTAGATCAGCTTGGCATTCAAAGTCTCTGTGAGGAAGTAAAAATTTAGGTACAATGGCTTTACCATCAAAAAATATTGATCCCAAATACAAATTATATCTTTAAACAATAAGTTATTATCTTATAAGGGATCAAAAATCACAATAAAAATCCCTTGGTCACATGGAATGTTTTTTAAGTGCCCTCTATCAAGGGTCACCACTAATCTGAAATATATTTGTGTAGATCAGGAAGACTAGGTCATAAATTATTGAAGTGGAATATGACTCCAATTTTTGGAAGATACTTTTACCAATCAAGAATATTCTATATCTCCACCTTTAAAAGGATGATTGATGGTTTTAATTCAGCTATGACTAGAGGATTCACTGATTGATTTCTAACCTATCTAGTCTAAGAAATAGATTTTCTAAAAGTGAATCATAAACCCCCAACTTCATCCTACCTTGATGCCCTTGGAAAATAAACCATTGGGATTGACCTCTCCTTGTATCCTTTTTCTTGATGTTTTTTCTCCCCCATCCTTAGCCTATATATTTCAAGTACTATCATTTTTGATCTCCCCTTAA
>JARHVA010000292.1:4160000-4235000 GCA_037957365.1 Torreya grandis | reverse complement strand
ATTGTCTTCACTCCCTAGTCAGAGTCAAGGAAATTATTATGTAATGTTATTATTTCTTATTTATTCAAGTAAGTTATGTACCTTGTTTTTTTTCCTATAATATGAATAACATGGTTATTTCATAGAGGATTTTTGAAGCATGCCATTTTAAATCTCTTTGTTTCTTTGAGGAGATCCATAACACTCTATTTATAATTATTCAACTATGTATTCCTTTCAATTGGAATAATACAAATAGTTCACTCTTATTCACACAATAAGATTTATGGAACCTAATTTTGATTAATTTGTATTGAAATATTGATTAAATTCAAAGGAAACTTAATTAAAGAGGTTCTTTTTTATTTTTTTTATCTTTCATTGTATGTGGGTACCACATCAAGCCTAGTTTCCAGGCCTTGAGCATAAAAATACATTTTATTACTACATCACCTAAGCTAAAATTAAATGGTTTTTTTGGAGCATGTATTATTCATAATTTATTTGTAGTTAACCTTATTTATAATCCTTACCAAGGTGTTATTTATTAATTCCACATAATTATTAAATGCACACATAATGTGGTAATTATCCTCAAAAGGGCTAGGTGTAACTTTGGGAATGATCCCACTTCTTAGTCCACCAATAAATATTATCTCACTCACATCTTAATTTTTCCATTTAAAAAACCTTTATGTTCTTATTTTAAGTAATGTATATTAGATTCATCTCCTTATCTAGTGGAGATATAGTCTTATACAGAGTCATGTTAATAATAGTGCAACCATTGTTAGTTACACATGTAAATTATATATTACACATATTTTATAAATTATATTTTTATTGATGAATCTATCTCTTGTATTAATACTTGATGTTGATGGTGTCTATGTTGGGGATCCATGGGCTATGTTTTCATTTATAATAAAATACTAACCCCCTTTTAATTGACATATTGTGGCAAAAATTACAATTATAGTTTGGATGAAAGGTGAAGAAAAATATAGATCAACACACAATAAATAATTATAGGAATAGGTACAAGAACATCAAGAGTTATAGACCTACATAGTACGCATGGAAACTACTATAAACCCCTAAATAGTATGGGCTAACATAGGGTTCAAATTCTGTTAATAATAGCCAAAGAGGTTTTAAGCCTATGTTTATATTTTGAATGGATAATGATAAAAGTATTGATAATTTATAGATATAGAGCCACGTTTTGTGAGTGACACATAACCAAATTTAACTACATGCACTTCTATCCTCTTTCTTTGTTAATTTTAAATCAACATAGTGTAATATATAGATTATTCATTTCAATTGATTTTAATATATTAATTTTATATTTTACATAATCTTATCATTTATACTTTTACACTATTTTAGTACCCTTGGATCCAAAATAATTAAAAAATAATACTAAAGATATCTATAAAGTATAATGCTAGAGGAGTATTGTGGAGTATGAATTATCCTAAAATATCCAAATGTAAACAAGTGAATACAATGTATGAAACAAACAAAATATGCTATATAAAGTATACTTTTACAAAATTTAGATCCCTACATATAATTAGTTTTAAATTATATATTATTTTAAATCCACTTATCCTTAGAATAATTTTGAGTTAGATGCATTTACATAGATACATATATAGGTCTATTAATATTAGGTACATGAAATTATATATTTAATAGATGATATTATTTCAATTAATTGAAAAAATAAGTTAATTGAAAATTTATGATTATTTTGATTTCCTTGACCTTTTAAAATATATTAAATAAAAATAATAAAAATACCAATATATTTTCAAGCACTTTAAATCATAATAAATAAAATTTTATTTTTGGATGATAGTTTATAGCATGTAACATTGTGAAGGTTTTATATTCGCGTAGTCTATATATATATCACATGGTAAATATTTGGTTTGATATTTTGTATTAATCCACAAGACCCATCATAAAAAAATAGGATTGAAGATAAAATTTTCCACAATAAAGAAGTTTTATTATTTTAAAATAAACTAATAAAAAATAGGAAAAGGAAGTAGAAGATAGAAAAAAAATTCCTGGAGAATTAAAAACTAAAAATAAAAAATTTCTTAGTAAAAATAATAATTATTAAAAATAAAAAGATGTAAATAAGTCTTAAATATTTATTTACCTTGTCTAAGAAAAATTGATGAGAATACAAATTAATTGTTTCAAGTGAATAAATTTTTATTTGGTTGGTATAAAAGGGAGATAAATAGGGGTATTAGAGACAATAACTATAGATCCTACCTAAAGGGTAAACTGTTAGGGCCTTGAGAACCTCTTTCCTTGAAGTTTAAATTTTATTTTAACATGTTATTTTAAATAAGTTAAATTTTAGGCTAGATTCAAAAGTGTACATGGGGGTGCATCTAGGTGCATAATATCTAGAAGTGTGTTCTTCTTAATTTACATGGAAATTTTTTAAAACTACCTTAACACATCATTGTAGGCACTGTAAATTGTAGGTGGCATGCAAACTCCCCACTCCACATTCTACACGTAAACCAAAGATATAACTTAAGACCTGAGTGACATAAGTTATTGATCTCATCAATTAAAACAAACCCTAGGGGAATTCAAAGTTTCAATACTATTACAAGACACATATTCACTTGTATGAGGATGAGCTCACCAAAACTCCAAGATACATGTGGTTTAAATTAGCTTTCAGTTTGAAATTTCAATTGGGATAATTTATAATTTTTTCATCCCATCTCCATAGAGAAATAAATCACCATATTCCTCAATACATCACATTTATTATATTTGTTTTATTGAACCTGAAACAAAAGATCATCTTATATTTAGATGTTCTTATTAATATGACAAAATAGGATGATTATTTTGCCTCATGAGAGACTCATACAAATTTATCTAGACCTTATTTGCTTACCAATATTAGAAATATTTGGCCTAGTTATTTTGAGAGGTGTTTGCTCTTTGTAAATGCTTCAAAGAGTTTACTTCTAGAATTCTTTACACCTAGAGGATTTCTTATGTTTTTCACAATGTTTCATCTTCAAATTGTATTGAACTTATGACATTATTGTAAATATAGTAAGATCAAAGAAGCATAATATGACATGATTTGTTTTCACATATTTTCTTGGATGGACATTATTTTTAGTTTGTGGGTTTGTTGGAGTCACACTTCACTCCTTATTCTGTACTTTATATTGTACCTCTTCATTTTAAGTGACAAATTTTAATATTTTTTGGACATTAATATAATTATTATTATCATTAAGGTCATAAATAAAAATATAAAGAACATAAATATGTCAGAGGTGTCTTTATTTACATTGCCTCACCAAATATTTGTTTATGAACATCACATAAATTATATTTTATGTCGAATGAAGATATGAAATTTCACATTTGGGAAAACACTTGATGGTAAGTTGTAGAATTCTTAGAAAGATAAGAACACATGGGAACATTTTTTTAAATCTTAGATGATTTTTTAAATTTCTCTTTATCTCAAATTTCATAGTCAGTAATGCATAAATTTGATAGTTGTTATCTATAGATAAATTGATATAACCCTACTAGTGCCCAATCCAACATCCAATGGTAAAAGAAGAAAAAAATATAAAATAAGGGTCATATGGAAAATATATATAAGGAGACACACTAATAGGTCTTACAATATCCTAATGAGATGTAAAATATATGAAAGTATCAAGATGCTAATGACATAAAGCTAAACGTGAAAAAAAGGGAGGAGTGAGAATGGGACATTTAGAGAGTTCTAAGAGAAGGTGTGGGGACCATGAAAAGTTGATAAATGTGACAAACATACTAAAATCATCCATTTTAAAAACTAATAAATGCATAAGGAAAATTTTTAGGTTTCTTTAGTTTGCCCCAATTTTTTATTTTTATTTGTGTGTGTGTGTGTGTGTGTGTGTGTGTGTGTGAGTGAGAGAGAGAGAGAGAGGAGAGAGAGAGAGAGAGAGAGAGAGAGAGAGAGAGAGGAGAGAGAGAGAGAGAGAGAGAGAGAGAGAGAGAGAGAGAGAGAGAGAGAGAGAGAGAGAGAGAGAGAGAGAGAGAGAGAGAGAGAGAGAGAGAGAGAGAGAGAGGATACATATCAAAGTAAAAAATTAGACATAGTATCAATAAATTGTTTTCAAGAAATGTCTTAAAATTATATGGATCTACACAATCGTAATATAGTTCAAACTTGATTTTAGACAAGGTGTTTTATGAAAACACTAAGTGGATGAGATGTTATGTATGTTGGTTTCACAAGTTTTAAGTTTGTGTAGGATTTCATGGAAACTATATATGATAGTTGCATAAGGATTTTAGCATTCTCGAAATTATTTAGAGTTATGTAGTATCATTATACTCTATAGGGTTGTAAAGAAGTGTGTACTTGATGATTCATAGTAAGGTGATATGAATAGTAACATAACACTATCAATAAATGTAAAAATGTGAGGTGTTAATAAAACTTGTCATATCAAATTTTTATGACTAATGTTGTGTGATTAATGTCTTAATATTAATTTGACACAATGTTATTTAAGAGATCACTTTTGTCTATAGTTGGTGATTGAATATTTCCTTGCTCTATTACTATTACAAAATGAGGTTGAATATAGGTGTAGATATTTTTAATAAATATATGATGATTTGGAAGCATATTAGAAATGTCATAGAATTTGAGGTTTATAGAGTGTGTGAAATATTATGTGTTGAAGTGTATGGTTAATGTAGATACATAATTTAATGTATTTTGGATGGAAGTAGTTTCATGAATGTTGGATAATGAGGTATAGAATCATCCCTCATCTTTCTTAGTGATATAGGAGCATCAACTAACTCCATGTAATCAAGTGTGTTTGTTATCATTCTAGTATTTTTTCATATTATAGGTCTTTTAAAAACCTTAGGAAGGTGTTAGAGTCAATAAATTAGTCTTGTAGTGAGTCTTGATAGCCTTTTGGCATTTTCCTACCAAAATGGGCATTTGAAAATTTGATTGGTATTAGTATGCTTAGGAGTATTTGGTGTAGTTGTCAAGAAATGTCATTTTTTCAAATGTTAGTATAGGATCATGTGTGATTTTAAGTTGGTTTAGAAATGTGTCCCATGTATATTTCATAAAGGAGGTAATAAAAACCAAGAAATGTGAATGTAATATCCATATGAAGGTAGTTGTATGAGAGTTAGTTATTTAGGAAAATTAGTTAATTTGTGGGTATAAGATGTATGAATGAGTTTTTGTGTGAAGTAGATGGTATATTTATAGATAGGACTGAGTTAGTAGTTGGTATAAAGAGTTAGTTAGAAGTTGGAGAGGCAGAGGTATGGAGTAGAAGGTGGAATGGAGAAGATTTGAACTGTGTTCTGTCCTCAAGATAGAGTTGTCAATGTATATATCCAAGAAATCAATAAAGTTGGAAGATTAAAGTTATGTTTATGTGTTTCTATATTGTGATTATTTTATGAATATAATTTAATATGTTGACAACCTAAAAGCTTTTGGGAGTAGCAGATTATAATGTAAGATAGAAGGGATAATGTTCTACAGGATTGTGTCATTATATTATATTGCATCTAAGAGATAATGTTCAAGTACCTATTAAGAATGTTAATATCAAATGGAAGGTGATTCCAAGATTTAGAGACATTGGATTAGTTATGCACATATAATATGTTTATTTTCAATAAAATACCATAGGTTAAAGATTAATAGTGTTGAATACCCTATTCATAACATGTCAGGTAATATGTGTATGGTCTCCATAACTGACCCTAAATATGAAAAAAGGTTATTAAATCATGAATATGGTAATTAAATACATCATGGTGGACAAATCAATAATGAAGGAATGTTTCTAAAACTCTTGGTAGGTGACTAATCATCCAAATCCCTATATTTTCTTGTTAATAGGTAGACTGTGACAAAGAACATTATATAATATATGAAAGGAATGTTTTTAGAAGGTAATTAAGATAATTTAAAGGTTGAAATAGTTTTTATTGAGTGATACAAACCTTATACCATCCTTTTTAAGTGTTTAAAGTGAAAAAAGCTTCTTAAAAAGCCATTTGGAACCCTCTCGAGTTTACTACAAACTCAAAAACCCTAGCTTAGGGTTAAAACACAAAACTTGGAATATTTAATGTTTAAAATAATAAAAACTATTGAAACTTTGTATTTTTATGTGTCTTGACATGAGGAAGGATATTATTAATGTTTCAAATGTGGATGACCACCATACATATGGATTTTGAAGACTGTGTGTAAAAGAGAAGCCTAAATACCTAATTATGTCTATGCATAAGTGAGATAAGGCATCTAGGAAGTGAATTAAGACCTGAATCTTGATAGGAATATAAATAATGATATAGGGTGTCCTTAAGTTCTTTTGGTTTCTTAGTATTCATTTTTACCCTTCCATACCAATTGTAAAAGCTTAAAAAAAGGCTATTAGCAATGAAGTGAGGTTGAAGGTTGGAGATGCAAAGAAGGTAGTTGAAGTTTTAAGATGGGTTCAATTGGGTAGAGATGAGTTTATTAATATTCATAGAGTCTATCCATGTTGAATATAGTCAATAGAAGACCTAGATCAAAAATTCATGTTTTTTAGGCAAATAAGTCTTCTAGTGTATGAGATTGAATGAAAGGGAGTGAGAAGATGAAGAGAATGAGAAGTATGATGGAAAGTGACATGTACGGTAGGTCTAAGGAAGATTTACTGAATCCCAAGAATTCATGAATCTATAAATAAGTCAAGCTTAATCAATAATTATTTAATAGAGAGATTGAAAAGATTAAATGGAAGGATTTTTATGATTGTAGGTATCAGAGTTATGATAGGAGTAGAGAATGAAATAGGTCTCTAAATCATTTGGTATTAGAGTAACAAGTTCAATGGAAGAGAAGAAGTAAAAATAGTAAGCATAAAAAGGTACATGAATTTTTTATCTTTGTTTTGAGTTTTTGATGTATTCATGAGATAGTATAAAGTGTGAATGAAGGTAGAGATTGTTGAAAAGTTAGAGAAATATTTGAAATATCAAGAGTGAGATTGACGAGAGAGATACTAGTCCTAGGCAAAGGACAAGATAGAGTGATAGATCTAGGTGAGGTCATGAGTTGGAAAACAATGAGGATTGTCAAGAGGAGTAGGTATAGGTGAGACCAAGAGATAAGATGAAGATAGAGAGTGAAAATAGAAATAGGGCATGAGTGATGAAAGCTACCACAAAGAGATGAAGGTCCATGACAACATGAAGAGGATAGATATGGAGAAAGACATGACAAAAGTGATGTAAGAATTAGATGAGTTGATGATTATAATGGAGTAAATGAAAGAAAACAAGAACTCACATTGTAGATGGGTCATGAGAAAGAAACCACTCAATTGTAAAATTAGAAAATAGATGAAGAAAAGGAAAGTAGAAGCCAGGAGAGAGGAAAGAAGGCATAAATAGTTGATATGCAATCAACTTAAGAGAGAAATGTAAATATTTTGGGTGAGCGAATAGCCATGTGATTAAGTGGATAATGAAGAGTAGTACATTGAGCTAGATAAGGTGAGTTTGAATTAATAGAGAGAACATAATTACAGCTAGTTAGGCGATTAGAATGATAAACTTGAAGTAGATCAGCTTGAAGGCCTCATTAAAGGTTTGGATACAATTCCATAAAGAAGGTATGAAATTTATTTTTTAGTTTGTTTATGAGAGTGATGAGCAGTTAGAGGTAGAAGTGGAAACCTTAAAAAGACCATTAAATAGTGATGTGATGGATAATTAAGATAAAATTTAGGTTATAAAAATTGAAGACCTCATGAAAGAGGACAAAAATAATGAAAAGGAAGCATTGATGGTAATAGTGCTACAGATTGAAGAAGTTAGGCATGAAATTATGTCTGTCTTTGATAAAATCTTACAAATGATAAAAAGTGAGGGTGAGAATGTAGGTCTATCAGTAGTATTTTGGAACTTATATAGCCCATGTGATAGAGGAAAAACATCAGTTATGAGTGTAGATCATATATTAGTTATTGAAATCAAGCATTGCAAATAAAGAACCAGGTTTGTCTATGATAGAGGAAAGCATGAGAGTAAAGAAGAGGAAAAACTAAAAATTGAAAGAGAAAAAAATACAAGGATGACCCAAGGAGCGTGAATTAGAAGACATGGAAGAATCATATATCATTTCATTTGAGTCCAAATTCTTTCTTGCTTGGGAGTATGATGTGGGAACATCAGGTAACTCCACATAATCAAGTGTGTTTGATATCATTCTAGTCTAGTTTTATATTAGAAGTGTTGTATGGACCTTAATAATTTGTTAGAGTAAATAAATTAGTCATGTTGTGAGTCTTGAAATCCTTTTGTAATTTTCTTGCCAAAGTGGGCATTTGAAAATTTTAATGGTATTAGTATACTTAGGAGCATTTGGTGTAGTTATTAAGAAATGTCATGTTGTCAAATTTTAGTGGATAATGAAGAGTAGTACATTGAGCTAGATAAGGTGAGTTTGAATTAATAGAGAGAACATAATTACAGCTAGTTAGGCGATTAGAATGATAAACTTGAAGTAGATCAGCTTGAAGGCCTCATTAAAGGTTTGGATACAATTCCATAAAGAAGGTATGAAATTTATTTTTTAGTTTGTTTATGAGAGTGATGAGCAGTTAGAGGTAGAAGTGGAAACCTTAAAAAGACCATTAAATAGTGATGTGATGGATAATTAAGATAAAATTTAGGTTATAAAAATTGAAGACCTCATGAAAGAGGACAAAAAATAATGAAAAGGAAGCATTGATGGTAATAGTGCTACAGATTGAAGAAGTTAGGCATGAAATTATGTCTGTCTTTGATAAAATCTTACAAATGATAAAAAGTGAGGGTGAGAATGTAGGTCTATCAATAGTATTTTGGAACTTATATAGCCCATGTGATAGAGGAAAAACATCAGTTATGAGTGTAGATCATATATTAGTTATTGAAATCAAGCATTGCAAATAAAGAACCAGGTTTGTCTATGATAGAGGAAAGCATGAGAGTAAAGAAGAGGAAAAACTAAAAATTGAAAGAGAAAAAAATACAAGGATGACCCAAGGAGCGTGAATTAGAAGACATGGAAGAATCATATATCATTTCATTTGAGTCCAAATTCTTTCTTGCTTGGGAGTATGATGTGGGAACATCAGGTAACTCCACATAATCAAGTGTGTTTGATATCATTCTAGTCTAGTTTTATATTAGAAGTGTTTTATGGACCTTAATAATTTGTTAGAGTAAATAAATTAGTCATGTTGTGAGTCTTGAAATCCTTTTGTAATTTTCTTGCCAAAGTGGGCATTTGAAAATTTTAATGGTATTAGTATACTTAGGAGCATTTGGTGTAGTTATTAAGAAATGTCATGTTGTCAAATTTTAGTATAGGGTCATGTGTGAGTCTAAGTGGGTTTCATAAAGGAGGTGGAAAAATTTGATAAATGTGAATGTAATATCCATATGAAGGTAGTTGTATGAGGCTTAGTTATTCATGAAAAGTAGTTACTTTATGGGTATAAGATGTATAAATGATTTTTGGTGTGATGTATATGGTATATTCATAGATATGAATAAGTTATTAGTTGGTATAAAGAGTTAGTTAGAAGTTGGAGAGGTAGAGGTACATTGTAGAAGGTTGAATGGACAAGATTTGAACTTTGTGTTTTATCATCAAGATAAAGTTATCAATGTATATATACAAAGAATCAATAAAGTTAAAAGATTAAAGTGATTTTTTTGTGTTTCTATATTTTTATTTCTTTATGAATTCAATTTAATATGTTGATAACCTAAAATATTTTGGGAGTAGTAGGTTATAATGAAAGATGTACGGGATAATGTTCTCTAGGACTATGTCATTAAGCTATATTGAATTTGAGAGATAGTTTTCAAGAACCAAGAGTGTTAATATGAAATGGAAGATGATTATAGGATATAGGGACATTAGAGTAGTTATGCATATAGACTATGTTTATTTTTAGTAAAATACTATAGGTTCAAGATTAACAGTGTTTAATACCCTATTCGTAACAATTGGTCAAGTAACTTGTGTATGGTCTCCATAACTGATCCTAAGTTTGAACAAAGGTTATTAAATCATGAAGTTGGTAATGAAATACATAATTCTGGACCAAGTACTAGTGAATGAATTTTTATAAGACTCTTGGAAGACTATTAAGCATCCAAAACCCTATATTTTCTTGTTAACAGGCAGACTGTGACAAAGAACACTATAGAATCCATCAAAGGAATGTCATTAGAAGGTAATTAAAATAATTTTAAGGTTGGAATAGTTATTATTTAATGAAAAATACCTTATACTAGCCTTTGTAATTTTCAAAGTGATAAAATTTTCTTAAAATGCCATTTAGAACCCACTCAGGTTTACTATAGACTTAGAAACCCTAGCTTAGGGTTAAAACACATAACTTGGAATATCTAATGTTTAAACCAATGAAAATTGTTAAAAAATTCAATTTTTTTGTTTCTTAACATGAGGAAGGATGTTATGAAGGTTTCATATGTGTATGGCCACCGTACATATGGATTTAGAATTCTTTGTGTTAAAAAGAAGCCTAGAAACCTAATTAGGTTTTTGCAAGAGTGAGATAAGGTATCTAAGAAGTTAATTAAGAATTTAAAATTAAAATAAATTTAAATGAAAATAGAGCGTATCCTATATTTATTTTTTTCTTAGTATTCATCCATACCATTCCATACCAATTAGAAAAGCTTTAAAAAAGCCTACTAGCAATGAAGTGAGGTTGAAGGTTGGAGATGAAAAGAAGGTAATTGAGGTTTTAAGAGATGTTAAATTGGGTAGAGATAACTTTATTAATATTGATAGAGTATTTCAATGTGGAAGATAGTAAACAAGAGACCTAGATCAAGATTCCAAGTGTGTTGGGCAAAGAAGTCTATAGCCTACTAAAGGTTAGTGAATGAGAAGATGAAGAGAATGAGAATTATGATGGAGCATGGTGTGTATGGTAGGTCCAAGGTAGGATTTAATGAATCCCAATAAGTCATGAAGGTATAAATAAGGAAAGCTTGGCCAAAATTCATTTAAGAGATAAATTGAAAAGATTTAATGCAAGAAGATTTGTTACTACAATTATCAGAGTTGGGATAGGAGAAGAGAATGAAATAGGTATCTACATCATTTGGTATCAAAGCATAAAGTTCATGGAAAGAGAAGTACAAATATAAAGTATAATAATGTACATGATTGTTTTTATCTTTCATTTGAGTTTTTAATGTATTCATGAGATAGTATGAAGTGCAAATGAAGGTAGAGATTGTGGTAAGAAGACCTAAAGATAGTGAGGATTATTGAGAAGTTAAAGAGTTATTGGAAATATCAAGAGAGAGAGAGAGAGATAAAGAGTGAGATTGATGAGAGAGAAAGTATTCCTAAGCAAAGGACAAGAGAGAGTGATATACCTCATTGAGGTCATAGAGAAATAGAGACTCAAGTAAGAGGCCATAAGTGGAAAGTAGATGAGGCTTGTCAAGAGGAGTAGGTCCATGTGAGACCTAGAGATAAGATGAAGATAAATAAATAAACAAAAAAATAAGGCATGAGTGATGAGAGATACCACAAGGAGTTGAAGGTGTATGAAAACACAAAGATGATAGAGATGGACAAAGAGATGATAGAAGTGAGGAAACAAATAGATAAGTTAGTGATGAAAGAAACCACATTGTGGATGGATAATGAGAAAGAAACCACTCAAGTGGAAAATAAGGCAAAAAATTAAGAAAAATAAAGTTTAATCCATTATATAGGAAAGAAGGTAGAAAAGTTGTTATGCAAGCAACACAAGAGAGATATGCAAAAAAATTTAGTGAGTGAATATACATGTGAGCAAGTGGATAAAGATGAGTAATAAATTGTGATGGATGAGATGAGATTGAATAAGAAGAGGAAAGATAGTGACATAAAATTATGTGATTGTAATGATAAATGTGAAGTGGATCAGATTGAATCGCTCATTGAATATTTGGATAGGGAGTACAATTTCATAAATAAGGTATGAAATCTAATTGTCAATTTGTTTATGAGAGTGATGAGCAGTTAGAGGTAGAAGTGGAAGCCTTAGAAAGAACATTACATATTGATGTGATGGATAATTAAGAGAAAATGTAGGTTGAAACAATTGAAGACCTCATGAGAGAGGACAAATAGCATGAAAAGGAAACATTAATGGTAGTAGTACAATAGATTGAAGAAGCTACGCAAGAAATTGTCTTTGTATTTGATACAAGTATACAAAAGATAACAAGTGAGAATGAGAATGTATCTACAAAAATATTATTATAGAACATATATATCCCATATAATAGAGGAAAAACTTTAGTTATGAGTGTACATCAAATATTATTTTTTGCAAGCAATCATTGCAAACAAAGAAACATGCTTGTCTATGATAGAGGAAAACATGAGAGCAAAGAAGAGGAACATTTGAAGCATGAATGAGTAGTAGAAGCTAATGATGAAAGGAGGAACATGAATTATAAGACACAATAATCATATAGTAGTACATTTGAGTCCAAATTCTTTCTTTCCTAATAGTATGATATAGGAGCATCAAGTAACTCCATGTAATCAAGTATGTTTGTTATAATTATAATTTAGTTAGATATTAGAAGCCCTATAAGGACCTTAGGAAGGTGTTAGAGTAAATAAATTATTCTTGTAGTGAGTCTTGATATCCCTTTGGCATTTTCCTGCTAAAATGGGCATTTGAAAATTTGAAAGGTACTAGTGTGCTTAAGAGCATTTGGTTTAGTTATAAAAAAAATGTCATGTTGTCAAAAGTTAGTATAGGGTAATTTATGAGCCTAATTGGGTTTATAAATTTATCCCATGTACATTTCATAAAGGAGGTGGCAAAAACCAAGAAAATGTGAATGTAACATCCATATAAAAGTAGTTGTATGAGAGTTAGTTATTTATGAAAAGTAGTTCCTTTGTGGGTAGAAGATGTATGAAGGATTTTTGGTATGAAGTGGATTGTAGATTATTATATAGGAATGAGTTAGTAGTTGGTAAAAATATTTATTTAGAAGTTGGAGAGTTAGAGGTACATTGTAGAAGGTGGAATGGAGAATATTTTAAATTTGTGTTTTGTCCTCAAGGTAGAGTTGTCAATGTATATATGCAAAGAATAAATAAATTTGGATTATTAAAGTAATGTTTATTTGTTTTTTTATTGTTATTTTTTTTATGACTATAATTTAATATTCTGATAACCTAATACCTTATAATAGTAATAGGTTATAATGAAAGATGCAAGGGATAATGTTCTATAGGACTGTGTCATTATACTATATTGAATCTAAGAGATAATGTTCAATAACCTACCAAGAATGTTAATATGTAATGGAATGTTATTCCAAGATGTAGAGACATTAGATTAGTTTATTCATATAGTCTATGTTTATTTTCAATAAAATACTATAGGTTCAAGATAATAGTGTTGAATACCCTATTCATAACATCCACTCAAGTAACCTATGTTGGTCTCCAGAACTAATCCTAAGTATGAAAGGAGGTTATTAAAGAATAAATATGGTAATAATAGAGCATCATGGTGGAACAAGTACTAGTGAAGGAACATTTATACCACTCCTAATTGGCTATTAAGAATCCACAACCCTATATTTTCTTGTTAATAGGTAGATTACGACAAAAAATAATGTAAAATCTATGAGAGGTATATGATTAGAAGGTAATTAAGAGAATTTGAAATTTGGAAGACTTTTTATTAAGTGAGATATAACCTATAATATCCTTTATAATCTTTTAAATTAATAAAATCTTCTTAAAAATATATTTGAGACCATCTTGGGTTTACTACAGATTGAGAAATCCTAGCTTAGGGTTAAAACAAAAAACTTGGAATATCTAATGTTTGAAGATTTTTTTTTGGAAATTTTTTAGTTTGATGTGTCTTGACATGAGTATGGAGATTATGAAGGTTTTATATGTGTAAAAATTCCATACATATGGATTTTAAATAATATGTGTAAAAGAGAAGCTGTGAGAGACCTAATTAGGTATGTGCAGGAGTGAGATAAGGTATCTACGAAGTGAATTAAGAATTAAAAATTCATAGGAAGGTAAAATATGATAAAAGGTGTCATAAATTACTTTTAGTTTCTCATTATTCATCCATACCATTCCTTACCAATTGGAAAATCCTAAAAGAAGGCTAATAACAATGAAGTGAGGTTGAAGATTGGAGATTCAAAGAAGGTACTTTGAGGCTATAAGAGGGGTTAAATTAGGTAGAGATAAGTTTTTTAATATTAATAGAGTTTATCCATGTGGTAGATAGTAAAAAAGAGACCTCGATCAATCATTCTAAGTGTGTTGGGAAAAGAAGTCTATAGCCTAGTAAAGGTTAGTGAATGAGAATACATGGATGGGAGTAAGAAAGATGAAGAGAATGAGAAGTATGATGGAGCATGGAGTGTATTTTAGGTCCAAGGTAGTATTGAATGAACCCTAATAAGTCATGAAGGTAGAAAGAAGGAAATCTTAGCTAAAAATTATTTAAGAGAGATATTAGAAATATTCAATGCAAGAAGTTTTGTTATTGTAGGTATCAAATTTGGGTTAGGAACAAAGAATGAAATAGGTATCTACATAATTTAGTATCAAAGAATAAATTTCATGGAAAGAGAAGTAAAACTAGCAAGCATAATAAGGTAAATAATTGTTTTTATCTTTCATTTGAGTTTTTGATGTATTCATGAGATAGTATGAAGGTGTGAATAAAGGTAGAGATTATGGTAAGAAGCCCTAAAGATAGTGAGGATTATTGAGAAGTTAGAGAGCCATTATAATATATATATATATATATATATAATATATATATATATATATATACATACATATATATATATGAGGAGGAGAGAGAGAGAGAGAGAGAGGAGAGAGAGAGAGAGAGAGAGAGAGAGAGAGAGAGAGAGAGAGAGAGAGAGAGAGAGAGAGAGATGAGAGAGAGAGAGAGAGAGAGAGAGAGAGAGAGAGAGAGAGAGAGAGAGATTTTTGAGAGAGTAAGTATTCCTAGGCAAAAGACAAGAGAGAGTGATACACCTCAGTGAGGTCATAGAGAAATAGAGACCCAAGTAAGAGGTCATAAGTGGTAAGTAGATGAGGTCTGTCAAGAGGAGTAGGTCTAGGTGAGACCTAGTGATAAGATGAAGATAAAAAGAGAAAATAAGAAATAAGGCATGAGTGATGAGAGATACTACAAGAAGTTGAAGGTGTATGAAAAACACAAAGATGATAACGATGGGGAAAGAGATGATAGAAGTGAGGAAACAATTAGATGAGTTAGTGATGAAATAAGCCACATTTTGGATGGATAAGGAGAAAGAAACAACTCAAGTGGAAAATAAGTCAACAAATGAAGAAAAGGAATGTTTAATCCATTAGAGAGGAAAGGAGGTAGAAAATGGTTATGCAAGCAACTCAAGAGAGTTATGAAAATTTTTTGGGTGAGCAAATAGACATGTGAGCAAGTGGATAAAGATGAGCAATACCTTGTGATGGATGAGATAAGATTAAAAGAGAAGAGGAAAGATAGTGACATCCAATTAGGTGATTATAATGATAAATGTGAAGTGCATCAGATTGAATCCCTCATTGAAGGTTTGGATAGGGGAATATAATTCCATAAATAAGGTATGAAATCTAATTATCAATTTGTTTATGAGAGTGATGAGTAGTTAGAGGCAAAAGTGGAAGCCTTATAAAGAACTTTGCATATTTATGTGATGGATAATCAAGATAAAATTTAGGTTGCAACAATTGAAGACCTCATGAGAGAGGAAAAATAACATGAAAAGGAAACATTGATGGTAGTAGTACAATAGATTGGAGAAGCTACGCATGTAATTGTCTTTGTATTTGATACAAGCATAAAAAAGATAAAAAGTGATGGTAAGAATATATCTTAAAAAATATTATTCTGGAACATATATATCCCATATGATAGAGGAAAATTTTCAGGTATGAGTGTACATCAAATATTAGTTTTTCCAAGCAATCATTGCAAACAAAGAAACATGCTTGTCTATGATAAAGGCAAGCATGAGAGAAAATAAGAGGATAATTTGAAGCATCAAGGATAAATATAAGGTAATTATGAAACAAGGAACATGAATTATAAGACACAGAATAAGCATATAACAGTTCATTTGAGTCTAATTTCTTTCTTTCCTAGGAGTATGATGTAGGAACATCAAGTAAATCCATGTAATCAAGTGTGTTTTTTATAATTATAGTCTAATTTGATATTAGAAGTAATGTAAGGATATTAAGAATGTGTTAGAGTTAATAAATTATTCTTTTAGTGAGTCTTGATATCCCTTTGGCATTTTCCTACCAAAATGGGCAATTGAAAATTTGAAAAGTACTAGTGTGCTTAGGAGCATTTGGTGTAGTTATAATGAAATGTCATGTTGTAAAAATTTGGTATAGGGTCATGTGTGAGTCTAATTTTGTTTATAAAGGTATCCCATGTACATTTAATAAAGTATGTGGCAAAACCCAAAAAATGTGAAAGTAATACCCATATGAAGGTAGTTGTATGAGAGTTTGTTATTTGGGAAAAGTAGTTCCTTTGTGGGTAAAATATATATGAAGGATTTTTGGTAATAAGTGGATGGTATATTAGTATATAAGAATGAGTTAGTAGTTGGTATAAATATTTATTTATAAGTTTGAGAGGCAGAGGTATAGAGTAGAAGGTGGAATGGAGAATATTTGAACTTTGTGTTCTATCATGAAGGTAAAGTTGTCAATCTATATATGCAAAGAATAAATAAAGTTGGAATATTAAAGCGATGTTTATATATTTTTGTATTTATATTTTTTTATGACTAAATTTTAATATGTTGATAGCTTATTAGCTTTTTGGAGTAACAAGTTATAATGAAAGATGCAGGGGATAATGTTCTATAGGACTATGTCATTTTACTATATTGAATCTGAGAGATATTGTTCAATAACCAACCAAGAATGTTAATATGAAATGTAATTTTATTCCAAGATGTAGAGATATTTGAGTAGTTATTCATATAGTCTATCTTTATTTTTAATAAAATACTACAGGTTCAATATTAATAGTGTTGAATACGTTGTTTATAACAACCACTCAAGTAACCTATGTTGGTCTCCATAACTGATCCTATGTATGAAAGGAGGTTGTTAAATAATTAATATGTTAATGATATACATCATGGTGGACCAATTAATAGTGAAGGAACATTTCTAACTCTCCTAATAGGCTATTAATAATCCACAACCCTATATTTTTGTTAACATGTAGACTACGACAAAGAACAAGGTAAAATCTATGAAAGGTATGTGTTTAGAATGTAATTAATAGAATTTGAAGGTTGGAAGAGTTTTTATTAAGTGATATATACCTTATACTATCCTTTTAAAGTTTTTAAAGTAGCAAAAGCTTCTTAAAAATCCATTTGAAGCCATCTTAGGTTTACTACAAACTCAAAAACCCTAGCTTAGGGTTAAAACACAAAACTTGGAATATCTAATGTTTGAGGAATTTGTTTTTTTTTAAAAAATTGTAGTTTTTTGTGTCTTTAAATGATTAAGTAGATTATGAAGGTTTCAGATGTGTACAAATGTTGTACATATGGATTTTGAAGACTGTCTGGAAAAGAGAAGCTGAGGGACCTAATTAGGTATGTGCAAGAGTGAGATAAGGTATATAGGAAGTGAATTAAGAATTAAAATTAATAGTATGTTAAAATATGTTAAAGGGTGTCCTAAAGTCCTTTTATTTTCTCATTATTCATCTATACCATTCCATAACAATTGGAAAATACTAAAAAAAGGCTACTAGCAATGAAGTGAGGTTGAAGGTTGGAGATGCAAAGAAGGTACTTGAGGCTATAAGATGGGTTACATTAGGTAGAGATAATTTTTTTAATATTAATATAGTTTTTCCATGTGGAATATAGTTTATATAAGACCTAGATCAAGAATCCAAGTGTTTTGGGCAAATAAGTTTATAACCTAGTAAAGGCTACTGTATGAGAATGCATGAATGGGAGTGAGAAGATGAAGAGATTGAGAAGTATGATAGAAAGTGAAGTGTATCATAGGTTAAATGTAGGATTTAATGAATCCAAATAATTTATGAAGGTATAAATAAGGCAAGATTAGTGAAGAATTTTTTAAGAGAGATTGAAAGGATTCAATGTAAGGAGTTTTGTGATTGTAAGTGTCAATGTTTGGATAGGAGTAGAGAATGAAATAGGTATTTTCATCACTTAATATTTCTTAAAATACCTTTGTATGTTTATATTCAGACTCATTTATCCTACACTCTATTGATATATATACCTATTACATGAATAATGTATATACACATTATTATGGTTGAAACTAGTTATAGTTATATACACTTATGATTTAATGGGTTGAATGTTTATGGCATTACTAATTGAAATTGAAGAATAAAAAATAAAATTATGGAATTGTTTTTATACCCATAGTTATGAATAATTAAAAAACCACTTGAATTATTGATAACCTATAGCAACTATCGGGTAAAACCCAAAGTAATTGACTGTAATCCATAAAAACTAGGTACAACTTGTAATAAATGGTCTACAACCCATAACATTGATTACACACTTGTTGTGTATCCTATATCAAATGTTTTGCAACTCAAATTAGCTATTTTTTAGATCGTATCAAATTTTAGCCAACACATAACAATTGTAAGATAGCTTGTAGCAATTGCATCTCCCTAATAGAAATATAAACTAACCTATTACATCCATTGTTGCTTTACTATTATGATTATGATAGTTATTTGATGGTATACAAAATATCTATGCCATGATTTAAGGAATTTTAGGGGTTCCTATAATTAAGAAAAAAGACAAAGCAATGCTAGGAACACATTATTATCATTATTTATCCATTAGATCATACCTCTAAGAATGTTTCAATAATGAAACTACTATTTTTGTATTTTTTGTTGTTTTATATTTTTTAATTGTAACCTCTTATACTATTTATACTATTTTAGCATTGTTGTTTAGATTGTTGTATTCTATGAATAACCATATATTAGGATCATAAACTTTAGATGCTGTAGGTCAAGATAAAATCATTTCCTTATCTATTTAAGATAGAAGCTATAGGATAAAATATAGTTAATAAGTAATGAATAATATATAATTTACAATAGAATAGATTATTTTAATTTATTATTTTTAACACACATTTAGATGAGATTTTAATGAACCTATATAAATTATATTTTACACTAAAATTGGATGAATATATAGATTATTTGATTTAATACTTTATTAAGTAAGGAGGATATTCAAACTTTAGTCCAATAGAGGTAGGGCCCAATTACATCAATTCAGTTGTATGGTTTCCCATCAGTTAGATATTTATTTATGTTCTGCGTAAATTTAAATTTCATTTCAATCATGCAATTGTATCCTTTAAATTATGTTTATGTATTAGATTTTTGTGTTGGAAGCTTCCAACATATATTAGTATTTAAGTTATTTAAATTTACTTTTCTATATTTTTAGTTCATCTAATTTACTTTCTGTAAGTGTTTTCCCCTTAAGCACCTAAACCTTAGAAAGAGACTAGTGTCATATATACAATACCAGTACCTTTCCATATACATACCTCAATTCGATAAATACGAAAAGTATTAGTATAAATAAATCAAAATGAAGCGTCTAAGGTGAATCTATAATGTTACATGCAAGTGTTTTTTTATTATAAATTGATAATTTGATTATGTTCATAGTTTTGGTTCCATTTCTGGGGATAAGTGTCAAGCATTAGTATCCTAACAAGTTGAGTTAGATTTATAGATTAATTTTATTAATTTCTAGATTAAATTTGATATTTAATAAATTAAAATTATTTTCTTCATAGGTAAAAATTATAAATTGAAAATTTCATATTTCATTGAAAGGATAAAATTAGGAAGCTCATACTTTTTTTTTTCTCTCCGTAATATAGTATTAATTAGTAAACTTCAGAATTTCTTTTCCCAAAAGTACTAGTCCTATGTAGGTGAAGGAATGGCTAAAAAGGGAAAATTTAAGGGAATTTTAGTTATAAACGTTTTTAATAATAAAAATAATGCAATTATGGTTATTTTATAGCCATGGCTACAAGCTCCTAGAGAAAAAATTATGGGGATAGAAGAAAGAGACAATGAGTTGAATTCTCTAGATAGAGAAACAAATCATGATCTAGGGTATACTAGTAAAGATATATGTGCACCTGTTCCTAGATTAATTACTTATGCACCTCTCCTTAGTTTTCTCCATTTGTCAAAAATTAAGTCACTCAGATTTGAAATACACATCAAATAAAGACACTCATAAGACCTAGAGGCAATCAATCAAACCCATTTTAATTGAATCTCATGATGGTAGTGAAAATACTAGCAAATAGTAGTTTACAAATGTTAGAAGTATATTAGAAAAGGAAGTGAAAAACTTTATCAACTTTTAAGTTTTTCTAGCCTATGCCTCTTCCCTATGCTTTTCAAAGGTTTTAGATAAAATCAATGAAGAGATTAAAATTAGTAGGCTTAATCCATAAGCACTATAATAAAATAATTTGATAAATAATTCTTAGGCAAAAGGAGATATGGCCAAACCAAAGGATATTTAGAATACAGGTAAAATAACCATTGTTTCTAAAGACATATTTCAGCCAATTGATTCCATTGAAGTTTCTATCACATTCTTTTCATAATTATATGTTTTAGGAGATAGGGAAGATTGGACTTTTATATGTAAAAATAATAAAAAGTCAACATAATAAGGTCAAAAAACTAAATAACATGACTCTATGATCTCACAATGGGGACAGGCAGTGGAAAATAAATTTTTTTATACTAGTCTTTCTGAGAGGATGTTTTTGTTGTTTATCTTTTGATCAGGCTCCTCTATTTTGTTTTGTTTTTTGTTGTATGATAGTTGTTTATTTATCTTGGTTATTTTGTTTTTAGTTTAGCCTTTGTTATATTTGATCCTTTATTTAATATCTTTAATTGTTTTTTTGTAAAATGGAAGGGTTCATTTCAAAACCACCATTTTACCTTTATCCAAAAAAATATTGAAGCCCTAAATGTAGGTAAAATGGTAAAAATCTAAGATATCAAAGCTGGGTTAGAAGGAGGTGATTTGTATTCATTATTTAGAAAAAAGGAAGCAAAATAAAAATAAATTGTGATAGAAATTTCAGAATGTATTATAAAAAATAAATACAAAGTGCTTTAGAATAAGGAACTAAGTGAAGAATAAATTATTTATTGCTCACTTGAAGAGGAAAACCTAGGTAAGCTTGAGGAAGGTGAACTAAACATAAAAGAGAATATATCTTTGTAATTTTTATTCCTTACCCTCCTTCCCTTCAGACAAAAGTAGTGGTTAGGCACCACACATGATTTTTACATCTCCTTTTAAGTAAGATACCCCTTTTCAACCATAGGGACAAGATGACAAATTCTCTTAGAAGCTCAACATTTTACAATCGATGAAAGATGAAAAAATCCTTGTAGAACTACCAAAGTTCACCCTTGTTCCAATAAAATATCTTAAAGTAAAAAATTCCCATTGTTACATAATCATTCAAAATCAAGAGGAACGAAATAAGAAAAAAATAGTAAGATCAATGTAAAGAAGCAAATACAAGATTTGGAGAGAAAAATAATTATAGTAAAAATTTAATCTAGTTTGTTCTCATGATGAAATGGAAGTGAACTTCTTAGGGAAGCTATAAAAGGATTCTAAGCATCTACATACCTCTCACACCTTCTCAGATTATGAAATAATAGACTCTCTTAACCACAAGAAGGGTGTTTTTGGGAAAGATAAAGTGACTAAAGTAGATTTATTCAAATCTTTAGTAGGTAGGGGTTTAAATATCAATCAATTATGTGATATTATTATTATAATAATAATAATAATAATAATAATAATAATAATAATAATAATAATAATAATAATAATAATAATAATAATAATAATAATAATAATAATAATAATAGTAATAATAAGTGATCAATATTCTAGAAATAAAAATATGGAAACAAGGAAGGTTGGAGATAAGGATCTCCAAATCAAGTAAAAAATAAAATAATGGGTAATTAAGAGTCTTAAATCCTAATCATCACTTGTTTCTTTAGATAATATTTTAGGTTTTATACTATTGTAGTTATTTATAAATATAATCTATAAATCTCTTGCTAATTGAGCACTAGGTAGCCTTTTTTGATGTCATACTTAGTTGATTATCCATTTCTTTGTGTCTTTGTTGTTGGTAGACTTTTAATTTTTTAGGATTTATAGGAATGTGGATTTTCTTTGTTTAAACTATTTATTTAGTATTGGTGTATTGTTTTTTAGATATTTTTCCATGATCAAATGGTAATAATTGAGAATTTGATGAGAGATCATTAATATATCTTTGGAATTATTTGTAAAAGATTTTACGTCCTTTTGAAACCCCCTTTTTTTCTTAATAAAATGTGAAACACAACCCATAACTACAACTTGTGTACATGTTGGTATAAACCAACCTTCATCAATTGCCATTGCATCTATTTGTAAAGACAAAAAAAATTGCATTTTTTTATCCTACACCTATTGGTAATGAATATTGATTTACATAATTTGGTTTCGAATCCATTAATGAAGAAAATAACATGCATCAATTTATCGTAAAACAAATCATATCACCCATTAGTGATAATAAACATGAATCAATTACAATTATTTTATTATATTGGTAATAGGAGGGTTTTAAAATGGACCCATGACTTTTATATAGGAAAATAAAAAATATAGTAATAAAGTATCACATGAAACACCTCTACTAGCATAAACATAAAATATGCTAAAAAATACTACATACCATAATAAATGTAGTCTCATACCTCAAAAATGGCCATGTCCCTCCAAAACCTTCTACTTTATAGGACAAGAGGGTAATGTTAGTTGGTTCAAGTATCAATTTTCTCTTTTTTCTCAAAACATTACAATCCTATTCATCCACTAAATCAGGATAAATAGGAAGGGAAACTTCAATTCAATTGATACACTGAGATTTCACAATTAAAATAAGAGATATTATATCTTCATTTATATCATCATTTGAATTCACCAAAGATATATCAACATTTGTTTTTATTACCTCCATACTATCCATAGGTTTACATTTCTCGTTACCTAATTTAGGTTCTCTTTGATCATATCTAGATCTTATGTGTTTATTTTTGGTACTTCACTCTCAGATTCACTTGCACTTTTTAATTTTAAATATTCATGAAGAAAATATTTCCTCAAAGAATTCAGCTTATTGTAATTAAATATACCACAACTTATGGATAAATGGTCTATTTTAAAAAATCTATGAAAATGTAAAGGTAAACACCTATAATCTAGCAGTTGTGTCAAATGTCGATCCTTAACATTAAATTTAATTTGAGCTGGAAGGTCTATTTATATATCTATGTTAACCAAAATTAGTTCTAAACTTGAATGACCCACATTTTATGTATTAGAGATTGATAATAGGTACTAACCAAAATAATTATTTATAGTTTGGAGGCATGCTTGTGTAAAAAACTAAAGAAGTAGATGCAAAAACATGATCCATATTAGCTTGATATTGAAAGTCTCTATGAGGGGGTTAAAATTTAAGTACCATGACTTTACTAGCACAAAACACAAATCCCAAGTCAAAATATTATCTTAGAACATGACATTCCTATCTTTAAAGAGATCATAAATCATAATAGAAAACCCTTGAGCACTAGGAGAAGTTTCAAAGTACCTTCCATCAAGGGTCACCATTGATATGATATCCATTTGTGTAGATTACAAATAGTAGGCCATAAATGATTAAATCATTGTATCACTCCATTTTTTGAAATCCACTTTTCCTAATCAAGGACCTCCTCAAGATTCTCCTCTACAAGGATGATTGATGGTTTTGATTGAGCTATGACCAAAGGATTCAAAAACTATTTTCTAACCTATCTAGTTTGAGAAATATATTTTACAAAAGTGTATCAAAAACCCCCAATATCATCCTACCTTGATACCCTTATCAAAGAGCCAATGGGATTGACCTCTCATTGCATGCTTGTACTTGATGCTTTTTTATCCATGTCCTTAACCTACATATTTCATGTACTATCATTGGTATTTTCCCCTTAGGTGGTTAAGATCTTCAAAGATTCTTCCATGATGCTAAGATCAAAATACCTAAGGTCTAAATCCTTTAGTCATCCTATATCTACTTGTCATCCAATTAGGATCTAGGTTTGAGCTCCTGCTATCAAGCATCACCATTCAAAGAATGTGATCTCATGTCCTTTTACCCTATTGTACTTCCCCTGCTTTCATTGTCTCCTCCCCATGGCTCAAATCTAAGGCATCTATGGTCACCACCACCATATTAGTGTTTGGGTTTAAAACCCTAGAATTTGTAGATGTCTCCATCCTTAATTAATCATAATTACTTTTTACAATTATAACATAACATGCTCATGCTGATAAGGAATAAAGACACCTAGTAATTGACCATATGTTTGATTATAAGACAACACCATCTACAGTAAATTTTATCTTAAATTATTAAATAATATATTCTATTGGTATCATATATCAATGAAAATGGCTAAAATAGTGCATTTTTAGGGCAGTTTACATACAACCCAAATTGGAAAAAATATTTATTTCATTGAATAATTCAATGGATATAAAAAAGAAAAAAGTATGTTTAGGTGCCATTAG
The DNA here is from genome assembly GCA_037957365.1 of Torreya grandis. Lineage (NCBI taxonomy): Eukaryota > Viridiplantae > Streptophyta > Pinopsida > Cupressales > Taxaceae > Torreya > Torreya grandis. The sequence goes on along the minus strand of JARHVA010000292.1, from coordinate 4,210,103 downwards.
AGCATATAAAGGATATTTTGCTTGACTCAGCTAGGGTTACTACCCATAGCACCTGATTCTAATTCCAATGACAAATAAAAGTGGTTACACACTAAGTTACAACACTTTATCCTTTTACTCTATCATAATTTTATTTTCAATACTAGAACGAAAGGGGGAATTTATAGATATTAAAATTTGATATTAGGAATTTTAAAATACAAGTCTTGACCTATCCTAACCTCACATGAATTTTACATACACATATGTCTCTTGGAGACACTTCTCTCCTATCTACTTGCTTTCTATGGGTATGGCCTTTCTAATTTTCAATGTGTCACCTACATGAATGTTATAGTGATCAGGAAAGGAAAGGCCATAGAAATTATGAATGAAGTGAAATAATTTAATGTGTGTTGGGTGGTGATGATGAAGGGAAATTAGGCGATGGACTTGAGGAAGTATAGGCATATACATGTGCAAATTTCAATGATATGTCACATTTGTCAATGCAATATATAGCTTCCATTGAGCTATTAGAAATAACCAATACATGATTGAAAAGGGCCCACATCAATGAAATCAAGAATTAAATATTCATAATCTCCTCTAAAAACATAGATAATAGACCATGTATCATTTTAGAGGTATCTAAAACTAATTAGATTAAATCGACAATCATTTTATCTATTTAAAACCTAATTAGATGACTCCAAAACAAATTAGATGAAATATATAATTAAGATAATTATAATAAATATATTTATGTAATATTTATATTAAATATTTAATAATTTACTATATTTATATTGTATATTAATATAATAATACTATTATAAATATATAATAACATTATTGTATATATAATATTATATATTATTAATAAAAATATAACTTTTTTTTATTATAATAATATAATATTATTATTCCAATATTTTTTTAATTATAATATAATAATAAGTATGCTTAATATAGCATTAGACAAATCTAAAACATTGTCAACTTTAAAATAATTTTGGCTATTATGGCTATTTTGATTTATTTTAGATAATATATAGCTATATTTAATATATAAAATGTATAATATAATTATGTCATCATTATAATGTTGTTATTATATTAAACTTTCTTTAAGAGTATAAAAAACATGTAAATATTTATAAAATTTCAATAAATACTATCTTGTTTTTATAAATCTAATCTTTCATGAAATAATAAAAAATAAGAAAAACAAAAACAAAAACAAAGTGAAACATTATTTTTGAAATATAATGATATTAAGGACGATTGATAGCTAGTTTCATAAGTCAAGAATATGTATGTAATAAAATAAACTTGTCAAAATGATCACATCACATTTGCATGCTTTATGAGCTATCTATGTATTGTTTGTTTTACAAGTTTTGATTTTTAGATAATCTAATGAAAGTTATGGGTTCTATTTGACATCACATTGCTTGAATTTATCAAATGGAAAGATAATAAACTAATTTATTTTTTATTTTTAATAACATATATATTATAAACCAATTGTGAAAACTTAAAAATATGAAAAAATACTCTATTTGTATTAGCTATACTTATTTCAATATAAATTAATTGTTTGAATTGATTACAATAGATAGATACACAAAAGATACTAAAAAGAAATAATTTGGTACCTAATAATCAAAATCTCTTGATATTTGTGAGATATTTAGATAATAATAATATATATAAAAAATTCCTCGGTAACTAAAGTAGTTCTAATGGCATGTAAATCTAAATCATGTGGCATATGTTTAAACATAATGTATCATCTAATGATTATTTGATTTATTTTAGAATAATTTTAAATGATCAATTATTTATAAAAAATACTCAATGTATTATTTATATCTTATTTCTAAACAAAAATAATGCATATGCATTTATAAAAAAATTTAATCCAAATTATGTCCTTATTAGTTCCAAATCTGACATCTAATATTTGAAGAAGTAGAAAAGACAAAACAAGGGTCATAAAAGAAAAGATATAAAATGGAACTCACCAATGACTCAAGAACATCATAATGCTCTATACAACTATATACAATGTAAAGAGTGTTAGGACATTCATGACATAAAGACAATGGTGGAGAAAATAGGGAGGAGATAAAAGTGGACATCTTGAGGGTGCCAACAAAAGTTATATGGACCATCAAAAGTAGATAAATATCTAAATAATACCTAAACTTTACCAATAATCAATAAATATGTTTATTGGATAGATATTTTTTAGGCTAACAAAAATACCTAGGTAGTCATGGGATTAAATCCTCTACATTTAATGTTGAAGCTCCCATACATTTTATGCTTATCCATTCTAACTATTCACAACTTTCAATTTTTTATAGTTTATATAAATTATGCACAAGTTATCTTATCTTAGAGTATTACTTTAGTAACAAAGTTCATAAACCATAACATATCGATTTTGAAGCAAGTAAGCAGCTAATTTAGAGAATATGTAAATAAGTTCTAAGAAAGATAGAATGAAATGACTATAATATGTGAGAAGATAGAAGCTCTACTTCAAAACAAGTAGTTTTACAGAGCTTATTATATTTTTAAAAGTAGATAAACATTCAAGAGGTGATAATTATTTCAGAAAATGAGTAAGAAAAATTTGAATTCATATTCATATTTAAAGATAACACAAAGTTTACAATTTTAATCTTCACAAAATGCACCAAATGATCTCCTTAGATACAAATTTACAAATAAATCAACTTTATTATCATTCACTTTGAGTCAATTCATATAAAAAGCATTCATAAATCTAAACGTAAAGTTTCAAATTGCCTAAACTTTATTGCTTTAGTTATAATTGCTTTTCAATAATTACCATCCCCTAGAATGTAGACCTTTAGTCTTGTTTATACTATTTCAAATGTCAAAATCAATGAGGAAGAAACTCCTTAAAATCCCATGTGCTGCATTAAAAATTCAAAACCATTGAGAGGCATCCTCCCAAAATTTCTCCTATGTGGCATGAAATGGATAATGACATGTAACACTTCTCAGTCTCACTATTTTGATCAAATTCAATCTCTTTGCATGTTGCACAAAACTTTATTAAGTAATTTGTTTTTAAAAAATAACTTCAATTAATGTCATCTAACCAAGTTATGTAAGTCTCACATTTTACAAAGTAACTTAATTTTATAAATAACTTTATTAAATGACATTACTTACAAAGTAATTACTTAGAACAAAATTACTTCAAATAAATTTGAGAATAAAATAGAAGAAAATATAAGATAGAATAAGTTATTGAGAAGAGAAGCAATATAAATCATTCCAATTCATGATCTTATGATCTGCACTATTTTTTATACTTTATGTGTTGAGACATCATGAATTGGATGGCTGTGTCATCTAATTTGGCAACTAATTGCCTTTTTATTTCCATTCTCAGTAGTTACCTTTCTAGCTTCTTGCAATATGTTTTTACCTTATCAAGCCTAAGTATAAGCCTCTTAACCTCTTGTTGACTTTTGATTAAATCATTTATAGATTTTTATATGAAAGGAGTCATGGCATTTTCAATTAATTGCTTGAATTGATGGTGCAATTTCTTAGGTGTCCTTGGAATTTTTTTAGACTAAACAATAGTGAGATAAAAGATGTAGTCCACCAAATCCACTTTTATGTTACAAGCATCTTTTTCTAGAGTATTTATTTATTGAAGCATTGCCCCAAGAATATACATGTGAAAAGATATAAGGTGTTCCTCTTGTTTTGCTCTCTTTATTGATCTCTCTAGATAAATATTTTCTTTAATCAAAATATTTTGACTCAAAGAATTTATTCATTAGAGGCTTTCCTATTGCAATTAAGAGATTCCATTTTGATTCAAAATCTCTGTCATCACTATTTTTATTTGTGCCAAGTTATTTTCAATATGAGCTAGAGTTCCTAGGACCTTAAGAAACCATTTTTGTGAAGTTGTAACATTTTATCTATCCATTCATCAACTACTTTTGCCTTATCACCAATTTCCTCTACCTTAGTTATTATTTGTTGATCAATCACATCTAGAAAAAGTAATGATTATTGAGGAGAAGATCTTTCCACCTTGGCAATTATTTAACACAACTTATAAATTTGTTCTTTTAACTTGAATTTTTCAACCTTCTCTTCATCCAGCTTTTTAAAATGAGTATTGATAATGGTTTGTGTGTCCTGCTTCAGGCCCGTTATAGTGACTTCTCTAAGGGATACCTTTGTAACTATTAAGTCTTCTTCAGTGACTTCACCTTTATCCTTACCTTGTGAAGGAACTGATATCTATAAGAATTTTTGACTTGAAGGTTCAATTATCATATTTTAAGTCACTTTAGCACTCTTTGGCTTCTTAACATTATGATCAAGACTTCTTAGAAGCTATAATTCTATCTCATCCAAATTAATTTCTTATTTCGACTCAGGAGGTATCTGTAATGCCAACCATGAAGAGAAATCTATAATAATTGAAGTGGATAAATGTATTACATTTTGTTATTGATTATTTCTCACCACTACCTCCTGAGAAGGAACTTTTTGTGCATCCAAAATATCTTGAACAACATTGGAAATTAATTATTCATCTTTTTATTTCTCTATGTCTATTTATGCCTCTTTATATTTCTCTTTCTCTACTTATGCCTATTTCTCTTTTTATTTCTATTCTTATTGTTTCTCTTTCTTTGCCTATGTCTCTACCTCTTTCTCCTCAATTTCAATTGTTACTTAGTGCTGAGATACCTCCTAAGATGTAGTCACATCTCCAATAGTTACCTACTATGACTCTTTTTGGGTATGAACATAAGGAATGGTGGAATTATCTTCATAAGTATGTGGATGAGGAGTAGTAGGTGGAGTGGATGAGGGTGGAGGAGAAGGAACATTAGTCTCGTTCTATATAGGTTTCTTAGGAAGTTTGAAATATGGATATTTTGGAGGTGGCATGAGTGTGTATGGGTTTACATAATTCATTAATGGATGTATATTTTTAATTGGTAGTAAAGATGAAGATGTGGTGGAAGTGGTAGAAGTAGGAATATTTGAAGTTGAAATGTTAGGAGTGGTTATGGAAGAGACTAGAGGAGATGCAAGTGTAACTAGCTAAATTGGTTCCTTTTCCTTTACCAGGGAAAATGTATCATCAAAAAAATTCTTTAATTTCAAATTCTTTTTGGGTTCTTGGATACTTGATCCCTTCACTACTTTCCTCTTCTGACTAACGTGACCCATTTTTATCATTATTGGCTCCTTCATATAGTAGCCTTTACCAAGAAGCCATGCTAAATTCATATCAAGAACTAATAAATTTATCTTAGAAATAGTATTTATTTAAATCTTGTTAAATTAAATCTATATAAGTGGAGCATTATCCCCTCCCATTTCATGATAATATTCATGAATTAATTGCCTTTCATCTTTCACATCTTCAAGAATGGTAGCTAAAAAAAAGTGAATCTACTCAATAGTCATCTTCTTCTTCTTCTTCTTCTTCTTGTTTTTGTTGTTGTTGTTGTTGTTGTCTATTTTTCTCACTTAAAAATCATCTCTAAAATCAATCCAAAAGTATCCAAGTGTATGAATATGCATATACTCAAGAGAAACTATGTTTTGAGTTATGTCTCTTCAATCAAAAATTTCTCTAGATTCAAAATGCGATTGATTATAGTTATGATACATCTCTATTTGTAAATTATTGGCCTTATAAATGCTCGCACATTGATAGTGGCCAAGAATAACAAGAAAACTAACTGAATAATGATGAAATTTTAGACTAAAGATCATGTAACTCTACCAGTTGCTTTCATAGTTCCATTAGAATCCATTTGTTAGTAGGATACCTTAGAAACTTGAGTTGTTTCCCTATGAAACCACCAACTTTGATACATGTGAAATTCAATAAATGAATGAAAATACATCCAAAGTGGGAAAATTCCTCCTAAGATGCATTTAGTAACATCTTGACCTTTAATACAACATTAAATTTATAGATTATTTCATAAAAGAATCCATCATTTACCCTCTTGTACTGCTTGAAATATTCAGACAATGTTAACTGAGGGTAGTATTCATATATGGGATTTATTGCCAACATCCCTTTTTTAGTTAGGCTTGAAAATGATCCAATAGATTCTAAAACATATACTAAATATGAAGTCATTTTAAATTCAAGAGTCTGGAATACATTACTCATTAGATGATCTATGTTTTCACTTATCATTCTTTACAATTCAATCACAACACAAATTTTGTTAACATCAATAGTCCGAATGTATGCATACATCTAGGTAAAAAAACACTTGGAATTCTTCTCCGTATTAATTATAAATAAAAAATAAGTTATGTCATCCACTTCTTGAACCAAATCAGATCTTACTATTTTCTTTAAAAACCTTAAAGGCTGCTTTGGTTTCCTCAGATAATTAGTTTTCATTATCTTGATCCAATTTGCTATTTTATTCTCCTATTGACTTTTAGCTTTTTCCATTGATATGTCAAACACTTTCAGTCTTGATGGTATCTTAAAATAGTAATAAAAATACTAAACATATAACCTTATCACCACATTGCCATTAGTATCTTTTACTATCCTAGTAAGAGAATCATATTACTTAGTACATTTTAGGACAAATTTACGAAGTTTTGTAAAGCTTGGGAATGTTAACGCTTACAGGATCCCAATATTGGTCATTCCTTGCATAAGTGGTGTCTTAATTATGGATTTTGACCTTTCTAATAACTAAATTATGGAAATGTGTCCCATGTTAGTATCAATTATTTCAAATAACTTGGAAGAAATACAAGACTCAATAGGATATCCCTTATATTCATACTTCATATTTGCTTCTTTTGACTTCTAAACTCTCTTTGCCTTAGTATTCCCTCTCCTACTCGGCCATGGATCTTCTTCAAGTGCTAGATCAGGAACTTCTTAAACTAGAGTTACATCTTATCCCTATGACATTTATTGTGATTGATAGTAGGAAGGCTTGATATATGCTCTTGAAAACTCAGTAAATGTTCCTACTAGCTTAGAAAAGGTTGAACAACTGAGTCAAGTTATTGTTTTGAGTAACAATCCTATGTAAACTTTAGATACTAAGAACTTCCAGTAGTAGAAATCTTTGAAAACCATAGGAAACTAATTCTAAGTAACATGGTGTCAAAACTCCATGAAGGTATGGCTATTCTACAAGTATTTAGTGTTGAAAACCCCAAGTATGTAGTAAGTAATGAAGGGATCATGTATATATACATCAATCACTAGGTTTTTACAAAAAAGATTCAATGTTTTTGAGATTTTGTTTGAGATTTATACATGCAAAGTGTCTCTAAAGTTTTCACAAGGTTTTCAATAATAACACATGCAAAGAATAAGAAAAAAAATGTAAGTAAAATAAGAAATGATAGAAAAACCTTTAAGGCATCAAACGAAAACCTACCAAAATAAAAAAATGAGAAAAAAAACCCAAAATGGAAACAATCTACATACCACGACTACAAATGGGTTGTCAAAATTTTGCTCAAAAATCACTCCAAAAAATCAAACAGTATCATTCAAGATTCACACGGGTAGCATCTAGGTTAGACAACTTGAAATCTAAGTAGGAAATGACATGGATTTTTTAATATTTATTTTAACCCATGCATTAGTGATAACTAAGTGACACATGAGAAGGAATCTATGTAAACATTTTAACATTTATTGGGTTTCACTAACTGCTTTGCTTGTGTTGGTATATGAAGTCAAGTAACTTCAAAATCTAGATTTGGTCTGCTAGTGAATAATTTGGACTTGTGGACCATAACTAATTTTACTTATGAATTTGAGCAAGTGAAGTAACTTTAGAACCCTGGGTTCTTATAAGTAGTGCTTTGCAGATTTACTAAACTACCTTACTTAGCTTTTTATGAGAAGCAAAGTCATTATCAATTCTGATTTAAACTAGATGGTGTAACTAGGGTTTATAAAAGCAACTCAATTCAAAGGTAATAAGTAAATTAACCTTGAGAACCCAAATTGGCCTAGAAATGAATCCCAACACTAAGATTGTTTTTTAAAATCTCCTAGAAAGATGGACAAGTGGGTTTTATGATGATGACCTAGGCAAAGATTTTTAACCTTTTAGAGCAATTTGAAGCTATTGGAAATTAAATAAATTAAAAGTGGATACTAAAGACTAAGTATTATTTAAGATAATAAGTTTTAACAAGAACAATTGACTTACAAAAGACAAAAATTACAATAGGGGTAACCCAAAATTCCATGTGTGAAATTTTAGGGACATCAACTAGCTCTGATTGCAGACATCTTTATTTTTATCTGAAAGAAATAAAGAAGCATGAGATCATAGTATCTTTGGTTTTGAATCTTGTCTATTTGGCATGGAGTCATATAAAAAACTGAATCACAAAAAACTACAAAACAAAAAAAAAACAAAAAAAGAAAAATAACTGTAGAAGAGAAAAATTGATGTTTTATTTATATACATACAGTTGTTACCCTACTACTTAGTTCTTATAAAGGTTTGAGTGATTCCCATTGTAAGGAAACAATAGTTCAATTCTATTTTGATAAGTTGGGATGAAGCTATCTTTTCCAGCAATCTTCTTTATTATGAAAGATCCTTTCCATAGTGAATCAAATTTTTCATGCATCTCTTTTTGTTCATTTCACTTATCCCACAATAGGGCCAGTTCACCAACTTCAAAATTCCTTTCATTAACCTTTTTATCAAAAATATTATTCACTCTCAACTGATGATCAGTTAAGTGGTTAATAACTTAATAATGCACTTCTTGCAATTGAGATAAAAACATAATCCTCTTATCTAGTGAATATTGATAAGTTGCATCTTCAATAGTCATGGACAATTGTAAGGTACGAAACTCTATGGGGATAGGTATTTCATCATATGTTTCATCAAAACACTAATATGGTGACATGTTAATGGATTTTTTCATAGTGACTTTGTCAACTCCTAATGCATCAAATAGCTTCTTGTGTTAGGTAAATTGATTATAATCCACCACCTTGCAAATGATTGTCATCAAATTCTTATTTATTCATTTACCTTGGCCATTTATATAAGGATATTAATTTTAAGGTAAAACTAATTATATTTTGTGTAAATAATAGAAACAAGTTACTTCAATTCAATAAAAAATAGTTGTACTATTTGTTAGTATCTTATGAGGAACACCAAACCTCACTACAATGTTTTACTTGATAAAATCACATATAACTTAAAAAGTGGCATGCATGATAGGAATATCTTCTACCCACTTGATAAATTAATCAGTGGTGGTTATTACATAACAATGGCTAGCAATTGATGAGGGATTCAACATACCAATAAAATATATGCCCCACTGGTAGAATAGTTCATTAATTATGACTAGTTTTAAAGGCAATGCTAGAAATTCTAGATGTCCCACAAAGTGTTGATGTAGTTGACATTTATAAACCCAATCCAAAGTATCTTGGAAAGGAGTGAGCCAATAGTAACATACTCATAGGATTTTATTTGTTGTAACTTGTGATAAAAAGTGACCTCCACATGTTTTATCATGAAACTACTCCAATATTCTCTTTTTATATTCTTTATCCACACAACAAAGAAATACACCCTCATTTCATCTTTCATACACACTATTATCTCAAAGGACATAATCCTTTGACTTAATATTGATGGTTTTTTTCCCTTATGTGTAAGATGAGTTGGAAATTATACATAAGTTAAGAATAAAGTAATCTTACTATACCATTAATCAATGGAAATTTTTTTATCTAATTTATCTTGAAGCAAAGACACCATAATATCTATGTCATCTAGCTTACTTTCTATCATTAGTTTGCACAATCCTCTTCCTCTTACTAGCTTATTTGGTTTGATATCAAGATCAAACTTTTGAACCTTAGCCACCCAGGTGCCTCTTAGCAATCTCATCTCTTGCTATGTTAGAATATATTTCACGAAAATGTTAAGTATATATGATTTATTATGTGAATACTAATACCTAAAGGTTTTGCATGCTTTGACTAAAAAAAAGACATCTTTTTCCATCTATGTGTAATTTAACTCATAACATTTCAATGGTTAGATCATGAAATCTATAAGAGATTAAATATATTCACCATTCTTTTGTAGAAGTATGGATGACATGTTATGCTTAGAATAATAACAATTGATAATGAATTACTTACTAAAATTAGGAGAAACCAACACTAGAACTTGAGCTATGGCTTCTTTAATCCTTTGAAATACCATCTTACCTTTAGCATTCCACTTGAAATCTTGCTTCTTTTTCATCATGTCAAAAATGTGGCATGTTAGCTCAGTAAAGTTAGGAATGAAACTTTTGAGGAAGCTAACCATACCAAAGAATGAATGTGCCCATTTCTTAGACATAAGCATAGGTAGTATTTGAATATATTTCACCATTTTTGGACCAATATTCACTCTATTTGAGAAAATATGACCAAGAATATTCCATTCAGTCATGATAAATATTGATTTCTTGGGATTCAAACAAATCTGATGCTTCCTGTACTAGATGAGAACTTCTAAATTAGCCAGATGATTGTCTCTCTTCTTAGAGAAGACTCTCAATTCATCAAGATATAAAAATATTATTTTGTTCTTTAGATTTGAAAATGTTAGATTGATTTCTCATTGAAAAGTTGATCTAGTATTAACCAGCCTAACAGGCATCTTCTGATAAGTAAATGTCCCACATGGTGTTGCAAAAGTCATTTTGTATTGATCCTTTTCAATCACTTTTATCTGATTATATCCTAATAATTTATCTAATATAGATAACATTTTTGAGCCTATAACTACTTTTAAGGTATGATCCATAATAGGAAATGGAGAGTTATATTTCCATGTAGCTTGGTTGAGATTCTAAAAATTAACACACAGATGTATTTCTCCATTCTTATTTCTTGCTAAAACAATGTTAACTAACCATTCTAAATAATGAATGGGATAAATGATATTATCATCAATTTTATTCTATATTTTAGTAAATATAGTACCTAAAATTGTTGGATTATGATGGTGAATCTTTTACCTAAAACACTTTACTTCTAGCTGAAGTGGAATGTAATGTTTACCTCTTTTGGCTGAAAGGTCTTTAGGTCCTTGTAGGAATAGGAAAACACATCAATGTATTTCATGAGAAGCTATATAAATGCTTCTTTTTCCTCTAGGGAACAACATTTTCTAATGTTGACCATATTGAATTCTTCTTCAGTACCCAAATTAACTTGTTTTACTTTTGGGGAAGAAATCTCACCATATTATTTCTTTTTCTTCAAAAAATAATTATTCTTATCAAAAATTTGTTCTAAAGAAAATAACCCTTTAGGTATTTTATTTCTCTTAAATTTAATCACATCTTAATCATCATCATGTTTAGGGTCAATATTACCTTTTTTTGTCTATCATGGAAGTGAACTACTTCCTTTAAAATATAATACTTCTAAATTGTCTTGCTACTTAAGGAAAACAACTATCTATTTATCGTCATTGAAGACTTGCCACTGATTGAAATTATGTGGAACCTTTAGATAGAAAACCATCTTTACTCTATAGTCACCTTTTAAAAAAGTGCAAGTCATTGGTTTGGCCTAAGTAGAGCTATAATAACTCTACAATTCTAAACATGAGGAATACAATTTATTAAAAAGGCTACAAAATCAAGTGTTGCACTTATGATTCAATCATGGTAGTGCCTCAGTGTATCCTTCTTCACTTGTTATTATCCACAAATTTGCCTCACTATCAACTCAACATATCTTTGTGCTTTTAGAAGTCTCAGTCTTTTTTATTTTTATTGTTTTAGTCCAAACAAAAATGCTTCATACTCTATTGTGGTATTAATATTTTCAAACATAAGCTTGTAAGAGTAGGGATATACCTTACCATTTGGTGATATTAATACAACTCCAGCATCTAAACCAAGAGAATAGTAGCTACCATCAAATTCCATCATCCATATTTTCTCTTCTTCTTCTTGTGTCTCTCATTCTTGTATTTCCTTACCCAATTCAAGGTAATATACTCCATGATCTAATTATTAAAATAGAATCTATGATCTTGGAGCATCTGACTTGGAAAATGTATACTTGGACTTCTTCTTAGGCTCAAGTTTCTAATTTACACCTTTGATTAGAATGTGAGCACAAGACTAATTTATCTTGACTTCTCTACTGAGATCTTTTCAGAGGTTTCTACTTAACAACATTTCATAAGAAATAGGAATATCTACTACCAAAATTATCATTTGAGCCTTTTATTTGTAAAATTTACTAGAATAGCTTGAGCATCTTTGATTTTTTCAATCAAGGGAACTTGTCTTTCTAGTTATTAATATCTCCCTATTAACTTAGTTAAAGTGAGGCCAAGGGCATCAGAAAATTTAGCTGGCATGATATTATCAAAAGATCTAAAATTTAGGATACAATTTCTCAACTTAAAGCCACTGATCAAGAGGGATACATAGAATGGCTCTATTCTTTTAGATGTGGAAGCAGATGTGGGAGAGGTAGTTGTAGCATTATTTTGGAAAGAAACTTGTTTTGTTGTAGGTAAGATAAATTTTGAAGTATTGGTTGTATTGTTTAATCCTTTACTTTGTACCTAATTGACTAGTCTATTTAGTTGATCTGTATAAGAGCTCAAGTATTCAGCTTCTAACATTTGAATATTAGTTTTCTTGATGTGGTTAATAATGCCAAAATAAGGGATGAATAGAGACAAATTAGGATTAGATTTAGAAGTATGAGTAAATAAATTATGAGGTTGTGAAGAAGAATCTATTACATTATTATATTTTGGAGTAAGAAAAATGGGTAAAAGGACTACCTCTTTTTAGAATACTAAAATCTATCTAGTAGTCTTCTTTATCTTTCCCTTATTATTTAGAAGATTTTTCACCAACTTGTTAATTCTATGACCTTGTATAAATTTTAAAAGAGTGACTATGATCATCTTCAATCATTTATTGATAATCACTTTCTGATTGATATTTAAGGTATCTTATGTTGGAGTCGCTAGCAGGATCTACAAAGTCATCTTCATTAGCAAATGCTTGATCAAGGTTAATAGACATATGATCTTCTTCATTCATTTCACATTGTTCCTGAGATCACCTTCAATTTCCAATCTTTGTGGAGGTCAAACAATATGATTTTGATTATGATTGTCAAAATTTCATGTAGGTGCATTCCGAATAGGAGTAACATGAGAACCTTGGGCATTTTCCCTTTTAACTTGAAATAAGTCATTAGCCAATTTCTATAATAAGAGATCAATAGTAGTTTGCAAAATAGATGAAGTATAACTATCAACCTTGGCATTTTTATTCTTAATCTTCCCAGCCATGATAAGATCATCTTCAACCTCTATAGAAATATTTTGAGCTATTGCCAATTAGTAGGACGTGCTCTATGCAGTTGATAGCTAACTTTGGAAATTGAGCATTGATAAAAAACACTTTTAGTTATCATCAAGTGGGTTGAGTAGCCTAAGGTATTTTATATAACAAGCTATTAAACTTAATGATGAGATCCTTCATGTTCTTATGTGGTTGTTTTTTAAGATAAGTCAATTAGGTGAACAATATGCTTGAGTCCTCAGTAGATTAAAATATTTTTTCAAGTTTCTCATGTATAGTGTCCCAATTGGTTATGGTCCTAGGTGCCAAATGGTAGAACCATTATACAACTAAGTCATGCAAGGTTTCAATGAAGAGCTTGACTAACACATCTTCATACTCAACACCAATCACTCCATAGGCTACAAAGAAAGCAACTAAATGCTCATCTGAAATCTATTTTCCATCATAGGTAAACTTAGGAAATCTATTTCTTGAACCCTTAGGAAAGTCATGGGGAGGAGTTAAATTAAATGGGTTGATAGTTATCCCCCAAGGAATAGGAAGTAGTTTCACCATTCTTACAAGAATAAGGAATTGAGGATTAGTGGTTTGGATTATTCCTCAAGAATTGTGTTGTAGCTAATTCATAGGAGTTTTCACTTGTCTCACAAGTGAAAGACTCGCTCTTCTTGTTCTGGTTTGTAAAGGGAAACTAAAATTAAATTGTTATTACAATTAAAATAAATAATCTATTTGGCCTTGAGCTCTTCTTGCTCTAGAGGAAGGTCAATTTTCCAAATTGAAATGCATATGATTTTCTAAGAATTTGTTTAGAATACTTAAAATTTTTAAGCAAAGATTAGGAGTCAATTACTTGACATGAAATAACTTAAGACAAATGAAACATTCCATTTGACATACATTGACTCAAGATAAGTGAAGCATTTATTTTAGATGAGTAAAGATATTTTCACAAAACACATGTTTCTAATCATAAGTGCACCTTTAATTTAATGCAACTTATTACACGATAGTGTGGGAAACAAGTGATTTTTGGAGAACTAAACATTAGTCTACATCTATCTTACCCTAGAATGAATAATCTAATTTTAGGTCTAGTCAAGTTTGACTCCCAATAGATTCACCAAAAAATATTGGCTATATATTTTATAATATAGTAAAAGTACCTAGGCTATCATGGGATTAAATCCCCTTCATTTAATAATGAATCCCCCATACATTTTATGCTTATCTATTCTAACTATTCACACTTTTAGTTATTCACAATTTATACAGATTATGCATAAGTTAGCTTATATTGGGGAATTAATTTAATCACAAAGTTCATGAACCATAACAAAGTGATTTTACAAGTAAGCCACTGATTTAGAGAATATGTAAATAGTTATTAGAAATATAGAATGAAATGACTAGAATATGTGAGAAGATAGAAGTTATAATTTAAAACAAGCAGTTTTACGAAGCTTATTGTATCCATAGAAGTAGATAAACATTTAAAATGTGATAATTATTTCAAAAAATGAGTAAGAAAAACTTGAATTTATATTCAAATTTAAAGATAACACAAATTTTACCATTTTAATCTTCACAAAATGCACCAAATGATCTCTTTAGATGCAAAGTTTTACATAAATTAGCTTTCTTATTAATCACTTTGAACCAATTTCATATGAAAAACATTCAAAAATCTAAACACAAAGTGTAAAATTTCCTAAACTTTTTTGCTTCAGTTACAATTGCTTTTCACAAATTACAATCCCCTTAGCACACATGCCTTCAATCTTACTTATACTATTTTAGATATCAAAATCAATTAGGAGACAACTCCTTGAGTTCCCATATGTTGCATTATAAACTAAAAACCATTGAGAGGCATTCTCCTAAAATTTATCCTATGTGGAATGTAACTATTGATGACATGTAATGCTTCTCAATTTTACTATTTTGATAAAATACAATATCTTTGCATGCTACGCAAAACTTGGTAAAGTTATTTGTTTTTACAAAATAACTTCAAGTAATGGTATCTAACCAAGTAACTTGAGTCTCAAATTTTACAAAGTAAATTACATTTACAAATAACTTCACTAAATTACATTACTTATAGAGTAATTACTTAAAAAAAATTACTTCAAATACATTTGTGAAGATAATAGAAGAATTTGTTGACAAGAGAAGAAATAAACATCATTCCAATTCATGAACTTCTAAATTACACTTATCTAT
Source organism: Torreya grandis (assembly GCA_037957365.1). Classification (NCBI taxonomy): domain Eukaryota; kingdom Viridiplantae; phylum Streptophyta; class Pinopsida; order Cupressales; family Taxaceae; genus Torreya; species Torreya grandis. The sequence continues at coordinate 4,194,467 of JARHVA010000292.1, read as the reverse complement.
ATACGTTATGTGTTGAGACATCATGAACTAGATGGTTGTATCATCTAATTTGGTAATTGACTACCTTTCTATTTCCATTTTGAGTAGTTGACTTTCTAGCTTCTTGCAATAATGTCTTACCTTCTTAAGCCTAGGTTCCAGCCTCTTGACCTTTTGTTAAATTTTGATTAACTCCTTTATATATTTTTCTATGAAATGAGTCATTTCCTTTTCAATTAATTACTTAAATTGATGATGTAATTGCTCAGGTGTCCTTCGAATTTTATTAAACCAAAAATTAGTGAGATAGAAGATGTTATCCTCTAGACCCACTTTTACATTATGAGCATCTTCTTCTAGAGTCTTCATTTCTTGAAACATTGCCCCAAGAATATGCATGTGAAAAGATATAAGGTTTTCCTCTTGTTTTAGTTTCTTTATTTATCCCTCTTTAATAATCCTTTCTTTAATAAAAATATTTTCACTCAAAGCATTTATTCATTGGAGGCTTTCCTATTACAATTCAGAGATTCCATTTTCATTCTCAATTTCCTTCATCACTATTTTTATCTATGCCAAGTTATTATCAATATCATATAGAATACTTGGGACCTTAAGAAACCATTTTTGTGTAGTTTCTAATATTTCTCTATCCATTCATCAACTATTTTTTCCTTGTCACTAGTTTCCTCTACCTTAGTTATTGTTTTTTGATCAATCATATCTCCAGAAAGTAGTGATTGCTAAAGAAAAAATCTTACAACCTTGGAAATTATTTCAAACAACATAGAAATTTGTTCTTTTAACATGGATTTATGAGACTTATCTTCATCCAAATTCTAAAAAAGAGTATTGATAAGGGTCAACATGTCCTACTTCAGGTCCTCTATAGTGACTTCTCCAAGGGATAACTTTGTAACTATTAAGTCTTCTTTAGGGACTTCATCCTTTTCCTTACCATATGGAGGAACTGATATCTCTTCAAATTTCTAACCCAAAGGTTTAATTATCGACTTTGAAGTTACTTTATCACTCTTGGGGTTCTTTCCCTTATGATCAAGACTTCTCAAAAGATGTAAGTCTATCTCCTCCAAATTAATTTCTTTTTTTGACTCAGAAGCTATCTACAATGCCAACCATGAAGAGAAATATGTACTATTTGAAGTGGTTGAATGTATTTCCATTTGCTATTAATTAGTTATCACCACTAACTCCTAAGAAGGAACTTCTTATGCATCAATAATATCTTGAACAACATGGAAATTACTTGCTCATCTTTTTATTTCTCTATTTATTTCTTTGTCTCAATTTTTGCCTCTTTCTCTTCAAGTTCAATTTTTGCTTGTTTCTAAGATACCTCCTGAGATGTAGTCACCTCTCTAGCATTTACCTACTTTGGATCTTTTCTTATGAACAAAAAGAATGGTGGGTTGATCCTCCAAAGGAGGTGGAGGAAGAGTAGTTGGTGGAGTGGATGAAGGTGGAGGAGGAACATTAATCTCCTTTTGAATAGGTTTCTTAAGAAGTTTGAAACATGAAGATTTTGAAGGTGGAATGAGTGTGGATGGGTTTACATATTTCATTATTGACTATATAGTTTTTAGTGGTAATGAAGATGTGGTGAAATTGGTAGAATTATGAATAGTAAAACTAGGAACATATGAATTTGTAATGGTATAAGTAGGAGTGGTTGTGGAAGATACTAGAGGAGATGCAAGTGTAATTGTTTGAATTGGTTCCTTTTCCTTTACCAGGGAATATGTATCACCAAAAATTTTCTTTAGTTTCAACTTATTTTTGGGTTATTGGCTACTTTCTCCCTATAATAATTTTCTCTTGTAACTAACATGACCCATTTCTATCATTACTGGCTCCTTCATGCAGTAGACTTTACCAAGAATCCATGTTGAAGTCATAATAAGAACTACTGAAGTTATCTTAGCAATAGTATTTACTTGATTCTTCTTGAAGTTAATCTATAGAAGTAGTGAATTATCCCCTCCCATTACATGATAATAATCACGAATTACTTTCCCATCATCTTTCATGTATTCAGAAATGGTAGTTAAATCAAAATAATAAATCTGCTCAATAGTCATCCTATGTTTTTCTCTTCTTCTAACTTCAAACTCATCTCTGCAATCAATACAAAAGTCTTCAAGTGTAGGAATATGCATATACTCAAGAGAAACCATGTTTTGAGCTATGTATCTACAATAAAAAATTGCTCTAGCTTCATAATGCATTTGATTTTACTTATGGTACATCTTTATTTGTACATTCTTGGCCTTATAAATGCTTGCATAATGATAGTGGCCACTAACAATAGGAAAACTAACTGAAGAATGGTGAACTTTTAGACTAAAGATCATGTAATTCCATCAGCTACCTACATAGTTCTATTATAATCCATTTTTTAGTAGGGTATCTTGGCAACATGATTGATGTCCCTATGAAACCACCAACTATGATAAATGTGAAGTTCAAGAATTGAATAAAAATGCATCAAAAATGGGAAATTGCCTCCTAAGTTACGTCTGATACTCTATTAGATTTTATGGAAACATTCAATTTACAAATTATTTCATAAAAGAATCCATCATTTACCCTCTTGTATGGCTTGAAGTATTTAAACAATGTTAACTGAAGGTAGTATTCATATATGGGCTCTGTTTCCAACATCCCTTTTGTAGTTAACCTAGAAAATGCTCCACCAAATGTTGTAGTATGTACTAAATACAAAGTAATTTTGAAGTCAAGAGTCTACAATATGTTACTAATCTAATGATCAATGTTGTCACTTATCTCTCTTGGCAATTTGATCATAGTAGAACTTCTGTTAACATCAATAGCCCTAATATATGCATACATCCAAGTGGAAAATAACTTGGCATTCTTCTCCTCATTTATTATACATAACAACTGAGTGATGTCATACACTTCCTGAACCAAATCATATCTTACTATTTGCTTTGGAAACCTTGAAGGTTGATTTGGTTTGCTCAGATAATTAATATTCATTATCTTGATGTAATATATTGTTTTATTCTCCCATTGATTTTTAGATTTTTCCATTAATACATCGATAAATTTGGATCTTTCTAGGATCTTCAAACAATAGTTAAAATACTAAACATCTAACCTTATCACCACATTTATATTAGTATTTTTTACTATCCTAGTTAGAGAATCATAGTACTTAGCACATTCTAGGACAAATTTAAGAAGTTGTGCAAATCTTGGTAATGTTGAAGCTTTCAAGATCTCACTATTGGTCATTTATTACATGAGTGGTGTCTTAATTATGGATTTTTACCTTTCTAATAAATCAGTTATGGAAACATGTCCCAGTTTAGTGTCACTTATTTTAGATAGCTTAGAATCAATACAAGACTGAATAGTATATCCCTTATATTCATACTTCATCTTTGCTTCTTTTGACTTCTCAACTCTTTTTGCCTTAGTCTTCCCTCTCCTAATCAGCCCTGGAACTTCTTCAATTGATATCTCATGAACTTCTTCAATCAGAGTTACTTTTTTTCCTCTTGATATTTGTTATGATTAATAGTGTGAAGGCTTCATACATGCTCTTGAAAACTCAATAAATGTTTTTATTGGTTTAGAAAAGATTAAAAAACTAATTCAAGTTATTTTCTTGAGTAACAATCCTAAGAAAGATTTAGATACTAGGAACTTCTAGTAGTAGAAAGCTTTGAAAACCTTAGGAAACTGATTCTAATTAATTGAGTGTCAAAACTCCTAGAATGTCTATATATTCTGCAAGTCTTTAGTGTTGAAAACCCTAAGTAAGTAGTAAGTCATGAAGGGTTTGGGTAGATATAATTCAATTAGTAGATTTTTATAGAAAATATTCAATGTTTCTGAGATTTCATTTGGGATTTTTACATGAAAGTGTCTCTAAAGTTTTTACAAGGTTCTCAACAACACATACCCAAAGAATAATGAATAAAATGTAATAAAAATAGGAAACAACATAAAAACTTCAAATTAGAAAATTAAAACATACCAAAGGAAAAAATGAGAAAAAACCCAAAATGGAAACATGAAATTGAAGGGGAAACAATCTACATACCTTGACTATAAATGGGTTGTGAAAATTTGCTCAAAAATCACTCCAAAAAACTAAACAGTGTCTCTTAGGATGCATAGGGGTAGTAGCTAGGTTAGAAAACTTGAAATCCAGGTAAGAAATAAGATGTATTTTTTAATATTTATATTAACACATGTATTAAAGACAACTAAGTGACATGTGATATGGAAGTTACATAAGAATTTTGATGTTTATCAGGTTTAATAAATTGATGTGCTTGGGTTGGTCTATGATGTCAAGTAACTTTAAAATCTTGATTTGGTCTAGGCTAGTGGATACTTCAGACTTACAAACCATAATTTCTTTTACTTATGACTTTGAGCAAGTGAAGTAACTTCAAAACCCTGGGTTGTTATAAGTAGTGCTTTGTGGATTTGTGAAACTACTGTGCTTAGATTTTTATGAGAAGCAAAGTCATTAGACAATTTTGATTTGAATTATATGGTGTAACTTAGGTTTATAGAAACAACTTACTTTAAAGGTCTTAAGTAAAGTAACCTTGAGAGCTCAATTTGTCCTAGCAATAAATCATAACACATAGCTTTTTTTTAATCTCTTGGAAAGATGGACATACGGGTTTTATGATGATGACCTAGGAAAATATTTTTAACCTTTTAGATAAATTTGAATCAATTGGGATGAAAGCAATTACAAGGGAAAAATACTGATGACTAAGTCTTATTCTAGAGACTAAGTTTTAACAAGAATAACTGACTTAAAAAAGACAAAAGATAAAAATTATAATAAGGGTAACCCAAAATTCCATGTGTGAAATTTTGGGGACACCACATCCCAAAATCATGTAATTTATATACTAATAAATGTTTATAGATAATTTTATGTGTACATGTTACCCCACCTTTGATGCGTGTGTATACATATCAAAATAGAATGGTGTAAATGGTATCTAGATATAAAACTTGGTGTGATTGGAGCTCTGAAATGATGTTGTACCCAAATTTTGTAATATATTATAAGTATTTTAGATCCATATGTGTATAAGATAAAGGGCATGAGAGGAGTTCAGTAGACCACAATTCATGAGAGAATGACACATAAGAGATAAATAAGGGAGAATAGTGTGAAATACCTTGGTACTGATAAGTGAGTTATGAAAGACAAGGAGATAAAGAATAAGGAGAATAATATGTAGGACTTATAAAAGTACAAGAGTAGGATAATGGTACAAGAAGTGGAGGATGTTACAAAGTAGTTTATAGAAGTATCAAAGACTAATGGGAGCATGAATCTTGAACCAACTCATGAAGGAGGAGGAACAAGAAAGTAAATACCTATGATAGAAAGTATATGGGGGACATTGGGCCTAGTTCAAAAGGAACTTAATTTTAATTTGGCTCATCATTACTTTTTTTCTAAAAAAATTGTTGGATTTTCATCTATAATGTATTAATGATGCAACTTGTGAAGGGTTCAATTTTGTATATGTACCCATTTAGTTTTTATTAGAAAGTGTTTTTGAATGTAGACATGTTATTGCTATCAAGATAGAGATCTAGAGAGAACATGTACTGAATGAAATACCTTTGTAATATTATCAAATGAGATCAATGGAACTACTACTTTTTGAATCTTGATGTGTTAAATCTATTTGGTGTTTATTATGATTTATGATACTAGAGTACTTACACTATATGAATGCATCAAATGACTAACTCTAGAATAACATTCATAATAACAATGATTAAAGGTGTTAACTCAAGTGACTAATGTTTGTACATCCACCATCACATGACAAAACCAATAAAAACCTATCTAAGACGCATGCCTTAGGTGTGAAAGGACACTTGTGTGATATGCCATTATGTTAAAATGTTGGGATTTTCCTTCCTCTAGGTGCACAAATAGTACTTTGTCATGTGGAACTAAGGATAAAAATAAAACCCAACATTTTGGTTCCATTGTCGGGGCCTATTGTAATTTTTATCATGATGATAGAAAAATGTCTAAGGGGCTATCTTTAGAAAATGTTGAGCACTAGGTTGGTAATATAGAGCAAAAATTTATGCTTCAATATCTTGGACCTTGATTGTTTTCATGCACATGGGTATATAAACACTTCTATGATTATCTATATGAAACATTCTTTGTATAATTACATGTTCACTTGCATGCTTGGCTTTCAACATACATAGAATTTTTTCAAATAAATTATGGATGAAAGTCTCCTTCGTTAGTAGGACAATATATAGCCTTATAAAATTTGAAATCTACTTAGACATGTGAAGTGGATGTGTGGTGGAAAGGAGAACTCAATAAATAAATTTTATAATACATTATCTCTACATACTCTTATCTCGACGAAACATAATTAAACTTTCTAAGGGAACTATGTGGAGGGTATCTCAAGTAATTTATTATAGAGATTAATAAGCTTATGGTTGATTCTAAACTTTAAAACTTCCCCATGGAAAGCTAAAATATCTTATGCATGAGTTGTAAGATAGGTGGGGAAATGGAGGGATATACATTGGTATGGTATTGGTAGTTCAACATAAAAGTTAGATAGCTAAAACTATAGAAGTGAAGTATGATGAATCCAGGTCTAAGAATACAAGGGAAATCTATCCCAAGGGTAAATGGGAGGACAATGGAAGCTTTATGAGAATATATAAGAGGGAGAAAAGGCATGGTGAGTATTCCTTAACCATAGGTCTATGCCCTTAACTAACACAATTATACATAGAAGAATTAAGACAAAATTTGATAGGTGAACCGAATTCAAATATACTTAATTTCCACACCATAATACATGGTCTTTTATTTGAGTTTGAATAGATTATTGTATAAATTATGATATTGATAGTGTAGAATGTGAAGTTAAATAAAAAATCTAGACCATAGAGGAAATTATCTAGTGGGATTTAAAACAAAGATCATGATGTAAGGAGTTGTCCTTTGCTTCAATGTACCACCCAAGATCAAGTTTTTAAATATTTTAAATATGATATATATATATATATATATATATATATATATATATATATATATATATATATGCATGATATCAATGATTTTTGGGTCAATAATGATATTATATAAGTGCACACATGATGTACATGCTAAATTACATAGCTAAAAACTAGGAGGTTGGTGAATGCCAATATTTTAGAGGCCAAATGCATCTAAACGGATGTGGAGGTGGTCATTTTCCACCTAGGACATGTTATAAGTGTAGCTCTCTATACTACAACCAGTTGACTACACCATATATCCAACTTGTGCCTTTTGTAAGAATGAGAATCACATGGAAGAATGTCTCAATTTATATGTTTCCATTAGTATAAATTGGAATTATAAGGGTGTTAGGATGATACGTGTTACAAAATATCCAAATTCTTAATGGAGACAACACCACACCACTCCACTAGATATACCCAAGGTTAATATTACTACATAGAATGGCACTCATTACCAACCAGTTTCAAATCCACCTACTAAAAAGGTTAAATGTGAAGAACCTCATGTGTAACACTATCCCTATTCTCAAAATTATAAAGAAGTTTTGCATGAGATAATGGCCTTAGTCTAGGAACTGCAAGGTTAAATTTTAGTTCTGAAAAGATAAAGGTACTAACATATAGGTAGAGATACAAATAAATATGATACCGTAGACTCAGGGCATGATGAGTTCTGAAAGATTTGAAAACTCTTCCCTAATGTGAAAATAATACCTATCCTCAATAATTGGTTATGATAACAAATGACAAATCCTTCATAGGATTGTCGTTTTAACCATGCATGATGATAAGATACATATCTTCAACTAAATCTATAATGTGATAAAGAAGTCCTTATTAACGAATCCATGTATGGCTAGATGATCTATGACATTCGGTTAGACACTGGAGTGGATGTTAATATTCTAACCAAATATGCATAGAAAAATATGGGGAGCCCCATTATGGAACCCTCCCTCATATGTCTTATTCATGGCCAATAAGACTCGTGTACTACCCATAAACGTTCCTGAAGATGACACCATCAACATTTTGGGAGTCACACTCAAGGGTGATTCCCAATTGATCATGATTGTTTAAGCTAATGATTCCCAACTCTTTTGGGTTGACCTTGGTGCTATACAAATAATGTTGAATTACATTTGAATAAGTGGTATATCAGTTTTGATAATGACACATAACACATACTCATACCTTTAATAGTGACCAAGTACCCCCATTTGTGGAACTCATTAATGTTGATTAGGATGTTAATAGAATTTATAACATTACTACCCAAGGACATGAAATTGTGTATCCTAATCCTAATAGAATCTTGCATTGGGAAGATGTTTACTCTATTTATGACACTAACAGTGTCACTTAAGACCTATGGGCTTAACGAGCATATGATCTAACAAGGCATGTATGTGTTGTCTTAGATAGTTTCCTAAGCTCCCTTCCGAAGCTCACTTAGAACCATAAAACTATTTACCTCATTGGTGGATGCCTAAAGGTTGGACCACCCTCAAAACTTGACCAAGCACCTATGTTTCATGGTCTGATGGGGGTTCTAAAATACTTACAATAAATATAGGCATAATATGTTATTGAGGATGAATGATTACATATTATCAACTTTCAATTTAAAGGGATAGATGTTTTATGGTGGTCTACTCATTGGTACCAACTGAATACATGGGAATAAGTACATGTAGACATGCGTAATCACTTCCACCTTGACAACAATGTTTTGTCTACCCTGAGTTATAATGGTGTTAATTATCCATATGAAAATATAACACAATGTGAAATCCTTTGGAGTGATGATGAAATATTTATACCAAACCATTCATTAGAACATTAGAATTAGGATTTTGATAATGACCATAACTTTAGACAGATCGACCAATACTCCATCTTGATAAATAATATGTCCCAATATAATCTAAAAAGGGGTGGTAATGATGGAATTCTTTAGATTCAAGTAAATTTAGAGATAGTAGAAATTTTCAAGCATGAGGCACATATTTTCATGGTGGTCACACACTAAACCATATATATTCTAGTCATCCAAGTACACTTGAAGGAACTTGTGCATGAAATCCTTGAAAGCTTCGACCATAATGTGTGAGAACATGATCGATGTATTATTAAGGGAAAAAGGCATAACATTATATGAAAATGAATCCCATTTAGCTATAAAAATTTTAATTTATTTGTCCTCCTTATCAATTTAGACTTGGTGATAGCTAAAAAATCTAATGGTGAAGGTGTAGATCTCACACCTAGAAACACGTTCTAAAATTTCCTTAGTAAAAGGAATTAAAAAAGGGCCCATTACATATACACCATTGAGTACCCTGGAATACACACAAATTTGAATACAACCATCCTTATTGATGTTGATTATCATTAGAATAACCTATTTCGATTCATCAATGGGAGTAATAACTCTAGTGCACAACATACTATCAATTTTATCTTTGACCCAAGCACATAGATTTGGGTTCATTATAAAATGTCATTTCCTCACTAGTATAGTACATTCAAATAACTTGATGTGAATCTTACCCAATTATGGATGAAATCATTTCACTTGCATGTAGATGCATGGTAAAATTACCTAGAATATGTGTAATAGTTCAAAGATTTTGGTTATCTCAACATCAAACCAATAATTTCCCATAGTGGGTAGTTTAGGCACATCGCATGTTCCAATGTTCTAATGAAACATTTAGAGTACCAAAAAATATTATTTCTACTAGGGAAAGTGAAAATTATAGGACATGATTCTAATAATGATATAATTTTAGAAATGGAAAGCATGCTAAATATACACCAATGCATGTTGTTTAAGTAACTAAATGGTTTAATTGATAGATAGAGTCATGGAGGATTTAATGTGAAAATTTTAGATAGATTATAAAATATCATGAAGCTTTCCATTTTAAATTTTTACTATTAAAAACTATAAAACCATAGATCTCAAACAAATAAAAACAAACAACGAATAAGGCATATACACATTTCTCTAATTTACAAAACTGTAGAGATTGAGGTGATAAGCATTCTATAAAAGTGGAGTGGAAGGACATTTCATCAATTAGGAGAAATAAAAGTTATAGGTTATAGGCATTATGCCTACCATTATAGGATGGTAAAGAAAGAAGCTAAAGTGTTTTAAGTGTATAATAAATAATCAAAATTTATTCATTTGGAATAATTGGTTGGTGACATGTTAAACTTTGGGGACCCCAGTTGGTGATGTGGCCAAAATATAAATGTAAGAAAATAAATACACTTCCAGATATTCCCAATGTAGAATAATACAAGGGAAAAAAATAGTAAATTCCCTTATTTATTTAATAATAAGGATATAGTGAACGCGACATAGAAGGCATGGGCCCTACAAAGTTGGCAGAAGAAACATCCAATAGAAAGACACCCAAAATGGTGCATGTGGGATTAAATGCTTTTAAAACACCACCACCCTCTCCCATTTTGATTGAGGAAATATAATACCTAGAGATATTTTTACACATATGATTTGGAATATAGGGTTTCAACCTCTTAGGTCCTCGATTACAATCATTGCCAAATTAGAAATGGAAGCAACTTGCAACAAGACTACTAGGTAGAGTGGTAAAATAGCAGGAATGAGATCACCTATGATATCTCCCTTTAAAAATTACTTGACTATTTGGGGGTGATCCAACTCTTCCAACTACCATATTTTTGGAGACTACATTAGGGTGTTCTCTTTCTAATTTCATGCATTTATGACAGTTTCCTCTACTTTGCTTAGTAAAAAAATAGGATTAACTTTAAAAAGGATCAACAAATTAACTGGGTTACTTTTTTTTGGATTTGATGTCAACATAGATATTGTAGATGTAGAAGTAATTTATAAAACAATTATGGTACTACAATATAAAAAGGAAGGTCACACCATGTACATTATAAGAAAGATAGATCCCATAATTTAAGTAGTTATGCACTTGGACACAAGGAATATGGTAGGAATATATAGGTGGAAGGAGGTGGATATGGCCCATCTCTATGTCACTATCCAAATGGCCAAGGGACAATGTATAATTACTCCTTGTACTTTGTTGACAAAATTGAATAGGATGCTAAGAAGTCATAACGACTACATAACCATAAGTTTCCATAGGGAAACATTTTATTGCTACTAGTTTTTTATGAGAATGGAATCCCATAGTATTTTGGTAAGGAAATAAAATGGGTGTACCCACAAAAACATAAGTCCCTCACCGAAAGGTTTAAAACATTCACATGCCCCAGTATCATCACACCCTCCTAAAAATCAAAGATTAAGGGTTGGTTTGATGGCATGAGGGAGGAATTTGGGAATTAATGGTGCATTCAAAAATAATTTATTACATATATGGTAACTTATGAAAAAAAAATTGTAACAAAACACTTCCCTCATGAATCTATATGGAAAATACTAAAAAATTGTCACTGTGGATTAAATCACCTTACACATTCACTACCATATATTTTATAGAATTTATGAATTGCATTGAGGAAGCATGTCCTATAAATATTGATGTGGATAAGATTGATGTTGAGATTCATACTCTTTTTAATATTTACATCTATCCAAGGAATCAAACATATGTAGAACAACATGAGATTCATAAGTCTAATATATACCCTTACAAGATATTCATGCAATGGTAGATATGGGTGTTTTTATACATGCTCATGTCCTAAAAGAGAACATAGGGAAGCCATAAATGACAAAACAAATAGTTCCCCCACCAACCATGCACACACACCAAATGAATGGCATAAATGAAGGAGAAGAGGCCAAGACTAGAGGCTACCAGCTCAATCAGGGTGCAAGAAGAATAACATAGAGCCAAGTCCAAATGATAAAGTTGAAACCATCACCAACTAGATACTATGGACTACATATAGAACATAATGATGATTCTAATTCACATTGATCTACCCAATAAGATCCTTAATAAGAAGCACCCCAAACGGTGATTCCAAACATAAGTAAGGTGTCTCTAGATGCACAATAATATACAAATGAAACCATTATTGAGCCTAAATAAGCATAGACTAATAATACAAATGAAGAACATATTTATGATGAGAAAAAAATGTAAATTGAAAGTCTAAAACTTGATATAGTAAATAAAGGGGAAGGCCCAAACATAGAGAACATTGGCATCGGTACTAGCCAAAAAGGGAATATAGTTTCAAAGCTATTGATCTAGAGTGAAACCCTAAAAAGGATAAAAAAGTATGTATGAGGTAGAGTAATAAAACTATAAAAATTAGGTACCTCCCATTTATGGTTCATTATAACAGACACACTGGAAAAGTAATTGTAATTGTGGGATTATTTATCTAAATATCGATTTGTGAAACAAAATCATTGCGAGAAGTCTATTTTGAAAGAAGTGTATCACGATGAATGACTTTTTGAGCTTTCAAATTCCAACATTGATATAAAATAAGAGGTGTTACCTACTTTAGACACACTTTAGCTAAATATTGTTAATTATTCTCTAGTTCAAGTAGGTACAACCCTTATAGAACTTTGCCCTAGAAGTTTCTTGGAAAAAAATTTGCAATAGCCATTACATGGGCCAAATTTGCTAAAAACATAGGGAGGTTATTAGAATATATAAACAAGAGCACGAAATTAGGCACAATTTTGAATAAGAAATTGAATAACTCATGAACCAACTGGTTTTGCTAAAGCATATTGTCTTAGGACTTTGTCCCTTTGCTAAATAATTTTTAGGAACAAACTAATGCTCATAGATGGTATTCCTATTACTAGTGAAGCCACTAATAAATTGGAGATGTTTAAGGACCCATTGATGAAGAAATGTAAAAACATGGTGGATCTTAAACATGACAAGTTATGGGCCATTTAAAAGTTCATCGAGGCCATGTATGTCTACCATGAATATTTGAATAAATTGAGTGCCACTATTCCCAACACTGATGGCATTTTCATCTGCTTGATTTGGCTAATTAAAATTTTGGAAGTGTGACTACTACCAAATGAAAAATAATTCCAAAAATTGGTTAATAATCCATTTAATATGATGGATTCACTTAATGTGTAAAAGTGTTTAATGATATTGAATAATTGGACAAATAAACAAGCACCCATTGACAATAATAGAACGCTAGATTCTCATCACTTTGAGGACATGTTCTATCGTAAGTCAAGGCCAATAAGCATGGTAAAAAATATACAACTACTTATTTAATATTTTTATATCTCAAGATTATTGTTTTTTAGAGCGCCTTGAGGAGATGAAAAGATTGAAGGTAGAAGTGGAATGTATTACTTACAATCTTTAGATGAAATTCAACCAGTAGGAGGAACTAAGGTGCCATGTGAAATAGGTGGGCCGATAATTTTTTATATATGAGACTCCAACATAGTATGATAAATATTATAATTTTAATCTATGGTGAGGTTGGACCCAAATTTTGTAATATATTCTAGGTATTTTGGATCCATAAGCATAGAAAGGCAAGGGAGCGTGAGGAACATGGAAGACCATGATGTGGGAGATAACGATGAAAAAGAGATAAACATGCAAAAACAATGTGGAAGACCTTATTGGAGATAGGTTAGTTACAAAAGATAAGTAAATGGAGAATAAGGAACATAAGATACAAAACACGATAAAACATAAGACTAGGATATGAGCCCAGGAAGCAGAGGTAACTACAAAGTAGTTCATAGAAGTATTAGAGATTAATGGGAATGTGAACCTCCCATTGACTCTTGAAGGAAGAGAAACATGAAATAATATATCCAAAGTAGAGTGAGTATATAGGGGATGTTGGGATCAATTTAAAAAGAACTTAATTGTAATAGTTTGTCATGAATTATTTTTTTGAAATAGTCATTGGATTTTAATCTATAATGTATTAATAATGCAACATACGAAGGGGTTTTCTTGTTTATAAACACCCCTTTCTCTTTGATTAGAAAGTTTTATTGAATATAGATGTGTTGTTTCTATCAAGATAGATATCTATAGAGAATGTGTGATAAATGAATTACCTTTGTGATCATATTAAATGTGATCAATGAAAATATTACTTTATGAATATTGATGTGTTGAATATAGTTGGTGTTAATTATATTTTTTCATAAAAGAGTAATTCAATTTTGTGAATGAATCAAATGAATAATTATATAATAAAATTTGTAATAATAATGATTAAATGTGTTAACTCAAACTCCTAACATTTTTCAATCCTTTATCATACAATAGAACCAACATGAATTAGTGTAGGCTATATGCATTAGATGAGCACATGAGGACACTCATGTGATATACTAGTGCACTAACACATTGGATTTTTCTTTGATTTAGATCATGACTATAACTTAGTCACATGTGGAACTAAGGATAAAAAATCAAACAAACATTATTCAATGTCTTGTGGACTTATACAAACATTATTTTCATACATATGCATCGAGGATATTTTATGTATGTATGCCCATGCATGTGTGTGGTTGAATATATGATTATTAAATTGAGATTTGTGCTATGATTTTTATTACATATATTTATTTTGTGTGTGATTCCAAGATGTATATCATGCTCATCTATTTTAAATCTTATCAGTACATGGTTAATTGACATATTTAATATAGATTGACACTTGTATACCATTTCCTTCGATAAAATGATTCATATACATGTTTGAATAATAAAAATATCTTTATGATGACATATCTTATCACGTTTTTAGAGGTCTATTTTACATGATTATATTTTATATATACAAAAAAGGGTGAAAATAAATATTTATTTTGAGATGAGTAATTCACATGCTTCATCCCTCATATTAAAATCATGGCATATAGTGGACTTGTCGTAAAGGATTAATAAATTAAAATTAGATACTTAACATTTTCTATTAGTTAATAAGATTTAGATGGGTTAGATTTAATAGATTATGACATATGTGGCGAATGAATATTATTTGTGTAAAGATAAATTCTAATTTATATATTTAGGATCAGTTGAGAAAATGGTACTACATAATCACTTTGGGTATATATCCATATGAAATGGTTGATCCTTTTACATATAAACCTATTTTTTAATTCAATTTTTATATATGAGCCTATTTTGGGGTTTCATTTTTACATATGACCCTATTTCAAGGTTCCACTTTCACATATAAACCTATTTTTGGGGTCCCAAAAAAGAAGTTATTATAATATTAAGATCAATTTTGTTTAGGTTTATGCATTACTCATTTTATAGCTCTAATTATCCATTGATCATTTTAAAATTTATACTCCTTGACTATCAGATTTAGTAGCCACATCTCCTTAAGGAATGATCACATTATATTTCCTAAATAAGTTAAATACGATGTAACTTGGTTTGCATCCCATAAGGTGTACTCATTCCTTGGATTGTCAATTTCATATGATTGAATGATATAGATTACTCAAATTTATTATCTTGAGAAGAAACTAATTTATCCATGTTTTCATGTAGGTTTCACATTGATCAAATGAGACATTCAAAGCATACATGCCAACACCAAGTGTGGTTATCACAAGTAGTAAATTTATTCTTTTATAGTTTTAGTCTATAATTTTTAGAAACAGATTAAAATTTTAGACATTTTTGACACAAAAATATAAAATTAAACACTTTTAGAAACATAAAATATGGCAAGATTGAACATTGCACACATATTTGATTCTTGTACCCAATTTTAATATGTCAGTGTACCCACATGCTATCTTTACCAACATTAATTTAAAGATACAACTATTTTATATAAACCTAATATGTTCAAGAAGCTTCTAAAATCCCAAAAATACCATATCATATAACATGTTTCTTCGACTAGATTTTAATTTTTACAATACATTACAATGAGTTTTTAACTCCTATGTTTGGCTACATATTAGATTTGGGTACATATAGAGGGTTTTTTTTCACCTTGAATTTTTTATTCATGTAGCATATTGGTGAGTCTCTCTTTATATTTTTAGTGATTTTCCAAGACACCTACCATATTGACACCTTTGGAGATATTGAGCTACTTTGTCTTCTTTCCCTAGTCACCATTAAGGGGATTGTTGTGTACAACTATTCATTTTTTGTTGTTCGAGTATGTTATGCACCTTGTGTTTTTAATATAGGATGCATAGGATGGAAATTTCATAGAGGATATCTATAGTATGCTATTTTAAATCTATCTTTTTCCTAAATGAGAACCATAACACTCAATTTTCAAACATTTAACTATATATTTCCTTTTTGTTGGAAAATGTATGAACAGTTCACAAATATTCACACAACTAGATTCATGGAAGCTAATTTTGATTCATTATTTTGAAAGATTGAATAGATTTAGAATACATTACTTCAATGGCTTCATTTTTTTTTTCTCTTCATTATACGTGGGTGCCTCACTAGGTCTAGTTTCCAATAATTGAATGTAACAATCCTTTTTAATACTAAATCATCTAATATTAAATTAAATGGGGATATTAGATTGTCATTTCACACTTTATTTTAATTTGACATTTGTTATGTGTGTTACCAAAGTTTGATATATTATGTTCACATAATTATGTTGACATGTGTGAGAAGTGTTAGGTGTAACTTGGGAAATGATCCCACCTCTTAGTTCACCAATAGTAGTATAACCCTCACATCCTAATTTTTACATATAAGAACACTTTATGTTATTTTCTAAAGTAATGGAGGTCAGATTCATCTCCTTAGGTAGTGGAGATGTAGTCTTATAGAGTGTTCTATTATAGTGAAACCATTACAAGTTGCACATGTACATTATATATTGCACATATTTAATAAATTATGTCTTTATTGAATAATATATCTCTTTTATAAATAATTTATGTTGATGGTGTCTATTTTGAAGATTCATGGGCTACATTTTCATTTATAATAAATATACTAACCATTTTTTTAAGGGAATCTTGTGGTCAAAATTATAATTACTATCTGCATGAAAGGTGAAGGAAAATATAGATCAACACACATGATCAAAGGTGAGGGAACACACAAGAAAAAATTATAGGTTCAAACATAGGGATCTCAAGAGTTACAAACCCACACAATATGCATGGACATAACTAGAAACCACTAGACAATGTCAGCTAATGTAGGGTTCAAAGTTTACCTATAATATCTAAAGAGTTTTTAAGCCTATTTTTCAGATATGAACAAATAATGATGCGATTATATAGCATGTTTAGATATAGAGGAACCTTTTATGAGTGACGCATAATAAAATTTAACTACGTACACTTATATCCTCTTACTTTTCTAATTTGAAATCAAAAGTATGCAATATATAGTTTATCCATTTCAATTCATGTTAGTATATTAAATTTATATTTTACATAATCTTATCATCTATAATTTTAGATTATTTTAGGACCCTTAGATCTAAAATAATCAAAACATAATACTAAATATATTTTTAAGGTATAGGATTAGGAAGTATCCTAAAATATCAAAATATAGATAATAGATAGCAATGTCCAAAGCAAACAAACTATGATATATAAAATATAATTCTATGAAATTTTGATGCCTACATATAATTATATTTTTTGTATATTATTTTCAATCCACTTATCCTTAAAACAAGTTTTAGGTAGGTGTATTTATATATATAGACACAAACCTATTACTATTAGGTACGTGAAAATATATATTTAATAGATGATATTATTTCAATTATAAAAAGGACACCATGGACCATATACCTATAAAATTTAATAGATTTTATTATTATTTTTTGTTTATTGATACTGTCTCAAAATAAAGTAGATGAAATACATTTTTTTACATTGAACAAGAAAAAAAATGTTGATAGGTTAATCCTTAAAGCAAAATTTGATATAAAAAGCTATGTAGAAGTCCATGTAAATTTTTTGTTAAATCCACATGTAATTTATCTTTGGAAGTGATTGGCAAACCAGATGTAAATTTTGATTTTTCTATATCAAATGTTATATGGCCTTCTCTAACTACTTTAAAATTTCTTACCATGTAAAAAAAAAATCGAGTATACATATAAAATCATTATTTATAATTTTTTACTTTACCATTTCCATTGAATATGTAGTATTGGGATATTTAATGAAGAAAGACCAAGTGTCAACATTGTGTTGAACATATTAGAATTAAAATAAAATAGAAGTGTCTAAGTTATTCTAAACTTGAAGCTGCAAAATGATTCCATGTGGTGTCATCAAGAAGGCTCATACTTGCATGAGTTAAAAGACTACCTAGAGTCTCTTGAAGGCTCGAATACCAACAATGGTGACAAATGGCATGATCATGATGGACATTAGCCACAAAGAAGTAGGTAAAAATATAATGAAACTAGAGGAGTGTGGTAGAGATAAATCCAACACATGGTATAGGTAGAAAAATAATATAACATGAAAAGGAAAAATCTAGTTAACATAACATTGATACATATATGGATCTGAACCAATGGATAAGTAATAGATGGTCTTGATTTATGCCATGAACAATTATTGGAATACCAAAGTGTCAAGATTAAATAGAAGACATGAAATAAAAATTTCAATCTTGTGATAATTATAGCAAGCTACATTGTTAAACCATTTATTTTAGGACAAAACTCAAGCCTTGAGAAATAAACACATAGGATGATAAAAATTATAATCAAAGTATGAAATGCATAGAAATTTTCCATATAGAAGCTGTACAAAAAAATAACTACATAGTTATATAGGAAAAGTCATTCAATTTTGGTGGTGCGTATCTAAAGTGAACTTGTACATAAAAATAATTTAATGCATTAAGACAACTCAAGATATTTATAAAATATATGATATTTATTTCAATGTATAAGTAGAGCTAGGAATTAGATATAATTTTAAGTAAAAGACTAATATTTTACTGTAAAGTTAGAGATGGGAATTGAATCTAATCTCATGGATAATATTATGTTTAGTAAGCACTATAGATTGCAATGTAGAAGTAAAGCTATTAATCCTTAAAGAAAAATTCGATATAAAAAGTTGTGTAGAAGTTCATGAATTCTTTTTGTTAAATACACATGTTATTTATCTTTGGATGCGATTGACTACCTTTGTTGATGGAAAACCATATTTAGATTTTGATTTTTCAATATCAAATGTTATATGGTCTTCTCCAACCACTTTAACATTTATTACCATGTAAAAAAAAATTGAGTACACATATAAAATCATTATTTATAATTTTTACTTTGCCATTTCCATTGAATGTGTAGTATTGGGATATTTAATGAAAAAAGGCCAAGTGTCAACATTGTGTTGAGCATATTAGAATTCAAATAAAATAAAAGTGTCTAAGTTATTCTAAACTTGAAGCCGCACAATGATTCCATGTGGTGTCATCAAGAAGGCTCATACTTGCATGAGTTAAAAGACTACCTAGAGTCTCTTGAAGGCTCGAATACCTACAATGGTGGCACATGGCATGATCATGATGGACATTAGCCACAAAGAAGTAGGTAAAAACATAATGAAACTAGAGGAGTGTGGTACAAATAAATCCAACACATGGTATATGTAGAAAAATAGTATAACATGAAAAGCAAAAATCTAGTTAACATAACATTGATACATAGATGGATCTGAACCAATGGATAAGTGACAGATGGTCTTGATTTCTGCTATGAAAAATTATTGGAATACCAAAGTATCAAGATTAAACAGAAGTCATGAAATAAAAATTTCAATCTTGTGATAATTATAGCAAGCTACATTGCTAAACCTTTTATTTTAGGACAAAACTCAAGCCTTGAGAAATAAACACATAGGATGGTAAAAATTATAATCAAAATATGAAATGCATAGAAATTTTCCATATAGAAGCTGTAAAAAAAAATAACTACACAATTATATAGGAAAATTCATTCAATTTTGGTGGTGCGTATCTAAAATGAACTTGTACATAAAAATAATTTAATGCATTAAGACAACTCAAGTAATTTATAAAATATATGATATTTATTTTAGTATACAAGTAGAGATAGAAATTAAATATAATCTTAAGTAAAAGACTAGTATTTTATTGTAAAATTAGAGATGGGAATTAAATATAATCTCATGTATAATATTATGTTCAGTAAGCACTATAGATTGCAATGTAGAAGTAAAGTTATTAATCCTTAAAGAAAAATTCGATATAAAAAGTTGTGTAGAAGTCCATGTAATTTTTTTGTTAAATGCATATGTGATTTATCTTTGGATGTGATTGACTACCTTTGTTGATGGAAAACCAAATGTAAATTTTGATTTTTCTATATAAAATGTTATATGGCCTTCTCCAACCACTTTAACATTTATTACCATGTAAAAAAAAATTTTGAGTACACATATAAAATCATTATTTATAATTTTTACTTTGCCATTTACATTGAATGTGTAGCATTGGGATACTTAATGAAGAAAGGCCAAGTGTCAACATTGTGTTGAGCATATTAGATTTCAAATAAAATAAAAGTGTCTAAGTTATTCTAAACTCGAAGCCCCACAATGATTTCATGTGGTGTCATCAAGGAGGCTCATACTCACATGAGTTTAAAGACTACCTAGAGTCTCTTGAAGGCTCAAATACCTACAATGGTGACACATGGCATGATCATGATGGACATTAGCCATAAAGAAGTAGGTAAAAACATAATGAGACTAGAGGAGTGTGGTAGAGATAAATCCAACACATAGTATAGGTAGAAAAATAATATAACATGAAAAGGAAAAATCTAGTTAACATAACATTGATACATAGATGGATCTGAACCAATGGATAAGTGATATATGGTCTTGATTTCTGCTACAAAAAATTATTGGAATACCAAAGTGTCAAGATTAAATAGAAGACATGAAATAAAAATTTCAATCTTGTGATAATTATAGCAAGCTACATTGCTAAACCATTTATTTTAGGACAAAACTCAAGCCTTGAGAAATAAACACATAGGATGGTAAAAATTATAATCAAAATATGAAATGTATAGAAATTTTCCATATAGAAGCTGTACAAAAAAATAACTACACAGTTATATAGGAAAATTCAGTCAATTTTGGTGGTGCGTATCTAAAATGAACTTGTAGATAAAAATAATTGAATGCATTAAGACAACTCAAGATATTTATAAAATATATGATATTTATTTCAGTGTACAAATAGAGATAGGAATTAAATATAATCTTAAGTAAAAGACTAACATTTTACTGGAAAATTAGAGATGGGAATTAAATCTAATCTCATGTTTAATATTATGTTTAGTAAGCACTATAGATTGCAATGTAGAAGTAAAGCTATTAATCCTTAATGAAAAATTCGATATAAAAAGTTTTGTAGAAGTCCATGTAATTTTTTTGTTAAATCCACATGTGATTTATCTTTGGATGCGATTGACTACCTTTGTTGATGGAAAACCAGACGTAAATTTTGCTTTTTCTCTATAAAATGTTATATGGCCTTCTCCAACCACTTTAACATTTATTACCATGTAAAAAAAAAATTTAGTACACATATAAAATCATTATTTATAATTTTTACTTTGCCATTTCCATTGGATGTGTAGTATTGGGATATTTAATGAAGAAAGGCCAATTGTCAACATTGTGTTGAGCATATTAGAATTCAAATAAAATAAAAGTGTCTAAGTTATTCTATACTCAAAGCCCCACAATGATTCCATGTGGTGTCATCAAGAAGGCTCATACTGACATGAGTTAAAAGACTACCTAGAGTCTCTTGAAGGCTCAAATACCTACAATGGTGACACATGGCATGATCATGATGGACATTAGCCAAAAAGAAGTAGGTAAAAACATAATGAAACTAGAGGAGTGTGGTAGAGATAAATCCAACACATGGTATAGGTAGAAAAATAATATAGCATTAAAAGGAAAAATCTAGTTAACATAACACTGATACATAGATGGATCTGAACCAATGGATACGTGATAGATGGTCTTGATTTCTACTATGCAAAATTATAGGAATACCAAAGTGTTAAGATAAAATAGAAGACATCAAATATAAATTTCAATCTTGTGATAATTATAGCAAGCTACGTTGCTAAACCATTTATTTCAGGACAAAACTCAAGCCTTGGGAAATAAACAAATAGGATGGTAAAAATTATAATCAAAATATGAAATGCATAGAAATTTTCCATATAGAAGCTATACAAAAATATAACTACAAATTTATATAGTTAAATTCATTCAATTTTGGTGGTGCATATATAAAATGAACTTGTACATAAAAATAATTTAATGCACTAAGACAACTAAAGATATTTATAAAATATATGATATTTATTTCAGTGTACAAGTAGAGATAGGAATTATATATAATCTTAAGTAAAAGACTAATATTTTAATGTAAAATTAAATATGGGAATTAAATCTAATCTCAAATAAAATATTATGTTCAGTATGGAAAATAAATGTTCTTTTTAATAAAGGAAAATATATTAAATAGAGATATTGTATTTACTATGTCTAGTCATTGTTCAAGCATATATGTTACCTATGAGTTGTTAAAGTTATTTATTTCTCCTGATAGTTAATTGACTTTTGATTGAGCTGAATAGTTAATAGGTGCTAGGTGAACAAATTATCTTCTAAATAAGTTTAAATATTAAATTGTTATTGATGTTATTTACGTATAATGTTTTAATCATTGCATTTGAATTATGGGATGTATGTTAAGATTGGTTTTTTATGTACCAAAGATAATTGAATCAAACAAGTAACTATTATATAAACTTTAGAAGTTTTTTAAATAAATTTTTTTGTGATGGTTCATTTGATATGTGCCAATTATTGTTATAGGTAATTATATTTGGTCAGTGTAATAAAAGAAAAAACATGGAATCAAAACTAGAAGCTTGTTAAAAATCAATAATGACATTATCTAGTGCAAATGACATAGATTATGCTCAAGAAAAAAATGATGCTTGAATCATTTTTGTTTGTTTCCTAATGGCTAATCAATATATTTTTTTTTCAAAAAAGAAAAAGGCTATTTTTTACTTATAATCTTGTCATTATACTATTAAAAAACATTTTTTTTGGACACAAACATAAATAGATCATGCATACAAAATATTTTACATTTATTCTAGTAAAGTCATTAGTGATTTTGAAGGGGTTATTTTGATAGTTTATGGGACCACTCATATTAAAAACCCTACTTCCCCAATCTAGGAAAAGATACCACATGTTTATTTAGTCAATGTGTGAGGATAGATGACAATAAGAATGAACATCAACAAAAAATTAATTAAAAAATTCAAATATAAATTTCTCTAGGGAAAAATATTTAGGTTTAATAATTATTGATCAAGGAAAAAATAAAATATGAAAGAATATATGCTGAATTTTTCATTGTATTGAGGAAAACATACCTATGGGTTTTTAATATGTAAACTTATACCTAATAGTGTAATTAATTATGATATCATTAGATGATTCATTCTCAGTAGGCTCATTTGGAACCTTGATAACATGTTTCCAATAAATAAATAACTGGTTTAACTTTCATGTTAAGGACAAAGAAGTAGAAGACAACACCATATTTGTGAGTCTATATTCATTTACAATTTGATTTTATCTACCATCATGCCTTTCTTTGTTTACTAATTAATTGTTATTGTTTGATTTTAGATTCAACTTGGTGAAAAAAATAAATAAGTTTTCCATGTATTAGAAGACCAAATGGTGTCCAAAAAAAAAACCTATGTACATTTTCAAAATGCCATACACAAAGGGACAAAATGCTGTCAGACACTATGAACAATTTTTTCTTCATTTTTTGAACCATTGGATGATGAAATCACAAAAAAACATTTGGAAACAAATATTGAGGCAAGTGTAGTTTGTTTTTCTCATTTTTTTCTCTTTTTATGGTAAATAAGAAAACCTTGCAATTGTGTTCTTCTGTTTATTGAACAAGTTGAGAAAAAAAGCTAATAATAAAATTTGTATGTTAAAAGAATGCTAAAATAAAAATTATATATTCAGATCCATTTTAACCCTATATGATTTTTGTCAACATGAAATTCTGCAAGTCAATCTTGAGCATGATGGTTCTTTACATTGTCCAATATGTCCATTAAATTCAACATATAATTTTTTACATTCACTGACATGCAATATCTATACAAGAGATGGGAAGATTGAATGTATTTTGAAAAAAACATTTACTCAATACTTTACTACCAAAGTTGATAGCAATATCCTTTGAGTAATATAAAAAATACACTTCAGCAACTATATTCCTGTTACACAAATCTCAATGGAATAGTAATTTTAAAATTGTAAAGGATGGCATATTTTTTGGTATTGGATAGGATTGAAGCATATTTTTGAATCAACATGATTCTCACAATATTTAATTGTATATATGTTTTTAAAGTTGAAAATGCTTTTTATAAGTGTCACTACTAATTTTTTTTTTCATTATAGGATATGGGATATATTCTAAGACATGGCATAATAGGTATTTTACATTACCAACATTCATGCCAGGCATTTCTATTTCTGATATTGTATAAAACATCACTATAAAACTATGTTTTTTTATTTTGTTTTGTAACTAATACTTATTAATAGCTGACATGGTTGATATCCATAAATTATAAACTATTACATTTTTACATTTTACATAATAATTTTTTGTATTGACATGAATATGGAGAAATACAAATAATAAAAATATGTGATGCATGTTATTGTATAACATTAATTTTTGGTTTCAATTTATTTATAGTCATGCTATCTTGAAAAATTTTACAAGATTATGCATGTGTTGCATAGAAATTCATATGATAACTTTTTTTTTCGAGAATTAGTAAGGGACTTGGACCCAACACATGTACTCAATCTTTTGATTTTTTCATCGCTGTATGTACCCATATTTTCAAATCATATTTTTTATCATTACCATAACTTATCATTTTATGCTTGTATATTTATAATATATTTACAATTGAATGAATAATATTTATATTTGATTTGAAAGTCTATTAATATGTATTCAAATTTGGTTATTAGTTTGGTTAAACAATATAGTCTTATCCCTTTTTTTTTGTTTGTTATAATCTATTTGGATTGTTTCTCACCATGTTTATAGAGTTATGAATAAAATATGATTTCATGGTGACTATTTTGTCAAGGCATTAGTGCACATGATTGCATAAACTTGACATATATTTATCTTACATTGAAACAAAGAAATGTTGTTTTTTATTAAAAAATAAAATTTGTATTTGGTTTTAAGATGATACATATGGGGGCAAAATTCAAAAATTTTAAAGTAATTAAGAGGCTTTATTGATTTCTATTCTAGAGTTTTATAATATTCAAAAAATGGTTATATAAAAAAATTTGTATTCCATTTTCAAAGTTCTCATCTCTTATTTAGAACTTGATTACATGGTTAAATATTTTGTATTCTTCTAGAATGTATGTGATTTTTGGATCTAGAAAAGATTATGACTCCCTAAGTTATAATGTAGATCTATGTTTCTTAATGTATGGTTCCCATTCATAGTCACAAAAAATTAATAATAATGAAATGAAAATATTATTTCAATGACTTACTTTTAAAAGTATTAGTGTGCTAAATTAAAGTATTTATGAATGCATAACTACATAAATACCACACTTTTCTAGCTTTGATCATCAAAATAAAATCAAATTACATCAACCAATATATTGATGGTAATTTCACATGATCTTATATTATTGCACAAGATTTCATGAATAATTAATTTTATTTATTACTAAGTCTAATTATTGTGAAGTAAAAAAAGTTAAATGTAAATTGCACATGATATTTGAGTATGGTACAGAATTTATATTATAAACATTAGATTTGAACTAGTTTTTGACATTATGTTTATCATAATAAAATCGTGACCAATAAAGCTATGATAAATAAACAACCCAGACAATAAATATGAAAAGTAATACATCAAAATAGAATGATAAGAAATTTAAATATTTTGGGTCTGACATGCCCCATATGCATAATTTTAGATGGGGACCTATTAGGTCTAACACACTCCATATTCAATTCCTCAAATGCAAACTATTTTATTTTAGTTTGGTCTCTGGCTTGGAGGTTCCTAGATCTAAAATTTTATTTTTTGATTATTTCATTGATATTAACCAAGTTTGTTAATCAAATCTCTATTACTACACATGGTCTAAAATTCCCATTTAGGGCTACATTGATTTGAATTTTTTAATTTGGTTAGATCTATGAAGTTTTGGTCTGAATCCTATTCTGAAAATGGATAAAATTTTTATTTTTTAGGCCATCTCACCTTATAAAATTTTGATTTAAAGTGGATTTGTCTTCTCTAGTTTTGTGAACATTATGGATATCATTTGAATAATTAACCATTGTATTTTTAACACTTGTCATGATCTTGGACTTCTGGAGGCCTTTTTCTATCATTGGACTCTATGAGCCTTTGAACTCTCTGAGTTGATGCAAAATGGAATTAGGCTTCCTACTGATCTATCCAAATTCAAACTAGGAATATGTGAGAATGAAAAAAAGGAATTGATAGTAATTTTCAAACTTAAAATACAAAAACCAAGTCATTTAAACAAACAACTAAATATTTAAAATATGTTCCTGTAAGGTTGATGATAGACTTCATCATTTAGCTACTATTTGGAATGTTTATGCTAAATTGGCAATAGGTTTTATTTTAGCCACACATGCCATAGATTTTATAATAATCAACATGAAAATGTAGTTGTAATTTTTATAATCTTCGTTGGATTTTATCATAAATACTCAGTTCATGTGATATCAATGTGTAAGGGATTTTGATTTAAAACTCATTAAAAAGCTTCAATGTTATGCTTTGGGTCATGTAGTTATGTGTGTTTTGAATTTGATATGGAAATATAATAGGCTTGGTATGAATATACCTTCTTGGTCGCATCTATATTATGTTTGGATTGTGCTTGGAACAAGAAATGATGGACCCATGGATATTATTTAATTATTCATCCATCATTTTGCTTATGTGTCTTTTATATCAGTTTTAATGAAATAATATTGACTTCATGTTACATAAAAAGAGATTCATTTTCCTTAGTTTATTTTAAGGATAGTTTTGTAGGTTGAATTCTATCATCAAAATTGTGAATGGCTAATTGTTAATGTCTAACTGGATTGTTCAAATGGATTTGAGATGATAGGGTCCTAAGATGATGCCATGTGGAATCATTGTAGTGACTCATGGGATCAAGAGATAATATAAAAGACACATGGCATCATCCTGATGAATTGGAAGCTTGAGATATAAGATGAAAACCATGTGGCTCAAAGATGTCTAGGCTTGGGATGATGTCAAATTACATCATACCAATGACCCACGGGCCCCAAGATGAGATAATAGAAACATAGATTTCATAAGCCAGGTCCCTAAGATGATGCCACATTGAATCATCCTAGGGACCTAGGGGCCTAAGAGATGAGATGATAACTAGATGCATTTAACACACTAGGTCCTTGGGATGATTCCATGTAGCTTCAAGCATCCTATCAATCTATTCACATGCAAAATGGGCATATGCAAGCATGAAACAAATGCAAAATTAGTAAATTTAAAATGGAACAATCAAGTCATTTAAAATAAATGACAAAAATTTAAAAAACTATACTTGAAGGGTTGATGATAGACTTTGCCATGTAGATTTTATTTTAAAAGTTTGTACTAAGTTTGATTCTATATTAATCACATATTTAATATTTTTTATAATAATCATCATTACAATGTTGTTGTTATTGACATTTAGTATTTAAATTGGGTATTTAATGTAGAGTAAGAAATAACTAATATTATGTTATTATGTAAGTTAAATATTAGAATACAATAATTTAAAGTTATATTGTTATATGTAATAACAATATATCACATATAAGAGATTATGTATTCATAAGCATATGGGGATATTTTGGAGGAGATCATATCTCCATAAATATAGGAAATGTTATTTTATATAATTTTAATATCATAGATGTATTTGATAGTGTGTAATAGAAGAGAATGATATATTTATGTGTAAAAATATTGTCTATCTAAGTATTTATCTTATTTTTATTTGCATGAGATAAATCATATGTACAACTTGTATGATAACTAATAATGGTATCATATCATGTATGTTATTGGTCATGAGAGTTTATGAATAATGTGCATGCCCATGTAGGAGTAATCTGAGAAAAAATTAGAAGTGTTTAAGGTCAATTAGTACATGTTATATTCTAACATAACTGGGTCAATTTATGCATTGTGAGGAGGATCATGTATAAAAGAGAAATGAGATTGAATGCTAATGATAATTTGTTTAATACCATATTGAATGTTATGACATTAGAGTTAGATAAACATGTTGATTTACTCCTATTGTGATGTATTACATCACCATTCATCTATCTACATAGATATACCTAATTTGTGTAGGCCTAGTCTACATTCATCTCATCCACCTTTGAACTTTTTAAATGTCTCACAATAATTTGAAGGCTAGATCAATAGTATACTAGTTTATACATATTTTAAATCATTTTCGTACAGACAATCTAAGCATGGAATTGTTTTTGTATGTTTGATCCATTATTGAGGGCAAAAAGAGAATGGTAGGACTACATGAACTAAGGAAGTATTTTTTTTTAATGTATCTATGCTTGAGTTGTCAATGCATTAATGAGATATGTGTACAAACGACTCCACATAATTATATTCTACACAAGTGTGATAAATTTCCAAATTGATAACCATCCTTAATCAGTTTCTACTTTTAATGCCATTTGTCAAATCCTTACCACTAAATATCTCAAACCATGCAATATCAAAATTCAACATATGAATTTAGGTTTATTATATATAGTTTATTTAGGTTTATTATAAATATTTTTTATTGTTAGTCTTAATAGGTCAAATTTTTAATAATATCTTTTGGTTTTATTGAAAATTTATGTTAAGATTATTAAAGTCACAATATAAAAGGTATTTTGTTATTTTGTATGTTATAGTTAACAATCATTTCTTTAGGCTAGAGTCAATTTGTTAGCAGTATGGTCTTTTTTTTGTATTGTCAAAAGCTCTAAAATGTTAGTCCTTTTATTGAGTTAATTCAAGTGGTCCAAATATGTTTCTCAACAAAAGAATAGTGATTTAATATATTTGGAATTATTATAAAAAAATTCAATTTATGTCAATAAAATAAAATGAGTCAAATAGTCAATTTTTCATCAATAATGTATATTGAGTCATATTGTTGAGTCAAAAAACCCATTCTTGTAAAGGATACATTATCGAGTAAACCCAACATCATGAGTCAAACATGTTAGTTATGTGTATGGAAGGGTTACATTATCAAAAATGATATTTATGTGAGACTCAATTCTTCATTATATGAGTAATTATCTTCTTATGAAGGAGTTCAGAAGCAATAGAGAATGGAGGCTATTCAAGTCTTACATTAGCCACTAGCGATGGTGCCACTTTTTATTCAGTGACATATGAATTCATTTGTGTGGATTTTAATTTTTTAGATTTTTAGTATGGTGTGAAAATAATAATAGTTGTCTATTCATATTCACTTATGAGTATTCCCCATGTAACCCCTTTTGTAAAAATATTGTACAATGTTGATCAAAATATTTTTTAGCAATCATGAAGTTAAGGTTATTGGTAAACATGTGAAAAACTAATTATGTAATGTTTTTGGGGAACCTGTAAAACTAATTGTTCAAGGTTTTAGGTGAACTTAGAAAACAATTATGAAATTTTAATGGTACACCTGAAAAACTAATTTGGTATTGTTATTGGTCAAAGCCATTTAAAACCATCATAAGACAAGTGTGGAGGATGAGCATAAGCATAGGTCTTTTTTCATGCCTGCCGGTGGCTATATCTATCCTTGAAATCCACTTGTAATAATATAATATATTGGATTTTGTGAAATCCTAGTGCTACATAGTTGATATATTTTACCATGTAAAAACTAAGTGGGGAAATGTTGAGGTTTAGTATTTACATTAGGTATTTACTGTATAATAAATAGTACTTATGGTTATGTTTCTTTGTAATTTAGTTATTAGAATATATTAGAGATATATTATTATTTGTAACAAAAATATATTACATATAGGAGATTTCATATTCATATGGAGATGGGGAGATTTTGGAGGAGATCATATCTCCATAAATATAGGAAACACTATCATATATAATTATAATATCCTAGATGTATTTGATAGTGTGTAATATAAGAGAATAATATATTTGTGCGTAAAAATATTGTCTATTTCAGTATTGTATCTTATTTTGCTTTGAATGAGATAAATATTGTGGAGGGATTGTTTAATACCTAACAGTTATAATTTTTACAATTTTAGATTGATTTTATTGTAAATGCTTAGGTCATGTGATATCAATGAATAAAGGCCTTTAATTTTTTTTATGTTTTGGTTTGGAATTTTCTAAAGAGATTTAATGTTACTATTTTTATTTCCTAAATAGATTTTTTCCTTTTCTATGTAAATAGAATTGGCTTGATTAGAATCTATCTTATGGTTGCATATATGATATGTTTAGATCATGCTTTGGGATATGAAATGATAAATTGATTATTATGATTTAATTATCCATCCATCAATTTACTTATATGGTTTTTTATCTTACTTTGAATGAAATGATAATGACTTCATCTTAGTTAGAAACAAATTTATTTAGCTTAGTCAATTTTAAGGTCAGACTTACATGTCACACTCTATCTTATAATTTGATAATATATACATGTTAAAGGTTAATTGGAATGTTCAAATGGATCTAGGATGTCAAAGCCTCAAGATGATGCCACATGGAAACATCCTTGTGACATGAGAACCCATGATCTAAGACGCCAACCACATAGATATAATATAGTAGGGCCCTAGGGTGATGCCAGGTGGTATCATCCCAATGACGTAGTGGATTAGGAGCTGAGATGATAGCCATGTTGTTCTGGGATGCAAGCACCTAGAATGATGCCATGTGGAATCATCCTAATCACTTAGGGGATTAAGAGTTGAGATAATAACCACATAGATTTTGGGAATCAAGGACTTGGAATGATACCATATAGGATCATCCTAGGGACCTAAGGGATCTAGAGCTAAGATGATATCCACATGGCTCCAGGATGTCAGGTCCTTGGGATGATGTCACATGGATCTAAAATTCTTGGTAATATATTTAGGTTAAAATTGGGAATCTAAGAGAATGAAACACTTTTCCATCTAGTGGGCATCATCTTGACATCCTGAGGGGTTAGGCACTGAGATGACAACCATGTGGCTCTAGGATGTGAGGGCCCTAAGATGATGCCATGTGAAATCATCTTGGTGACCTTGGGGATTGAGAGATAAGATAATATCCACATGGATTTTGTATTTTAGGACATTAGAAGGATTACACATCAAATAATCCATTCTATATGGGGGACCAAGAGTTGAGATGACACCCAAGTAGCTCTAGGACACCTAGTCCTTAGAATGATATGATATGGCTCTAAGATTTTCATTGATATATCAGAGTGCAAAGTGAGCATATGTGAGTATGAAACAAAGTCATATTAAATAATTTTAAAATATAAAACACAGTGGCTAAGTCATTTGAAAATAAATTACTAATTATTTAAAAACTATCCCTATAAAGTTGATGATATATTTCACCATGTAGCTGCTATTTAGAAAGTTTGCACTAAGTTTAGCAATAAGTTCTATGTTAGTCACATATGTAAAATATTTTATAATAATAAACATGAAAATGTAGTTCCAAATTTAATAATCTTAGATTAATTTTATTATAAATGATCAATTTATGTAATATCAATGCATAAGGGTTTTTACTTTATTACATATTTTGATTTGGAATTTGTCAAAGAGCTTCAATGTTATACTTTGGGTTACATAATCCTGGTTTTCTTCCTTTGTTATGGAATTATAATTAGCTTGGTTAGACTCTACCTCCATGGTCACATTTATGTTATATCTAGATCATGTTTTGGGATAAGAAATGATCGACCCATGATTATGATTTAATTATTCATCCATCATTTTTCTTATATGTATTTTATCTTGCCTAAAATGAAATATTATTGACTTCATCTTAGTTAGAAATATATTTATTTAAGTTATTTGATTTTAAGGTTATCTTTTTAGGTCAAACTATATTATCTAAATTGCTAATGGATAATTACTAATAGTTAATAGTAATGTTCAAAGGGATCTAGGAAGCTAGGGCCTCAGGATGATGCTACATTACATCATCTCAGGGATGCAATGTCCCAAGAGTTGAGACAATAGCCACATGGCATCATTATTGGTACTTGGGGACCCAATATCTTAGATACACCTGGTTATAATTATGGTAGGCCAAAGAAAAAAGGAATACAAGTAGGCCAAAAATTAAGAAAACTTTTCCAAGAGGCATGCAGGACCTGTCAAGTCATTAGTCAGCCTGAGAAATAAATTTGATGACCTATCTAGCCACAAAAGTAACTACCAAGGCCCATAAAAGGTACCAAATTTCCAATATGAATATTTGAATATGTTATAATTTCTTTATTACCAACTAAAAGAGCCATATGTGATATCATTCAAATATATTAAAGTGGTGAATTGATCTAGAAGGGCTATAATGTCACGCAAAGATGGTGTATTCATCAACTTAGAATCTAAAGGAAATGTTCTTATGAGTGAAATTTAGGATGGTTTAGAAACCCTAATATAATTCAAACAACATAAAACCCTTTGGATCAAATATTAAGGAAGATATAATGGGATCTATCATGCAATATTCCTAGTGTCTTAATGAAATTTAGAGACTTATAGCCCATCATGCATTGGAATATAAATCAACATGGTAATAATATTTATGGAATTATGATCAAGTAAAAATTAATATAATATGGTCAGAATGAATCTTAAGGTGGATGATTGAGATTCGACCATGTGGAAATATCTAGGGAATGAAATAGTTCTTAGAGAACCTAGTCACCTTTAGGTACCCCAATGTCTCAAATAAAAATTGTATTTGTAAGATGATATGTGTTTTTCTTACTATTTTTAGATTTTTCTAGGTAATATGAAACATATTTAGCCAAAGATATGTGTTATAAATTTAATGGTACCATAACATATTTTTCCAAAGGAGAATCATAGGAAGTAGTTAGCATATCCTCGAGAGAGTGAGACTATGTATCTAGAATCCACATGGTCTTAGGTGGTTACGATATTTCCATGTGACATGATCCTACTGATGAAAGACCCCAAGTGATGTAATGTATAGTGGATATGGCCATATGGCCTTGGGTGGAGACCGAGGATGAAGAAAGGAGTGCCTAAGATAATATGGCTACATGGTACGTGACAAAGAGAGCTTGAGAACACAAGATAAAGGTGGATTTTATCCACACAAACTGGTTGAGTCATCACAAAAGATAAATGATAAAATTTGGAAGTCATCTACCCTATCCAAATTATCATAAACATGCAAAGGAAAATTATTGGTTGAAATATATTTCAAATACTGATCAGTTAAAGAGAACATGTGGAGTGAGTTGGTGGATTCTATATCCGACTATTCTCCTAATGGGGTGGAAAGACATATTTTTTGTTATGTCAAGCTATTAATCTATTATGAATTTTTGATCATGCATAAAAACCTTAAGACCATTAATTTAATATATAAGAAGGCTAAGTTTCTAATGTTAAACATGGGGGAGGGGAGTTTCATATTGAAAAGTGACATGAATTGTAGTGGGAGTACAACCACCTTTCTTATTCATTTTCATGTTCACTATTTTCTCATTAGGTCGACTCTTTGGGTACTGAAACTATGCAAGAATTAGGGTATAATTTTACTTGCTTTACCTTATATATTTTTGTTTCTCATGATGTCTGATTGAAGATATCAGTTGTAATATAATCCTTCTAGAATGTTAAATATAGATTTTATTATTATTATATTATTTAGTTCCATTGTTCATTGATAGAGTTTGGTTGTAAATGATTTCCTTAGGTATGTAGATGCAACAACTATCATAACTAGTTTGTTAGGATTTTTTATGTTTTACATTATAATTGTATTCATATGTGTGAAATATATATATATATATATATATATATATATATATATATATATATATATATATATATATATATATATAATGAAAGTTAACTTTATTTATAACATATCTAATAGATTATTGACTTGAAAATTTTCCTTCAAATCTCCTCCACCAAGTCATTGGAGTTTGTGTAGCCGTTA